>CM035846.1:209153303-209616066 GCA_020510985.1 Pholidichthys leucotaenia
ACCGACCTGCGCTTCCAGAGCTCCGCCGTCATGGCTCTGCAGGAGGCCAGCAAGGCCTACCTGGTGGGTCTCTTCGTGGACACCAAACTGTGCGCCATCCACGCCAAGAGGGTCACCACCATCATGCCCAAAGTCATCCAGCTGGCCCGCCGCACCCATGGAGGGAGAGAGAGCTTAGACTTTCTGCTGCACATTCACCAACCACAATGCTCCACACTGTGTGTGTGTATATATATATATATATATATATATATATATATATATATATCCATCCATCCATCTTCTTCCGCTTAATCCTTTACGGGTCGCGGGGGGGCTGGAGCCTATCCTAGCATCTTTGGGCGAGAGGCAGGGTACACCCTGGACAGACCGCCAGTCCATCACAGGGCCAACACAAAGAGACAGACAACCATTCACTCTCACATCCATACCTAAGGACAATTTAGAATCCCCAATTGATGCCAATTAACCTAACCTGCATGTCTTTGGCCTGTGGGAGGAAACCGGAGTACCCGGAGTAAACCCACGCAGACACGGGGAGAACATGCAAACTCCACACAGAAGGGTCACCGATGGTCTGGGGGTGGGATCGAACCCTCGATGGTCAAGGGTGGAATCGATCCCATGACCTTCTTGCTGTGCTGCCACTGTGCTAACCACTGCGCCACCGTGCTGCCACTGCGCCACCGTGCTGCCCTATATATATATACTGTATATTTATAGTAATATGTACATATGTATACTAGTTGTTCTTGTTTTTTTCTTGCCTTCTGATTGTTGCTCTGAGTGTTGCTATCCCTGTGCTGTTGCAATCCTGGAATTTCCCCATTGTGGGACTAATAAAGGTTTATCTTATAAGGGTCAGTTACTTTAATCATCTGCTTAAATCAGACATTCTGTCCACACTACTGAATTCCTCGGACCCTTCTTTTCAACAATGTCCTCATCTATATATATATATATATACTGTATATATACAGTATATACTGTATATATTTATAGTAATATGTACATATGTATACTAGCTGTTGTTGTTTTTTCTTGCCTTCTGATTGTTGCTCTGAGTGTTGCTATCCCTGTGCTGTTGCAATCCTGGAATTTCCCCATTGTGGGACTAATAAAGTCTTATCTTATCTATTGAGCATTAGGCGGCTTCCGTTTCGGGATCTTCTTTGGTAACAATGTCACTGGACTTTTCATTAATCTTTTCTCTCATTTTCTTTTTAACCTTGCTCCAACTTTAACATGGCTGCGCTAGCCAAAACATTAGCAGGTGTACTAAGCCTCAGCTATTAGTCTTATGTGCCTACGCACACTGTTGTGTGCGTCAGTCCAACATGGCTTCCAGCCACATGATTGGTTCAGTGCAGTGTATTCTCATTTTCATTGGCTTTTCGTGCCGTCTGTCAAAACACAGAACGAATGACTTCTATCGAAACTGTATTATATCTCTATCGAGAAAAGTTATTTTGCGAAAGTTATCGTTATCGTTTTATTGCCCAGCCCCATCTACAGTCTATAATATCATTAAAAGGTTCACAGAATCTGGAGAAATTTCTGTATGTAAGTGACAAGGCCAAAAGCTAACATTGAATGCCTGTGACCTTTGATCCCTCAGGTGTCACAGCTTTATAAACAGACATGGGGGCTGGTGGCACAGGTGTAGTGCGGCCGACTACTGATCAGAGGGTCAGGGGTTCGATTCCTGCTCTGTCTGCACTCTGCATGTCGAAGTGTCCTTGAGCAAGACACTGAACCCCCAGTTGCTCCTGGTGAGTCAGGCCAGTGCCTGTGTATGGCAGCTCCGCCACCATCAGTGTGTGAATGGGTGGATGGCAGGATCTGTAAAGCACTTTGGTCATCTAGAGATGAGGAAAAAGCGCTATACAAGTGAACGCCATTTACCATGATTCTGTAAAGGATATTACCACATGGGCTCAACAACACTTCTGAAAACAATTGTCAGTTAACACAGTTCATTGCTACATCTACAAGTGCAAGTTAAAACTCTACCATGCAAAGCAAAAGCCATATATCAACAACACCCAGAAACAGTGCTGGTTGCTCTGGGCCCAAGCTCATTTGAGATAGACTGACACAAAGTGGAAAAGTGTGCTTTGGTCTCACGAGTCCACATTTCAAATAGTGTTTGGAAAGCATGGCTGTCGTGTTCTCTGGGCTAAAGAGGAAAACAACCATCCAGATTGTTATCAGTGTTAAGTTCAAAATCCAGCATCTGTGATGTACGGGGGATAGTGCCAATGGCATGAGTAGCTTTCAATTCAATTCAATTCAGCTTTATTTATACTGCGCCACATCACAACAGAAACCGTCTCATGGCGCCTTTCACATCTTTGAAGGCACCATTAATGCTGAATAGGACATACAGGTTTTGGAGCAACATACACTACTCACAAAAAGTTAGCAATATATGGCTTTCATGTGAAATTTATGGAAAATGTAAAAAGTTGACACTTCAGTGATATTATATCATGAAAGTAGGCCACTGAAGTAGAAGCATGCAATGGTGATTTCCTCATTTCAAACAATTTATTGAAACAAAAACCAACAACAGTGGTGGGTATACCACAACAAAAAATGTCACTATCTCAATAACTTGTCATGTGCCCTTGAGCATCAATTACAGCTTGACAACGACGTCTCATGCTGTTCACAAGTTGAGTTATTGTCTGCTGAGGCATGGCATTCCACTCTTCTTGAAGGGCGGCCCTCAGGTCATTGAGGTTGTGGGGTGCACGGTTACGAGCCTCTCCACGACGAATCTGCTGATCCTGACTTTCTACAGGATTCAGGTCTAGAGAAAGTGCAGGCCACTCCATTTGAGGTGCCCCAGCCTCCAGCAGCCGTTCCCTAATGATGCAACCTTAATGAGCTAGAGGTTCCAAGGTTGTCATAGCCAGGAGCGGCACTGGGGTTAAGCTCCCAGTGCTCATAAAATGCTCCTTACGGCGTGCGTCTCGAAAAGCCTCTGACAACTAAGTCCAACTCCTAGCCTGCCCGTGTGGTTTAGTCCCTAAGCCCGGCGGAACTGCTTTTACTAATAGGAGAAGGGGCGAGGGCGGATCTCTGGCGCCTTAAAACCAGATGCTTCGGGTAAGATGGTGGCTCGTCAACCTGGGAAGGTAGCCCATCTAGGGGAAGGTAAACCCTGATTTCAAACCTCCGCTGCCTTGCAGCACACCCAGTCACGGGAAAGGCTTCAGGAGTCAACCCTGAGGAAAAATCCAGAGTCGGAGCCCCTAAGGCAGTTCTCTGTTGTGCTCAACATCATTCTGGCAGCTCCTGCGACGGCGCTGGTGCCAAACTATAGCAGCCCTGCTGTTCCTTTGGATTCATCAGTGACGTGGAGAGGGGGGACATGCTGCATGGGTAACATCTTGTCCTCCGTATCTTCCTGCCCAGGCTTGAATCCTACCAACACCCAACGCTGGAAGGTAGAACACCGGTGCGCATCGGCCTGTTCAGCCACAGGCGGTGCTGTTCCAGCAGAGTAGACATTTAGGATTCTCTTCCATGGTCATCATAGACCGACGGAGGCCAACGACGTAATGAGCTAGAGCATTGTCATTCCTGAAGATGAAATAAGGCCTGTGTTGTTCATGCAGGGGCACAATGACTGCATTAATGATGTTATTCAGGTAGTATTGGCTTGTCACTGTACCATTCACAAGGTGTAGGGCAGTTCTGTATTGACTAGACACACCTGCCCAGACTGTAACACAACCACCAAAGGCTCGTCTGGTGACAACAGTGGCTGATGCATCGCACTCTCTTTGACATCTCCAACATCATTAGCGGCCATCGTTTCTGCTCAATGTGAATCAACTTTCATCAGAGAACAGCACTGAGGCCCACTGCTCCCTTGTCTAGCGTAAATGCTCCCTGGCCCATGCAAGACAATGACGCCTGTGCCTGGTTGTGTGGTCAGGTACCCTTGCAGGTCATCTAGCACGCAGATCACACCGGTGTAAATGGTTTCGAATGGTCTGATGTGACACTTGGGTGCCTCTCACCTCCTTTAAATGTGCCTGGAGTTGAGTGGCTTTCATCATCCGGTTCCAGAGTGTACTGTTTACAATGAAGCGGTCATCAGCGTGGGATGTGGCCAAAGGATGTCCACTTCTGTGCCTTTCTGTGACTCTTCCAGTCTCTCTGTTGCAACCTGCTGATGGCACTGTGACACTAAGCTCAGTGGCCACTTCCCTCTGAGAACATCCTGTTTGAAGCCTCGCAATGTTGAGGTACTGTTGATCAATTGTTAGGTGTTGTCTTGGTCTCATGATGTCAAAATGTGAACAGCATGATGAAGAGGACTGTTTAAATACTAATTCTAATTGAACCAGAAAATGTATTGGTCGATTCATGGATCAAACTCCAGTTGTGAATTTTGCCGTTCAGCACCTTGTTAGAGAACAGCAAGTTATGCAAAAAGTATAGGAACATTGAACAGATGGACATGTGCATTCAAAAGGTTAGAGAAGGTCAAATTAAGTTCACCTGTAAAGGTTATATTGCATTTTTGGTGCATCCTGAAATTTCACCCGAAAGCCGAATACCCCTAACATTTTGTGAGTAGTGTATGCTGCCATCCAAGCAACATCATTTTTAGGGACATCCCTGCTTATTTCAGCAACTCAATGCCAAGCCACATTCTGCATGTGTTACAATGGCGTGGCTAGCCTGCCTGCAGTTCAGACCTGTCTCTCATTGAAAATGTGTGGTGTATTATGAAGCACAAAATACACCAACGGAGACTCGACTGTTGAACATCTGAAGTTGTACATCAAGCAAGAATGGGAAAGAATTCGACTTCCGGTTATGGCTGCCACGTAGGACGGACGTGTCTCGCTCTGCTCTGCTCCTGGAAAAAAAAATCGGCAAATAACTCTCTCATTTGGGACAGAACGTATCCCAGCATTTGGGCGAGGATATGTCGGCGAAGCCTAAGGCTGGAAAACCAGGAAAAGGAAAAAGCGAGCCGCCGAAACAGTCCAAATTAACGGACTTTCAGGTCTGTGACGCAGCAAACAAGGCTCCATATATGGCGGAGGAAGCTGGCGGCGGTGCGATTTCTGCGGGGAATGGCGCAGATGCGCTGATGGCTGCCATGAGTTCAATGAGAGCGGACTTTTCCTCTAGATTTGATGGGATTATGACAGCGTTGGAAGGAATAAGAAAGGAATTGGGTGACTGTGTAGAACGAACGGCGCAGATGGAGCTCCGTCTCGCTAGTGCTAAAGATGACGTCACCCGTCTTCAATTAAAGGTGCGCACTTTGGAAAAAAAAAATAAATCTCTGGAAGATAATATTTTGGATTTGGAATCTCGGTCGAGACAGAATAACTTGAGGCTGGTGGGTCTTCCAGAGGAATCAGAAGGTCGGGACGTATGTTCCTTTCTGGAAAAGTGGATTCCGGAGGTGCTGGGCAGCGAGGAGTTGCAATCAGCAGTGGTTCTGGAAAAAGCACATCGTATTGGCCCACGGAGAGATAAGGGACCGCCGAGGACCTTAATTATGAAGTTTCTAAGCAACAGAGACAGGATGAAGATCTTCAACGCTGCACGTGCTAAAGGAGAGATTAAACACCAGGACCAGCAGGTGCGGTTCTACCCAGATTTGGCCACAGGAATCCAGCAATTGAGGAAGCAGTTTGATCCCGTACGTAAGGAGCTGCGCAACCTTGGGATTCGTCATGGTGTAATCTATCCTGCGAGACTGCTGACCACGTATGAGGGCAGAACCCACATCTTCAAGACCCCAGAGGAGGCGCAGGAGTTCATCAAGAAGATCAAAGAAGAAGAAGAGACTGGTGGGAGCTAAGCATGAACAAAATATAAGGTAGAATAACTAAGCATTTGCACAGGCATCTGACTGACTTGAAGTAAATAGTAAGTTTACAAAATATAGATTGTATTATATATTAAAAAAACAAAACAAAAACAAAACAAACAAACAAAAAAAAAAACTAGGATGTACAAAGTTGGTAAAAATTTTGGAGTTAAGTTGGAAAACTACAGAGGAGAGTTAATGTTACGTCATTAAAAGCAGTAGAGTTAGGGTGATTGGGAGGATGAAGAAGGAGTGGCTTAGGCTGTTCCCCGTGGATGTGGAACAGTCGATGGCTATATCGGGAGACAGAATTTTTCTTTTGATTTTGGGGGGTTTGCCACAAGTGTGGGAAGGGGGAATTTGTTTGTGTGTAGTTTGTAGGATGAATGTTCAACCACTCATGTTTTTGCTTCTCTGTATGAGCATGTTTACACTGCAAGGTAATCCCAAACTCTCTATTGATCATGGACCAAAGTGTTAATCTTAATTTAACTTCATGGAATTGCAGAGGTCTACAAAATTTAAAAAAACTTAAACAAGTTATGAATAAAATAAAGGACATGGGTTCAAGAATTGTGTTTTTACAAGAAACTCATCTGATAGAGGAGGATGTTAAAAGAATTAGGAGTAGATGGCAGGGAAGTGTATTCACCTCTTCATTTTCATCCCGAGCCAGGGGAGTTATGACTCTCATACATAAATCAGTTCCTTTTCAAGTGAAAAATGTAATTGGAGACAAATTTGGAAGATATGTAATCATTCAAGGTTCTTTGCTATTAGAAAATATAAATCTTGTGAACTTATATGGTCCCAATATAGATGACCAGAAGTTCTTTGCTAATTTATTTCTCATCTTATCATCACTTACAGGGCAACATATAATAGCAGGGGATTTTAATTGTACATTGAATCCAGGTGTGGATAGATCAACAGGACTGGATTGTACGCACATTGGATGTAGGATGACTATTAATCATTTTATGAAAGAATTGAGATTGTTAGATATATGGAGAGAAATGAAACCACAAGTTAAAGCCTATTCTTGTTATTCCAGTACCTACAAGACATTCTCACGTATTGATTATTTTTTGATTTCCACAGAATTAAGGTCCAAGATTCAAAACTGCTTTTATGATAACATCGTGATCTCTGACCATGCACCCTGTTGTCTAATATATGTAGATAAAAAATTGATAAAGGAATCAGGTAGATGGCAATTTCAGCATAAATGGCTTCAGGATGAGGAATTTGTCAAGTATATAGAAAAACAGATAGACGAGTTCTTTGACATCAATACTACACAAACATCAGCATGTGTAAAGTGGGAGGCTTTCAAAGCTTTTATTAGGGGACATATTATTAGTTATACAGGATCAAAATCTAAGAAGACTCGAGAGGAGAGAGCTAAATTGGAACATAAAATAAAAAATCTTCAGGAAAAAGTGTATGCAGGAAGTGACCCAAGGTTGGAGAATGAATTACTGATTTTGAGAGCTGAATACGACAAAAAATCAGCAAATAGAGCTGCCTCGAGTCTTCTAAGATTGAAACAATCTTTTTATGAACAAGGTGAAAAATCAGGAAAATTATTAGCATGGCAGATTAAACAATTGGAAATTAAAACACCAATTACCAGTATTATAAGTAATGGACAGGTAGTTATAGATCCTTTAGAAATTAATAGAGCCTTTAGAGATTACTATGAAAAATTATATGATACCAAAAATGAACCTGAATTAACAAAACTAAATGGGTTTTTGAACGAACTATCTATACCGTGTATTCCAAATGAAAACAGGGAGATATTGGAGTCTAAAATTAGTCAAGAAGAAGTTGGGCTAGCCATTGATAATATGAAATCAGGAAAAAGTGCAGGACCAGATGGTCTTCCAGTTGACCTTTATAAAAAATTTAAGAATAAATTAATAAAACCTTTTTTGGAAATGGTTTTAGAAGCATTTCAAAATAATAATTTACCATCATACATAAATAATGCCTTAATTATACTGCTGCCAAAACCAGGTAAGCCCTCTAATAAATGTGAAAATATGAGACCAATAAGCCTATTAAACGCCGACCTTAAGATAATCTGTAAAATTTTAGCAAGACGAATACAAGAAATTTTACCAAATATTATTAATCGAGATCAGAATGGCTTTATAAAGGGTAGACAAGGCTTCCATAATGTAAGAAGACTATTTAATATTATTTATTTTAATAAAGAAGCACCGGATACAGCTCTCCTATCATTGGACGCCGAAAAGGCCTTTGATAGAGTTGAATGGCCCTTTCTTTTTGAAGTCCTACAAAGGTTTGGACTTGGAAATAATTTCATAAAATGGGTTCAAATAATATACAATAATGCTACAGCAGAAATCCTAACAAATAACAATATTTCAAAACCAATAAAAATCAATAGAGGATGTCGACAAGGCTGTCCACTTTCACCTTTACTGTTTACTATGGCAATTGAACCTTTAGCGATAGCGATACGTTTACATTCACAAATATATGGAATTAAAGTTGGACCAACAGAACATAAAATCTCCCTGTACGCCGATGACATAATTTTGTTTATGTCGAATCTAAAAAAATCAATTCCAACCTTGTTGAATTTAATAAAGAATTATGGGGAAATATCAGGATATAAAATAAATAAAACTAAATCTTCAATATTAATGCTAAATGAGACCCAGAGAAATTACCCAGCCCCTGAGGTAAATCAATTCAATGTTGTAAATCAGTTTAAATATTTAGGAATCCAAATTATGCCTAAGCTAGAATCAGTCGCCAGTGTCAACTATGAAGCCTTAATGTCAGATATCAGTGAGTTAACTCAGAGATGGATGTCACTACCAATGTCGATGATCGGGAGAATCAATATACTTAAAAGTAATATTTTACCTAAAATACTTTATTTATTTCAATACATTCCCTTATCACCACCTTTAGATCTATTCTCAAGAATAAAAAAAAAGTTAGTGGAATTTATATGGAACAACAGGAGGGCTAGATTACGTTTGTCTTTATTATATTTACCATTTGATCGTGGAGGTCTGAAATGTCCAAATTTTATGTTGTATTATTGGTCGGCACAACTGAGGTCTATGACATATTATTTTTCATCAAATGATCTCCCTCACTGGACTGAAATGGAATCATACAATTTACCTTTACCTCTTCCCATATTCATATACTCAGATTCGGCAAAAAAATTACAAAAACAAGTTAAAAATCCATTTGTAAAGCATATGATCAAAATATGGTGTGAAGCTAAAAACTATTTAAAAGAACCACAGTTATTGTCACAATTTAGTCCAATATGGGGTAATCAATATTTTAAACCAGGGAGAGCGGACGCTGTATTTAAAGTATGGAATTTAAAAGGGATACAAAAGATTCAGGATTTATATTTGCCAGGTGCAGACAACATAATGTCTTTTGAAGAGCTGAGGATCAAATTTAATCTCAATAGAACACATTTTTTTAAATATCTTCAACTTAGAAACTTTATTCGATCAAATCAAAATAAAGCTCTCACTCGACCTATTTATTCATCCTTGGAAAAAATGATGATGAAAGATAGTAAAAGAAAGGGTATTATTTCAGAGTTTTATAACTCATTGACACTATCTTCAAGTGAAAATTCACTGAAAAGATTAAACTACTGGAAAGAAGATCTGCAAATTGAAATTTCAGAGGAACAATGGGAATTGGCTTGTACAGAAGCTCAAACCAAATCAATAAATGCACGCCTTAAATTGATACATTTCAAATGGTTAATGCGGATGTATGTTACACCGGAGGAGTTAAATAGATATAACAAAAATATACCAGATACATGCACAAAATGCATGGAAAGTAAAGGAACCCTATTTCATTGTTTATGGGAATGTAGATTAATAAGAATGTTTTGGGAAGAGGTGAGGGTAACAATTGAAAAAATAATCTCAAAACAAATCATATTGAATCCTAAACTGTTTTTGTTGGGTCTGTACCCAGAAAAGCATAATTTTAATAAAAGTGAAAGAACATTCATAGACCTCAGTTTGCTTAATGCCAAAAAATGTATTGCACTATTATGGAAAAAGACTCATAGACCAGATGTGACTCAGTGGTTAAGACAGATGTTAACAAACCTTCCATTAGAAAGAATAACATATATACTAAAATCAAAGGAAATTGTGTTTGAGAATATATGGAGACCTTTTATTGATTATGTAAAAAATTTAAACATAACTCTTGAAGAAGAAGGTGAATGATGTGTGTGGACCTTGTAAATTCCAAACTGGTGAACATAATATGTATACTTATGTATTGGATTGTCTAGACTAAACAGAGGAGCATTGTTGAAGACTTGATTTTGTTGGTGGTTGTTGGTGTTTTTAGTGCATTTTTTTTTTGTAGTACTTTAGTGTTAGTGTTTGATTGTTTGTATCATGTTTGTTAAAAAAAAAAAAGAAAAGGTTCAATAAAGATATTGTGGAAAAAAAAAAAAAGAATGGGAAAGAATTCTACCTCCAAAGCTTTAACAATTAGTGTCCTCAGTTCCTAAATGCTTACTGAGTGTTGTTAAAGTGACACTCCTCCAAAAATCAAGCTCTTTTTTCCTTAACATGTCTGTAACATGTTTTTACGACTTACAAGACATATTAAGAGCAAAATCACTCCAATTTGTCATGTGTCGTTTTCTGCAGTGAAATTTTAGTTAAGCGTCTCCACTTGGAAAAATGCATGTTTAGACGAAGTGCTTTTTGTGACTTAACTATAACAGGCCTGTAGTGTTGAGCCAATCAGGATGTTAGAACAGTCTCTGGCCTGACTGAAGTTAGCCTCCAAAGCCAGTTAGCATTTTTGGACAGCTGCTTTGAAAACTTGACCCAAATTAAGATGGGTTTTAGGGCATAAGATACCATTTTAGACAATACAGATTTGTTTTTATAGGGGATTTATATCCACCGAGTGCACCTTTAAAGGGGTCATTGCACTTTTACCACATTTTAATAGCCCACACGTCTTAATGAAGTGTTTGTGATGCATTTTGTTCACATTTTCTTTCATTTTTTAATTATTGAAGCAAATCTGATTTTTATTTTTTCTGGCTTTCTTGAAACGCTCTGATTTAAAGCCCATCACTTTAAAAAACATCCTTCAGCTGTTCAACTCTGCTATCCATCTTACGTCAGTTAGCCATTAACTGAGTAGCTTCTAGCCTCCTTCTAGCTTGGATGAGCAGCGCTGGTTCACTGATCCACGGTCAGTTGTGCATCTAGCGTCGCCCTGGCCCATCTCCCAACAACCTCGCCGGGATGCCACAATAAATCGCGAGCACCACGCAACCCACTAATCGCCGCGACCCGGGGCTGCTGGCTGAGCCGAGCCACAGAATCTCAAAGTGTAGTGTCTCGCTTTGTGGGACTCTGCTCCTTCCCTGCGGCCAGCTGGGAGATGCGCTATCATGAAGCGGCTCCACCACGTTATTTCAACCCTGCTGTCAAAACAGGTGACAGCGATGGTCTGGCATTTTCTGATCGGCTCAAAGTGTTTTTATCCTTCATAAAATTGCTCTAAAAGTGATCCCAGTGATATCATCTGCCACTTTTGTTATGGTTATTGCTGTAGCATGGACTTTGCCATCCACTTCGGTTAGAATGATTTTTAAAACTATAATTTTATAGTTATCTTTATCGTGCTTGGTGTGGACGGCCCTTAAAACAGTGGTAACATGCCCCTGTCAAAGCTGTTTTGGAACGTGTCACAGGCATCAAATTCAAAATGAGTGAATATTTGCAAAAAAACAAACCAAAAAACCAAAAACAAAGTTTTATCAGTTTGAACAATAAGGTATGTATTGCAATGACACAGTCAGTTGTCACTGACGCAGAACGAATTTATGGGCATTTCCAAGTTCATTTCCTTAAAACCACAGCATAGAAACAAATTTTCTGCCGACGCTTGACGCAAAGAGGCTGGTCTAATTATTCAGAGGTATGTTTTGCTGAGTTCTTGGACAGAAGAGCCTAGGGTTCCTATGTCCAGGCGAGTCTTCAGAATCTTGGTGTTAGTTTTGACTCGGCTGTGTCACTCGAGCACCACATTAATCAATTAATTAGAAATTGTTTCTTCCATCTGAAGAATATTTCTAAGTTGAGAACCCTGGTGTCGAAGGCAGAACTTCAGATGATTATACATGCTTTTATTTCTTCTTGCTTAGACTATCGTAATAGTCTTTTTACTTGTCTGAGCCAAAAGCATCTTCAACGCCTCCAGGTTGTTCAAAATTCGGCTGCTAGACTTTTAACTCACACTAAGAAAAGGGCACACATTACACCGGTTTTAGCAGCAGTTCACTGGCTCCCAGTTGGTTTTAGGATTCAGTTTAAAATTTTAGTTCTTGTTTTTAGAGCTATTCATGACCAGGTCCTTAATACATCACCGAGCTGCTTAAAGTGTACAATCCCTCACAGTCTTTGAGATCCTCGGATCAACTTTTACTGGCTGTCCCTCGAACCCATTTTAAAACTCGAGGTGATAGAACCTTTCAGGCAGTGGCACCAAAACTGTTGAATGCTCTACCACTGTCTTTGCGCTCAGTAAACTCTGTTCACGCTTTAAAAAAAAAAAAAAAGCAGCTGAAGACACTCCTGTTTAAATAGGCTTTTTAGTTTGATTATGGATTATCGTTTTTATGTTTTTAATGTCTTTATTGTTGTACTTGTGCTTGTGTGTTTTATTTTATTATAAAGCACTTTGTGATTCTTTCTGTGAGAAGTGCTATATAAATAAATTTTACTTACTTACTTTTGGATAATCCAATCCAAAGCACTCATGCCCATCCCTTTAATGCAAAGAGGCACATTATCTAAAGTGAACTGTGATCATGGTGGTTTAAGATGGGTTTGGCGCTGACCAAAGCGTGTGCGTGTTAGCCAAATGCACAAGACAGTAATGCTGCTTGGTAATAAGGAAGACGTCAATCACAGCTGACGCCCAATTAGTTATGTTAGGAAGAATGCTGAGCTGAAAAATCAGATGAATGGTTTAATGTAGTGCGCATTTCATGCAGCGTAGACCTTCAGAAAAAGAGGATGATGCCTGTGCAAACTTTCATAAATTTTCATTCACGATGGCGTGGAAGTTGCTCCCGGCCGTGGGGAGATGGAGCGCTCCCTCTCCTGTTGCTTTCGCCAACCGAGGGTCTTCCCCCTCTCATGCAGGCATCTGCCGAGGTTTGCGGCTGTCTGTCCCAGTCCCTCCCGGGTGGGAAGGAAGAAGAAAATCTGGCGTGGCTTCCCGTCCGCCACCGCCACGAAGCAAACCAGCTCTCAGCGGCCTTCACCGGGGCATGACAAGTGGCAGTCGGGGAGCTTGCTGGGGCGGGTGGCCTCGTCCTGGCTGAAAACCTGGGGCATGCGGCTGAGGCAGATTTGGACACATCTCTTGTCTCTCTAGGGAGTTATACTGAAAAGGAAAATGCTGCACACTCCTTGTTCATTCATTTCTTCCCCTAAAAATAAATACATTAATTCCTAATTAAGTCCGTGATGAAAATGAAAATGTGAATGGAATAAAAAGTCTGCGGATGATTGTCAAAATAGGGCCCTAAATGTCTTGTCTTTGTAGTGTATTCAATTGGATATAGGTTAGGATTTTTAAATCAGTATTTTGTTTTTAATTTATGTTTTACACAACTTCCCAACTTCACTGGAATTGGGGTTGTGCGTCTACAGCGTTTGTGTGATTTAATCATACAGACTTGGTATGTCTTTACTCTTGCAAAGTCAGTCAATTTTTCATATGTGGCTAAAGGAAGTTTTTTCTGCAAGCACCAAACTCAGAATAGTGTTTGTTTAGTCTCTGCCAAATTCAGTAATCTCAATGACATTTGACATCCTTTCGCTGAACAATTTAACATTATAATGTATACTCCCATGATATAATTATTGACTTTTTTTTTTTAACATCCACTTTATGTTGGGCTGGGAAATAAATAGATTTTAAACGTAAAAAAATCAATACCGTGGAAATTGAGTTTCCCCATTCACAATAGTAAACATGTTAAGCCTCCACCTGTAACCCCCTCCCCACCCTTAATAGTTAATTTTATAAAATTTAAGTTGGCACTTTATTAGTCAGACATGTATTGCTTAATCTGTTTGACCAAACCTTTACTGTAACATCCATCCATCTTCTACCACTTTACTGGTGGTCCGGGTCACGGAGGTAACAGCTCAAGCAGAGAAGCCCTGACTTCCTTCTCCCCGACCACCTGATCCAGCTCTTCAGAGAGGATACCAAGACGTTCCCAGGCCAGCTGGGAGACATAGTCTCTCTAGCGTGTCCTGGATCTGCCCCGGGGTCTCCTCCCAGTGGGACGTGCCTGAAACACCTCAACCGGGAGGCATCCTGATCGGATGCCCAAACCACCTCAACTGGCTCCTTTCAATGTGGAGGAGTAGCGGTTCTACTCTGAGCCTCTCCCAGATGACTGAGCTCCTCACCCTATCTCTAAGGGTGAGTCCAGCAATCCTACAGCAAAAGCTCATTTCAGCCGCTTGTACCCGCGATCTCATTCTTTCAGTCATTACCCAAAGCTCATGACTATAGGTGAGGGTAGGAACGTAGACTGACCAGTAAATCGACAGCTTTGCTTTAGAGCTCAGCTCCCTCTTCACCACAACAGATGGGTACAACATCTGCATCACTGCAGAGGCTGCGCCGATCCAACTGTCAGTCTCTCGCTCCATTCTCCCCTCACTCCTGAATAAGACCCTGAGATACTTAAACTCCTCCACTTGGGACAGGAGCTTGTCCCAAACCCGGAGAGGACAATCCACCCTTTTCCGGATGAGGACCATTTATTATAACAAAGATTGGGAGTCATGTTTGGAGCATTTTTTCCTATTTGAAGTAATTTCTTGTCTTCGATCCAAAACATCGATGAAAACCCAAAGTACAGTGGGGGAAAAAAAAAAAAAAAATGAGTTGGGAGATTTTATTTTTAGGCCATATCACCCAGCCCTAGTTTTATGTGAGTATTCTTATTTCAGCTGCTATTTTACTCCAGTAAGTACATTTAAATTAGTGTTCAAAAGACTTTATTTATACATTCGCAATTAATGATATTTGTGGTTTATATTAATCATATATCCCATAACCTACATATGTATAAGCATGTGAGAATGTTTGGTGATTACATATGTACAGCGACTTCACACCTCAGAACAGGACAAGAGGTCTCAACCGCCAGTGAAGATCAAAGAGCATCCGAGGCGCTGCGGTGGAGACCAGATCGATCACCCTGACCACCCAGGGTCAGGTGGAGGAGTACGAAGACAAAGGAGGGGGATTAAGATAATGCGGGATGTCAGCTTTGATATGCATGTCTTTTATTATGTGTAGGTATAAGTATGTAGAGCTGAATGTGTTCGCTCTCTTATTCTGCTTCTGCACTGAGATGAGACTTGTTAGAGGAGCGAAGCTGATAATAAACTTTGGTTTATAAATCACATTGCCTCGTTATTCCAAGCTCTTCTACACTGGTGACCAGACGTGAGGATGGAACAGAGACATTCTCCTGTGACTGACTCATCGGAGGCGACCCAGGCAAGCGCCGGCGCCCATGCAGACAGGAGGGGAATGGATGGAAGACGTTCCCCCACGGCAGAAGAGAGGGCTCAACCGAGCACCAGCCACGCCGTGAGAGCAGAAGAAAGGCGCTCTCACCCGGCGGACACATCAAGGACGGCCCACACAAGCGCCGTCACCGTCAAGCTGCCAGAATTCTGGCAAGAAGACCCGAGCTCGTGGTTCCAGCAAGCTGAGGCTCAGTTTGCACTGGCAGGCATAACGGCGGACGAGACGAAGTTTTATCACATCGTCGCCAAACTCGACGCTGCCACGTCAAGATGCGCGCGGAGCATAATCCGACAGCCGCCCGCCCATGACAAATACAGAGAGCTGAAGGCGACCATCGTCGAGAACTTCGTCCCCTCAGCCAAGAAGAGAGCAGAGAAGATCCTGGCGATCTACGGCCACAGAGGATGCAGACCCAAGGCCCTCGTGGAGGACATGCTGCAGCTCAAGGAGGAGGACAACGACAACTTCCTCTTCCAACACATCTTCCTCAGCACTCTGCCGCCACACATGAGAGGGACGCTGATCAACATGCGGTGCAGCACCCAGCAGGACTTCCGCGCGCTGGCCCGAGAAGCGCAGCGACTCACCAACGCCTGCGGGGAACAGGTGGCCACAGTAGCATCCACAGATGCCCGAAGCAACGGAGAACCACAGTCAACTGAGCAGAGCCCGCCCACCATGGCGGCAACACGACCAAGACGCAGCAGGCGGAACTACATCTGCTATTACCACCACCGTTTCGCCGAGGGGGTGTACAAATGCGTTCCCCCCTGCAAGTTCAAAAGTTCGGGAAAACACCAAAACCGAGAACCGTTAACGGCTGCAGTTCTCGGCGCAAAAAATAAACTTCTTTATGTGACTGATGGACACACAGGCAAACAGTTCCTAATTGACACGGGAGCTCAACTGAGTTTTATCATGCCCTCCCACACAGACGTGCGCGCACTCCTGTCTGGACCAACAGGGTTAAGGCTGGAGGAAAGGGGTTTACGCGACGGTGTACCCCCCCTAATATGCGACATCTCAACCGGCCGACCTCGCCCGGTAGTCCCAGCTGCATGGCGCTGCCGTATTTTCGACTCAATTCACTCCCTCGCGCACCCGGGTGTGCGCGCCTCGGTTAAAATGGTCGCCGAAAAGTTTGTGTGGCCCGGCCTGTGCAAAAACGTAAAAGAATGGGCAAAAACTTGCATGTCTTGTCAGCGCGCCAAAATACACAAACACACAAAAGCCCCTCTAGAGCCTTTTCGAATCCCAGCTAGAAGGTTCGACCACGTTCATGTCGACCTCGTGGGACCACTACCTTCCTCCCAAGGTTTCACACATCTGTTAACAATGATAGACTGTACTACGCGCTGGCCTGAGGCGGTCCCTCTGGCGTCAACCACAGCGGAGGAAGTCGCTCGCGTTTTTTTTGACAAACTGGGTGGCACGTTTCGGCGTCCCATCGGACATCACGTCCGATAGGGGGCCTCAATTCGTCTCGGAGCTTTGGTCAGCCATGGCCAGCAGCTTAGGAGCGACAATTCACCGCACCACCGCTTATCACCCTCAGGCTAATGGGTTATGCGAGCGTTTTCACAGATCTTTAAAGGCCGCCCTCAGAGCCTCACTAACGGATACAAATTGGGTGAATAAACTTCCCTGGGTTTTACTGGGGTTGCGTGATGCGCCTAAAGAGGATCTAGACGCCTCTCCTGCAGAATTAGTCTTTGCACAACCTCTCAGACTCCCAGGTGAATTTTTACCAGAGAACCCATGCCGGGGCATCTTCCAGCCCTGAGGCTTTTAGGCAGCAACGGACCGGACTCTCTCCCCGGACCGGCACATCACTCTTTTCCACGGGTTTTTGTCCCCCAAGCTTTAAAAAACGCCGAATTCGTTTTTGTTAGGCATGAAGCTTTAAAACCAACCTTCCGCCCACCATACGATGGGCCATTCAGAGTGCTGGAACCTGGTGATAAGCATTTTGTGCTTGATTTAGGGGACAGAAAAGAAACAGTCAGCATTGACAGACTTAAACCTGCCTTCTTGTTGAGAGACGAACCTGCACGGTTGGCGAGAGCACCTCGGCGGGGTAGACCCCCCAAGAGAAAAGACTCAGCCCCCCTGCAGGGAACAAATAATCACTCTCCTCCCCAAGCTGCAGATTCCTTACAGGAAGGTCCCACCAGGACGCCCAAGCAGACCCACAGCAGATTCGGGAGAAGATTAAAACCCAGACGGCACAGGGACTGATGCAAACTACTCAAAAGTTGTTCACTAATTGTGCTGTGACAGTTTAAGACTGACTTGTGATATTACTACGCTGTTATGATTACCACTGAATTCTCTACAGGAGCATAGCTGCTGGAAAGTTTCTTCCTTGTCAAGAGGTTTAGCAGTTAGTATGTCATAGTAATTATCTTAAACTGTGAATTTTTTTTTATTATTATTGTCCTTTTCTTAGTCGTTTGGGGGGGGGGCTGTGGTTTATATTAATCATATATCCCATAACCTACATATGTATAAGCATATGAGAATGTTTGGTGATTACATATGTAAAGCGACTTCACACCTCAGAACAGGACAAGAGGTCTCAACCGCCAGTGAAGATCAAAGAGCATCCGAGGCGCTGCGGTGGAGACCAGATCGATCGCCCTGACCACCCAGGGTCAGGTGGAGGAGTACGAAGACAAAGGAGGGAGATTAAGATAATGCGGGATGTCAGCTTTGATATACATGTCTTTTGTTATGTGTAGGTATAAGTATGTAGAGCTGAATGTGTTCGCTCTCTTATTCTGCTTCTGCACTGAGATGAGACTTGTTAGAGGAGCAAAGCTGATAATAAACTTTGGTTTATAAATCACATCGCCTCGTTATTCCAAGCTCTTCTACAATATTGTAGTTTATCAGGCGACATTGGCTTCTTTAAAAATGTCAGTTATTAATGACTATCTAAAATGTGTCATTTCAGAGTTACTCTAACAGAGTATGACAGCACAGTGTTAACAGTAAACCAAGACTGCCAACCCGACCTGAAAAACTGGAAATTAAAAAGAAACCTCCAACACCCAGACAAAAGCACAGCAGGAATACACTGTAAAAAACAGCTGCACTGGTTCCTGTACTGAACCAGGATACGGACACAAAGCAGCTAGCTATCAGCTCTGCTCTGCCGGAGGTGATTCTCTACTACAGGTCCGGCTTCAAATCACACATTTAAACGGAATATGGACTCACCTCTGCCGCTAGCGGCTTCGACCACCTCTTGAAAACAGGACAGGGACAACAGAACCTGCACGAATGAGAAAAGGGCGACAGTTACAACAGAAGTTTGCATTTTGGTTGCTTCTTTCAAGTAGCGGTCTCGGCCGGAGAGAAGCTGACGGTAGTAGTGACTACAGCGACCCGGATGTTTTAACTGCGACATTCCATAATAAAAGACTGTGTTCGAAATGCTCACTCCTTCCCCAAATAGTGTACAATACAGTGAATCAGCCATCTTGTAGTACTGTTCGAAATTTTAACTGAAAATTTAATTTACTATATAGTTACACTCAAAATATCCCACACTGCATTTTGAAAAGTAGTGTACAACGGATGGTCACTATATTAGCCAATATATCCCATAATGCAATGCGCAGTCAACGGAGCAGTGAGAGAGCGTCACATCACAACATAAACTACCTTAATGTATTTATATTTATTAGTTCAGCAAAAAATTATATGATTTAAGACATATTTACTACAAATTACATGCAGGCATTCATATTTTTTTTACCACCATTAGTCTGTTACGTTTTA
Source organism: Pholidichthys leucotaenia (assembly GCA_020510985.1). Lineage (NCBI taxonomy): Eukaryota > Metazoa > Chordata > Actinopteri > Cichliformes > Pholidichthyidae > Pholidichthys > Pholidichthys leucotaenia. The sequence goes on from CM035846.1 coordinate 209,172,580, forward strand.
CTGTCTCACGTGATGACGTCATTAACCGTGCCCCGAAAACAAGCCAGTAGTGTCCGAAAGCTGTTAATTTTATTGTTATATCGAGTTTACTATATAGTCCACTATACCTAAATTCACTATATCGCGAGTAGGGAGGAAGTGAACATTCTGAACAGTTATGTCTTCTTCTTCTTTGGAGTGTAACGGCAGCTGGCATCCGTATTGTTGCATTGCTGCCACCTTCTGGTTTCTACACGTCTCTGATCATCATGTTTTAAATCCGTTTGTCCAGACTGGTTATCCAGTTCCTTCCCTGCGCACAGTCCCCATAAATATAGTCCAGTATGCTTTTTACAGTTTTTTCTACCCGTCCTATTTTCTGTAGTTGTTGAGTCATTTCCTCCCTTTCCTGATTAAATTTCCTACAAGATAAAAACTACATGCTTTATTGACTCTGGTTCCTGACAATTTTCACATAGGCCAGTTGGGTGCTTTCCTAAGATGTATGAAGTGCCGTTGAGATAACCATGCCGAATGCTCAGTCTACTACTTGCTCTTTGCGTTTCGTCCCCCTGCCTCTTGTTTCACCTACTGTGTTCTGAATGGAGTGCAAATGTCTGCCTTTTGTTTCTGTGTCCCACATCTGTTGCCACTGTTGTTTTGCTTCCCCCCACACTATGCTTTTCCCCTCCGACTTTGACATTTTTAACCTAGTGTCTACCATTTCCTTCTTTGATGCCTCCTTTGCCAGCTTGTCAGCTCTCTCCTTCAAGAGACGTCTTCTTTTTCTTCTTCTGATGTTTTATGGCAACCATGGCGGTTGGCAAACCGCCACCTTCTGGAATGGAGTGTGATTCGAAATGGCATTACTCTCCTCTATCCTTGAAATTAGTCCTGTTGCCCTAATAAACCTAAAAACTGCCTTATAGACTGCATCCCCTGAACTTCTCTGCAAAATCTCTTTCATACTGAGCTGGGTTTTGTTCCTGTATAGACTGTCCACCAATGCTAACCGTGCAAACTCATACTTTGGACACTGCATAAATGTATGTTCAACTGTTTCATCGTTTCCACAATAATCACATTTTCCATTTGGGTGTTTTTCCATGATAACTAATGTACTATTCAGCCCTGTGTGACCTAATCTTAACCTGGATATGATGTCCTCCTCCTTTCTACTCATGTGTCCTTTTCTAGCTCCCCTACTTTCTTTTGTATGCCACACAGGCTCCGTCCTTTATTTTCTTTGTCCCACTCTTCCTGCCACTTCTTTTTAATTTGCGTTTTGATAATGCTCTTGACCTCTGCTTTAACTGTTTCACATTCCAACTAACGTCCCGTCTCCTCCTGTTCTTCATTGGTTATTCGAGATTGAATCGTTCTCCCATTGGCCACAAGAGATTGACCTGCCCTCCTATTGGCCATCAGTGATCGCATTGTCCTCCTATTTGGCCAACCAGGTTTGGCTTTTCCATTGTTGGGGGCGGTTCTTATGGCGTCACAACCACACAACCGCGTGCTCCTCTCTGTTGTGTCAGGTTTAGTCAAGTTAGATGGAGGAGTGTTGCTACAAGACCGGAAACTTATACCGATTAAAAGCCAAGAGATTTATCCACCTCCTCTGATCTGGACGGATAATTTTTTCACACATAAGGAGCTGTTCAGAACTCCTTATAAAAAGATATAGAACGATGATAATCAAGTCAGTGGCGGTAATGCACCTGTAAGATGGTTGCCAATCGCCAATGAAATCTAAAAGCAAAAGAAAAAGATTTATCCACCTTATTCCTGAGGGTGCGGCAGTAGAAACGATTATGGGCGCAACTTCCGATTCGGCTGAATTAGTGTTAAATCAGTCAGCAAGAGTTGAGTAGTGGGGCATTTAAAAAAGTTTTTCAAATTCATTTTAATGTACAGTCCACATACGTATTTTGCACTCAAGTGGCAGCTAATTTCAGCACTTGTAGTTTTTGTATTTTTTGAATGTTATGGCATAGTTCTGGTACTTGTTGCTGGTGTTCGTGGTTGTGCCATAGACTGTATAAATGGAGGCTTCTCACTAGCAATGCGTAGATCATGCACTGAAAACCAACAAGGACTGTTGGTGTGATCAGTGGTGCAGACGGTAGAGCACAGGTATGTTTTCACTTGTATGAAAGTCACAGATTTGACATTTATGCGTCATATATGTCACCAGATGCAAGGCTGCATGAAGTGAAATAATAAATAAAAAATAGTAACAGTTTGCTTCTGAAGGCTTAACGTTTTAAGAAAGATATCAAATAGTTTTGTTTTTTGGGGGGGGGGGTTGCATTCGTTGCACTGCCTTGGAACGATATGGATTTGATATTAGCACCTTCAGCATGCATTAATTTTTAAATTATCACAAAATATAGATCAATAAAATTTTAAACAATAGTCAAAAAGGTCTGTACGTGTTAAGTTAAATAACAAGCATTCACGGCATGATGGCAGCATGAGAATTTTAATTTCATTCTCATTAAAACACCCATGCACGGTGTTGTGGTTCTTTTTGGCTCTGACTAGAGTCTACATCTGCTCTGAGGTAAATCTGATTATGTCCAACATATTTAAACAAAATGCATCAAACTTTATTACGGTGGAAACATTGATATAGCTCAGAGCTTTTGTTTACAGTGTTAGCATCTTAGCAGTGGTGCTAACAAATGGAGCTACTGTCTGCCAGGCCACTTTTTAAGGTCATCTTCCCATCCCTCCATAGCTGTGAGAAGTGGTATGATTATATTACTGTTTTTGAGGTGCAAAAGGCCGTGTTCCCACTTTTTTTTTTTTTTGATGCCAAAGTCATTGTTTTTTAACAAGGAAAAGTGTCCCGTTTCAATGACAACAACACATTCTAAACTAGTACCGGAAGTTGCGCCCATAATTCACAAGGCATCATGGAGGCTAGGAAAAAGGTGGATAGAAAACAAAAGATATTCAAACATTACCCTTCATTTCTACTTGAAATATATATGTTGTTATTTTTTTCTTTTCTTAGAACCCAGTGTTCCCAAAAAAAATATTGCCACTTTATACCATTCGTAGGAACTTTGTTGTGGAAACCAGAGTCGGAAACGTGTCATGTTACTGCCAACTTACCCGAATTTTTAGATTTTGCTGCTCACTTGTCTGATTTGTAACAAGGAGGGTTCTCCACGCTGTAAGAAAATCCACAATTACAGGTAAACCATATTTCGTGGAAACCAGGTGCACAGTTTTGTGTTTTGTTTTTCGCTGCTGAGAAAAATGTTAATTTTAGATAATATTTTTAGCTGTTCGCCAAACTCTGGCTAAGCTAGCCTTGCAGTTAGCTTTATAACTAGTTAAAATCATGATTAAAAAAACAAAAGTAATTATTACTTGTTCGTCAGTATTTTCAGTAAAATGTATCATCTTATGGTGTCGTTAATCGTTGGCATGCGCAGATGGGGATTATTGTCTTATAACTCACCGTGTTACTGCTATTGTATTATCCCAACCTCAGGCAATTATCTCAGCTGCTTGTCAAGAGCGCTGTGAACCTTTTTTGTTGTTGCTGCTGCGGTTTTTTTTAATTTTAATGTTTTAATCCAACCAGAACACTATGAACCAAGAGAAGCTCGCCAAACTCCAAGCTCAGGTCCGGATAGGTGGAAAGGTAATACTCTGTAAATATTATTAGCCCTATGTTGCTATTTGCTTTCACATTCATGCTGTCAAATGTTGAATTTAGGTTCCTCCTCTCCTTGCCTCAGTTATTGATCATTTTAAGCAGTATGGTGGTGCTCAGCATATGCCAGGTCTTTCCTCCTGACCTCAGCATTCCTATTATTGCCGTCCATCTGTGGCCTCATTGGGCTGTTATAAAGAATATGTTAGGTCTACAACCAAACACTAGGTGACGTTATTTGTGGCTTTTACTGGGCGAGACTATTGACTGTATGTACTGTACTGATGAGACTTCATGCATTATTTTTTTTTCCGAGATCCATTCAGTGTCTTTCTTAAAATAATATTCTGTATTGTTATTTTACCATAGCTAACAAGCAGGTTCCATCCACTTGGAGTGTAATTTAGGTTCCACATCCAGTAGGGATTAATACACATAAGATGAGATGAGATAAGCCTTTATTAGTCCCATAATGGGAAAATTCCAGGATTACAGCAGCAAAGGGATAGCAGCACTCAGAGCAATAGTCAGCAAGATAATAAGAAATGGTTAGTCAAAGCAGTAAATGAATATACAGTGGGGTAAAAAAGTATTTAGTCAGCCACCAATTGTGCAGGTTCTCCCACTTAAAAGATGAGAGAGGTCTCCAATTTTCATCATAGGTATACCTCAAATATGAGAGACAAAATGAGAAAAAAAAATCCAGAAAATCACATTGTCTGATTTTTAAAGAATTTATTTGCAAATTATGGTGGAAAATAAGTATTTGGTCAATAACAAAAGTTCATCTCAGTACCTTGTTATATACCCTTTGTTGGCAATGACAGAGGTCAAACGTTTTCTGTAAGTCTTCACAAGGTTTTCACACACTGTTGCTGGTATTTTGGCCCATTCCTCCATGCAGATCTCCTCTAGAGCAGTGATGTTTTGGGGCTGTCGCTGGGCAACACGGACTTTCAACTCCCTCCAAAGATTTTCTATGGGGTTGAGATCTGGAGACTGGCTAGGCCACTCCAGGACCTTGAAATGCTTCTTACGAAGCCACTCCTTCGTTGCCCAGGCGGTGTGTTTGGGATCATTGTCATGCTGAAAGACCCAGCCACGTTTTATCTTCAATGCCCTTGCTGGTGGAAGGAGGTTTTCACTCAAAATCTCACGATACATGGCCCCATTCATTCTTTCCTTTACACGGATCAGTCGTCCTGGTCCCTTTGCAGAAAAACAGCCCCAAAGTATAATGTTTCCACCCCCATGCTTCACAGTAGGTATGGTGTTCTTTCTCCTCCAAACACGACAAGTTGAGTTTTTACCAAAAAGTTCTATTTTGGTTTCATCTGACCATATGACATTCTCCCAATCCTCTTCTGGATCATCCAAATGCTCCCTAGCAAACTTCAGACGGGCCTGGACATGTACTGGCTTAAGCAGAGGGACACGTCTGGCACTGCAGGATTTGAGTCCCTGGCGGCGTAGTGTGTTTCTGATGTAGCCTTTGTTACTTTGGTCTCAGCTCTCTGCAGGTCATTCAGTGGTCTTGTATGTCTTCCATTTTCTAATAATTGCTCCCACAGTTGATTTCTTCACACCAAGCGGCTTACCTATTGCAGATTCAGTCTTCCCAGCCTGGTGCAGGTCTACAATTTTGTTTCTGGTGTCCTTTGACAGCTCTTTGGTCTTGGCCATAGTGGAGTTTGGAGTCTGACTGTTTGAGGTTGTGGACAGGTGTCTTTTATACTGATAACGAGTTCAAACAGGTGCCATTAATACAGGTAACGAGTGGAGGACAGAGGAGCCTCTTAAAGAAGAAGTTACAGGTCTGTGAGAGCCAGAAATCTTGCTTGTTTGTAGGTGACCAAATACTTATTTTACTGAGGAATTTACCAATTAATTCATTAAAAATCCTTCAATGTGATTTTCTGAATTTTTTTTTCTCATTTTGTCTCTCATAGTTGAGGTATACCTATGATGAAAATTGGAGACCTCTCTCATCTTTTAAGTGGGAGAACTTGCACAATTGGTGGCTGACTAAATACTTTTTTGCCCCACTGTATACATATGTACACAGATATATACACAGTGCAGGAGTATTGCAGCTAGATGGAATAAACTGCATTACGGTTTGTTAAATTACCCTGCACATTATGAATATGTACCCAGACAGTATATTTCACATTTGAATCAACAGTGTTGTTGCCATCCTCAATAATAATTGTTATTGTCCTAGTTGTGTATTGGAGGAGACGAGCTCTACTGTGCAAAGTTGTTACGTTTAGTACATTTAATATGACCTCTACAAGCAGCCCTGGTTAGGTTATAAAGTCTGACAGCTGTAGGTAGAAAGGACCTGCAGAACCTCTCCATCGTGCATCTAGGATGACGCAGCCTACCGCTAAATGAGCTCCTCAGTGCGTTCAGCGTGTCCTGCATGGGGTGGGACTCGGACTTCAGCAGAGATGACAGCTTAGCCACCATCCTCCTCTCACCTAACTCTTCCACTGGGTCGAGGCGTCACCCCAGAACAGAGCTAGCTTTTTTGATCAGCCTATTCAGTCTCCTGTCGGCTGCCGTGATGCCACTGCCCCAGCAGACCACTCCAAATGTGATGGCTAACGCCACCACCAAATCATAGAAGGTCTTCAGGAGTGCCCCTTGCACTCCAAAAGACCTGAGCCTCCTCAGGAGGAACAGCCTGCGTTGCCCCTTCTTGTAGAGCGCATTGGTGTTGTGTGACCAGTCCAGTTTATTGTTCAGGTGAACACCCAGGTACTTGTAAGATGTCACCATCTCAATGTCTGTTCCCTGGATGTTTACTGTTGCTGTTGTGGGTTGTCCTTGTCTGTGGCAGTCCACCACCAGTTCCTTACTTTTCCTCGCATTGATCTGGAGGCAGTTCCATAGGCACCAGTCCACGAAGTCCTGGATAAGTCCTCTGTACTCCGCATCATCCCCATCAGAGATGAAGCAGATGATCACAGAGTTGTCAGAGCGCTTCTGTAGATGGCAGTGTGGTGTGTCGTGTTGTGTGAAAAGTCAGCAGTGTAGAGGGTGAAGAGGAAGGGAGCCAGAACTGTTCCCTCGGGGGCTCCCGTACTGCAGATGATGGTGTCAGACATACAGTCGTGGGTTCCCACAAACTGATATCCATCCATCATCCATCCATTCATCCTCTACCACTTTTCCAGCAGTCCAGGTCGCAAGGGCAGCAATCCAAGAAGAGAAGACAGAATGCTGTCCAGTTCACATAGCACCATGAACTCCTATGATCCCACTGCAGTTGGTGAGCCCACTGGAGGGCGGACCCATATGGCTGGTTGTGTATACTGGGTCCTTGTAACTTTTTCATGGGGATCTGCTGAACCGCTCCTGGTCTGGCCCTTCACCAGGGACTTATTTGCCAAGGGAGACCCTACCAGGGGCAGGCTGCACCCAATAACATAGCTCTTGGCATCATGAGGACACACAAAGCCCTCCACCTTGATAAGGTGGCGACCTACAGAAGTGTAATACAATTCCACCCTAAGCAGATTTGTTCCATTTATAAATTCTGACGTGTTTTCTTACAGTTTGATACTAAGTGATTTTATGCCTTTGTAGGAGAGTACAGGTGACGTCTTTCATTAAATTGTTTGTTGGTTTTGAAAATTGACACACAGTCAAAATTTGCTTTAAATCTCAAAGTTTGCATCAAATAGAATTGAACTCAACTTTGTCATTGCTCCACATATGATGCAAAATACGCAGAGAAACAAAATATCATTTTTACTGAACAAAGTGCAAAAACATTTCTACACAATCAAGGTAGAGAAAAAAACAGCACACTATTCAATATAAATACTGGTTTTTAAAGCAAAAACCAATCTGTAAAAAGTGCAAAAATGATTAAAAAATAAAACATTAAACTGACATGACAGCAGACACAGTAGTGTGCATAAGAGGAGCAAAATGAAGGTGTTCACAATATAACACAACTCTCTTGATTGATTAAAAGTAAGAGCAGTTCATTTAGCTTTTTTGCATGCAATTATAATGTCTTTTAATATACTGCATTCCACATTATTATGCAAATAGGATTTTAGTGTCATAAACGTTCAGTTTTTTGTTTTTCAATGAAACTCATGGATGATGTTGTGTTTCAGGGCTCTTTGGATCACTGATATCAATCTCAGACACCTGTCACAATTAGTTTGCCAGGTGAGCCCAATTAAAGGAAAACTACTTAAGGATATTTCACATTAAGCATGCCACAGGTTTCATGCAATATGGGGAAAAAAAATGATCTCTCTGCTGCTGAAAAGTGTCAGATAGTGCAATGCCTTGGACAAGGTATGAAAGCATTAGATATTTCGTGAAAACTTAAGCGTGATCATCGTACTGTGAAGAAATTTGTGGCTTATTCAGAGCACAGACTGGTTCGTGCAGATAAAGGCATAATGAGGAAGGTTTCTGCCAGACAAATTTATCGGATTAAGACAGCAGCTGCTAAAATGCTATTACAAAGCAGCAAACAGGTATTTGAAGCTGCTAGTGCCTCTGGAGTTCCATAAACCTCAAGATGTAGGATCCTCCAGAGGCTTGCAGTTGTGCATCAACCTACTATTTGGCCACCCCTAACCAATGCTCACAAGCAGAATTGGTTGCAGTGGGCCCAGAAATACATGAAGACTAATTTTCAAACAGTCTTGTTTACTGATGAGTGCCGTGCAACCCTGGATGGTCCAGATGGATGGAGTAGTGGATGGTTGGTGGATGGCCACTGTGTCCCATTAAGGCTGCAAAGTCAGGAAGGAGGTGGCGGAGTCATGTTTTGGGCTGGAATCATGGGGAGAGAGCTCGTAGGCCCCTTTTGGGTCCCTGAAGGTGTAAAAATGACCTCTGCAAAGTATCTAGAGTTTCTGACTGACCACTTTCTTCCATGTTACAAAAAGAAGAATCATGCCTTCCGTAGTGAAATTATCTTCATGCATGACAATGTACCATCTCATGCTGCAAAGAATACCTCTGTGTCATTGGCTGCTATGGGCATAAAAGGAGAGAAACTCATGGTGTGGCCCCCATCCTCCCCTGACCTCAACCCTATTGAGAACCTCTGGAGCATCCTCAAGCAAAAGATCTTTGAGGGTGGAAGGCAGTTCACATCAAAACAGCAGCTGTGGGAGGCTATTCTGACATCTTGCAAAGAAATTCAAGCAGAATCTCTCCAAAAACTCACAAGTTCGATGGATCCAAGAATTGTGAAGGTTATATCAAAGAAGGGGTCCTATGTTAACATGGAACTTGGCCTGTTAAGATGTTTTTGTCATGACCCGAGCACTATGCCTTGGCGCTCGGGTTATTCTTGTCAGGGTTTGATAGCGGCGTTATGACTCTAGCTCTCCGAGCTCTTATTGTGATAGTGCTCGGGGAGGCTTCCACCCAGCTGTCAAACCCTCAACAGCTGTGCTGCATTTGTGGTCGTTAGCGCTCAGGCTATTTTAACCCACGCTGGCGATCGCATCCCGCAGCAGTGTCTGTTCACTTCCCTGTTCACTCTCCGTCATGCTACGGATGCCTGGACAATTTCACACCACGTCTGCTTTTGATTTGACCGTCGTTCCCCGGAACTAGTAAGTGTGCTGTATAGCCTTACCCCTCCCGGTGTGTAACGATCTCTGTGAGTCTCTGCCTTAGCAGCTGGTGTAGTTATTATCACCAACCTTGCCTGCCTAGTGTATGACTGTCTCCTGCTGTGGACCTGTAGAGCTGTTTAGCCTATGCCTCCTGTTGTGAGTAGACTCAAAAGTCATTGTCTCTGCAGCTTGTGTTGTCACTATATTTTCACCGTAAATAAAACTCACTGAACTCACTGGTGACTGTGTGGCGTCTTGTGGTGGCTCGCGAGAGCCACCCATGACAGTTTTTGATTGAAATAGCTTTTTGATTTCAGTAAATATGTTCTAATGCTGCAAATTCAACAAATGACCATTTCAGTTCTTTACAACCAGTAAAATGTTTGAAACCCTGTTGTGCATAATAATTTGGAACAGTGCATTTTGATTTTAATTTTTTTTTTTTTTTTTTTTTTTTTTTTTTTACGAAAACATACTGTAGTTATCATTGGGAGGTGTGTTCAGTAAAATTTGAGTTATGCTCTAACGGCTGATGACTTGAAAGTTATACTGATTGTCATTTGCATCAACTATTTAGGAAAATCAGCAATACCATTTGCATAATAATTTGGAACACAATGTATTTTAAATATATTATCATATAATCATTGTTTTTTTCAAAGACCAAGATTAAGGAGTCTATCAATTGCATTTTACTTTTATTTTTTCATTACCAAGGACCTTGGTACTTGGAACTCCTCCACAGTGTCTCTCAGCACTGGCTCCCCCCAGGGCTGCGTGCTAAGCCTACTATTGTACTCCCTGTACACCTTTGACTGTATTCCAACCCACCCAACCACCATCATCGTGAAGTACGAGGATGATACCACCTTGGTTGGGCTCATCACCGATGACGATGAGAAGGCATACAAGGTGGGTGTAGAGAATCTGCTGCTGTGGTGCCAAGCAAACAACTTGAAATTGAATGTTCAAAAAAACCAAAGAACTCATACTGGACTTCAAGAAGAACAGACAGACACCCCCCCCCCCCATAAATGGTGACCTTGTGGAAACTGTCCCCACCTTCAGGTTCCCGGGCACCCACATCTCCTCTCACCTCTCCTGGACTGTCATCACCAAGGCCCAGGTGAAGAAAGCCCAGCAGCAGCTGCACTTCCTCTGTGTCCTGAGGAAGAACAACCTGGACCAGAAGCTGCTGCTGACCTTCTATCACTGCTCAATGGAGAGCGTGCTCACCTACTGTCTGGGTGTGAGGTACGCCAGCTCCACAGCCAAAAGCAGGAAGGCTGTGCAGAGGGTCATCAACACGGCCTAAAAAATCATTGGCAGCCCTCTTCCCTCCCTGGAGGATATCTCTAAATCCTCCTGTCTCAGAAAGATAAAGCCATCACAGGAGACCCCTCACATCCCGCCTACCACCTGTTTGACCTGCTCCCCTCTGGACGACAGTTCAGATCAGCGAGGTCCCACACCTCCAAACTGACAAACAGTTTCTTCCCCTGGGCCATCCGAACTGCAAACAGTCAGAGGCCTCACCCCACTCCCTCCAAATGCTCACATGCACAGAACTGAGGACCTTTTTAATCATCATAATAACACACCTGTCTTTGCACTCCGCATTTTCATGTACATTGACCCATCCATGAAACCACTACCATTCCTGCGTGTATTTTCTATAATCCTTGGGCCATTTAATTCAGTTGTGTGTTCCATACTCTTATGTACATAGTTCCATCCGTGAAGCCACTACCATACCTGTGTATATACTGTATCTGTGGGTTATTTTTATTTTTATTTCAGGCGTATGTTTAATCGTGTATTCTGTAACTGTGTTTTATCAAATCCCTCTCTCTTACTTTATTGTGCAGTAGCCTGGTGGAGTGCCAACAATTTCATTGTACTGTACAACTGTACAATGACAATAAAGCCTATTTTATTCTATTCTATTCTAACTTGTCCAATAATTGTGATATTATCATTAATCTCAATTATTTTGGCCAAAGTAATCATGAGATGAAATTCTGATATGATCCCATTGTTATGGTGGTGTTTGACATTCTGTGTCTTTTTGCTCATAGGGAACAGCCCGCAGGAAGAAAAAGGTTGTTCACAAAACGGCTACAGCTGATGATAAAAAACTCCAGGGGTCCCTGAAGAAGCTTGCAGTGAACAACATTGCAGGAATAGAAGAGGTGAGCTTTCAAAGGAAAACTAATGTCATTGTTGTACTGATGTTTTCTTTTTCGGAGTCTTGAATTTTTTATCACCACTGAAAGAAAAAAGTAGAGGGATTTGCCTGAGTAAAGCCTTTCTCGGTGATGTCATCCTCTAGTTTATTTTTAAAGAGCTCTCAGTGAACTAAGTGTTTTTATAACGTCATAGCACAGACAAAGATAGGCACCTGCTTGATTTGCCATATTCCTTGTGGTTCAGTGTCCCATTTTGTGTTTAGAGAGATTTTCAAGGTTATTTCTGCTAATAAACCTTATTTTTATGGAGTATTTTTCCGCTCTTTTAACTTATTCTTTAATTTTTTTGCTATGAATGACTCTTTATAATATTTATACATCAGTTACTCATCGTGTTGGTTTGTCACTAAATCAGACATTAAATTTCACCTGTAATCCTGGGGGCTGTCCAAGGTCAGATTTTCCCAGTTACTCGCCACAGATTTCAAACGACACACCCAGCTGATGTTAGAATACGGAAGTGAAATATGCTGAAAAAATCTGTGCACCATTTCTTCTTTGACCATTTGGAGGTGTTCAACATACAGTCATGTGAAAAATTTAGGACACCCCTTTAAATATTCAGCTCTTTATTAAGAAATGTTCACATATCTATGTCTAACCTTGTTTTTGTTTTTATTTGCATTTTTAACATTTATTTTAGCCATTTTAAGTGGGAATGAATGTGGGGGTGTCCTAAAAAAGATTGGGGGGTATCCTAATTTATTCCTCACTATTTGTTTAGAATTACATTTTACAGAAAATTTGAAAAAAGTCTTTAATTCATTTTAATTGTTTAGTTGTATTACATGAATCTCCCAGTATTTTTAACATTGATATTCAACATCCATATGTCCAAATATGTTAAAAAAAACACACAGGCTTATACAGGGTGTCCTGATTTTTTCACATGACTGTATTTGTTCAGTAGTAGTTTGTCTGCTGACAGAGCAAGCACAACAGAACTCAAATCTGTGCAAGTGACTTTCAAAATCCAGCCCAGGACAACTCCTGAATCGTTATTTGAACAGTCAGGTGTCTCTAAGAGCATTTTTCCCCCCTTCTTTAGGTGAATATGATAAAAGACGATGGGACTGTGATTCACTTTAACAATCCCAAAGTTCAGGCGTCTCTGTCTGCCAACACCTTCGCCATCACTGGCCATGGCGAGACCAAACAGCTGACTGAGATGCTGCCTGGCATCCTGAGCCAACTGGGAGCTGACAGCCTCAGCAGCCTGCGTAAACTGGCAGAGCAGTACCCACGACAAGGTACGTACACACAAACACACACACACACACACACAGAGTAGCATTTGGCATCACAGTGCTCTGAGCTCATGCAGTGTGATTGGTGTTCAGTTAGAAACTTTTTTTTAAGGAAACAACTTTGTAACCTACTGAGTAAAGATACTTTTTCAGCAGAGTTCAAGTGTTGCTCTTGGAAAATAACCACTCTATTAACAAATAAGTGAAGCAGATATCAGTAACTGGTCTTTACTGAACTTGCTTAAAAGGCTTCCTTCACACATTTTCATGCAGTAACACGAGTGTTTTGTTTGGCTAGCATCACCACATAATAGATGTATACACAAAGAAGGAAAACAGGAGAACAGCAGCCACCCTGTAGGTGCTAAAGCTGCAAGAGCAAGAACGTGTGTGTTTTGTTCACAACAGGGCAGATACCTTTATAGTTTGTGTGTTTGTACTTGAAGCAGCCTTTTTTTTATTTAATTCTGGAAAAGCCAAAAGAAGCTAATGCGTGGATGTAGGTGTGTGCGATATGACGATATATATCGGATGACAATATAAAAACGTCTGTCGTTTCATAGAATACTCTATCATTTGTATCGTTATTTAAAATGCACATACTGTCGTTTCTTGAGCAAAGCTCCTCAGACTACTTGTCAGCGCCCCGCCTCTACCCAGCAGTGCGCACAGCGTGTGTGGTGCGTGACTAGGCTCTCTGGTGGTTGCTAACTCTGAGCTCCCAGTTTGGTCAAATAGCCACTACTCCTGTTTGTCAGGGATGTGGGACTGTTTTCCATTGTGCTGCGTCAGAGAGGATGGTCCGCTAACCTCATTTTAATAAGCAGTAATTGACGTTAACACTATTGCCGTGTTCAAAATGTTCACTCCTTCCCTATACTAAATAGTGAATCAGACATTTTGTAGTGCTGTTCGAAATCTTAACTGAAAATGTCATTCACTATATAGTACACTGAAAATATCCTACTGTGGCGGGTTGGTGTAACCCCCACAACAGACTGGACAGACACAGCGCTGGGCTAGAGCAATTAACAGAACAATGAAATGTGTGTATTAATGTCTACAGGCAGCCCCGCTTCTTAGGGCTCACTACTGTGATGTTAATGTGCCTTTCATGCATTGTGTTCATGCGTCCTGTCCTTACTGTGACCTAGAGACTGAGATCAATATGTAGATGTGCCTTGTAACCTCTTTGTCTTGCAGCTGGAGCAAAGGCTAGCAATCTGCCTATTGTGATGTATGTCTCTCAAATGCAAATGTCTCATGCCTGTTCTGCAGTCTCTTTGATCATACCCACTGCTGGGGAATGCCCTTTTATGTATTGTTGTAGTTGGGTATATATACTGCACTGTAACCCATGCTCACTCTCTCAATCTCACTCTTCAACTGCTGCTGCTGACACACACAGTGTCTCCTCTCTGAGAGCCTGAGGAATTCAGCTTCAGCCTGCTGACACTATGGGCTGGAGCCGAGTTCCCGTGAAGGCGGTATGATTTAATAAACCTGCTTAAAACCTTCACCAACGCTGCTTTATTTCATGCCGCTTCACTACAATGCATTTTGAAAAGTAGTGTACAATGGATGGTCGCTACATTAGCCAATATATCCCATAATGCAATGCGCAGCCAACGGAACAATGAGAGAAGAGCTTTGCATCACAACATAAACTACCTTAAGGTATTTATATTTATTAATTCAGCAAAAACTATTTGATTTAATACATATTTACTACAAATTACATGCAGGTATTCATTTTTTATCACCGTTAGTCTGTTACGTTTTACTGTCTCACCATGATGACGTCATTAACCATGCCACAAAAACAAGCTCAGTAGTGTCTGATAGCTGTTAATTTTATTGTTATATTGAGTTTACTATATAGGCAGTCCCTCCAGGACTTCACATGAAATCAGCCAATCAGCGCAGCTATTGTGCGACCTTACAACTTTATCCAATCACCGCAACTTTCCCACAATTTTGGCCAATCCTCATCAACTTCTGCCAATTTTACCAATCAAATTTCAGCTGAGTGGCACTGAAACGCTCAGGCTAACCAATCAAATGCATTGCTACATTGCGTTCACTTCCGTGTTTACAGTATTAACAGAACGCTTCAGCAAAAAACAGTGTGTGATTAAAAAAACACTCATCCGCGAGGTTTCCAACACCATCCCTTCCTCCGTGTCCCCCAGCCTGCCGGTGGACGTCTCCGTCCTGACCACATATACGAAGTGCTGGGTTTGTGTTGAAAAATGTCCACCTACCCCACACACGCACATGACAAGAGACACCATAAAATCACAAACAAACGAGCAAATCTAACACTGCAGCCAGTGTTTGATCATTTCATACATGTTTAGAGGTAAAGTCATTACTACATCTTGTCAATGAGCTGTAAAGCTGTGAATCTCTGGTCTGAACACCCCCCCCCCCCCCATAAATGAAAGATGTGTGTCTGATGAGATGGGTGGGTGGGTGTGTCCATCTAACGCGCAGCAGATAGACAGACAGGTAGGAGTTAGGCATAGGAATATTGTCTGCATTTTTTTTCCGGAAAAACACAGACCTCAATAGACAATACAGACTAACAGAATAAATTATTTATTTTTTTCCTCTCTGCTCGGTACCGAGTGGTTGGGGACTGTAGGGAGTTTTCAAATGAAGGCGCTGCAAATAATTTCCACATCTCTACTCTTTAACATGCATTCAGTGCAATTCAGCTGTTGTAATGGATGTTGTGTTAAAGTCTGTATTGGCTGTTACACAAAAGAGTTTTTCTGTATAGCAGAAGTTTCTGCTTAATTTACAAATCACTGCAATGGGAAATGTTTGACAATCCTGTGCTTTTCTTGTATTGTTATATAGAATATCACTGTAGTAAGCTGGAAAAACCATCTGCTTTAAAATTTGTAATTCTTCCCACAACTTTGAGTGCAAAAAAACCTCTCCAAACATTGCAACTTTTATCGCAACTTTTATCGCAACTTTTAAAAAAAGCTCCTGCGAATTCAGGCTTTTTGGGCCACAAAAGTCATAAAAACATCCCGCGAAATCCTGGAAGGACTGCTATAGTCCACTATATCTAAATTCACTATATAGCGTGTAGGGAGGGAGTGAGTGAGTGAACATTCCAAACACAGCTTATGTCTAAATATAAAATGATAAATGCTAAATGACAGTGCTAAGTTGTGCTAACTGCAAATATAGTGCAGGGCTATTCAGTTACAAAATCAATTGGGCCACAATTTGAAATCAAGACATGTAACTGGACCGCACATGTTCAGTGATCTGTTGAATATGAAAAATTTCAAACCAACACAGATCAATATGATGAAAAATATGCACTTTTTATTCATTGTCTTGGTTTTAAATGTGCGTTGGGCACAAGACAAAGGCACATCAAAAGTGCATAAAAGCACAATAACGGTGCTGGGGTTGAGCATAACTTGAAATGGTAGAAATATTTTTCCTCTTGAACAATTAAATAAATACAATGGGAAAAAAATTCTGTAAATAACCATTCTGGTCACATCTTACTCAGGCATATCTCAAAGTGCATAAAACTCAATGTGCACTATTAGTAGCATTAATATTTGTTTCCCTTTTGAAATAAAATATACTACATCCTGGTCATAACTGACTGTGGCACATCACAAA
The DNA here is from genome assembly GCA_020510985.1 of Pholidichthys leucotaenia. NCBI lineage: Eukaryota > Metazoa > Chordata > Actinopteri > Cichliformes > Pholidichthyidae > Pholidichthys > Pholidichthys leucotaenia. Next base: position 209,188,991 of record CM035846.1, read on the forward strand.
GTGCATTTAGCTGAATAAAAAATGAACTGTCAAACACTTCAGTGCATAAACCCCCCAAGAAAATATTGATAACATTAACAAATATTGCACATCCACCATTGTGGTTTTTGTTTTAAATCACCACGTGTGAGTAGGAACTTCTTTTTATAACTACACATTCCATTACACACATATCAGTCAACCAAAAAATTCTCGTAGAGTTAAGGATGCAAAAAGCACCTACTTAAAACTTGAGTAATGACTTCAGTCTTGAAGGTTTGGGGATTTTCTCCAAAATTTATAACAATTTTCTTATCGTTTTCTACTTTTTATTTAAATTTGAAACCATTTTCCTCAAATTTATAATTTCCTCTGGTAAAATTGACTTTTCTTGTACATTTGAGACTTTATTATAAATTTGTGGATTATTTTGTGGTTATTTTTTGTCCATTTTTTTTTTAAATAAAATTACTGTTTTTTTAATAAGTTTGAAACAGATTGTGGTAAAATTTTGACTTTTTTTCCTTACACAATTTACACTTTTGACAATAATTTTGCAGAGCCAGAACAGAACAATAATTTAACTCTGATTTCAAAGAAAACAGTATTAATAAAATTATATTTAATGAAATAAATTAACTTAAATGACCAAAGCTGCAGTTATTTCTGTTAACTATTTCTATATATTTATAGTTTGTTAGAAATCTCCTCACCACCCAGACAGCAGGAAAAACTTCCCTTATTTTGAAATCCAAATGTTGGCACGTTTAGTTTGTCTGAAGGCTGCTGACAGATTAAAGTCATTGACTTGGTGAATTTCGGTCATCCTAACTTGCCAGGTACATAATATCTGTCCATGGATGGATGGATATTGTAGTAGCTGTTGAAGTTATTCCTCAGTGATTTAGTCACTCTTGCCTTTCCCTGCATATAGTATGAAGCTTAACCATACCTGTTAGCTAAGCGACTCTTCATTATTGTTCCCATTAACAGCGGGTTTAAGCCACCATAAATACCTTCACTGCTTACATACCTCTTCTGATTTTTTTCTGCATTTAAAGTACTTTAATAAGCTCATGTTTCTCTCGGACAGCACCGCTAGAAAGACACTCTGCCTGCTGACTGGAACGCTCACGCGGGTGGGGCGCTTCTGAACTCCACAGATGACGGTCATGCGCATTGTTTGTGTGCGCTTGCGGACTATCATTCCTTCATATTTTTTTCTTAAATTTACACTACCGTTCAAAAGTTTGGGGTCACCCAGACAATTATTTTGTGTTTTCCATGAAAAGTCACACTTATTTACCACCATGAGTTGTAAAATGAATAGAAAATATAGTCAAGACATTGACAAGGTTAGAAATAATGATTTGCATTTGAAATAATAATTTTTTCCTTCAAACTTTGCTTTCGTCAAAGAATCCTCCATTTGCAGCAATTACAGCATTGCAGACCTAACATGATTGCACGAGGATTTTCTAATCATCCATTAGCCTTCTGACGCAATGAGCAAACACATTGTACCATTAGAACACTGGAGTGATAGTTGCTGGAAATGGGCCTCTATACACCTATCTAGATATTGCACCAAAAACCAGACATTTGCAGCTAGAATAGTCATTTACCACATTAGCAATGTATAGAGTGTATTTCTGATTAGTTTAAAGTTATCTTCATTGAAAAAAAGTGCTTTTCTTTCAAAAATAAGGAAATTTCTAAGTGACCCCAAACTTTTGAACGGTAGTGTATATTTCCTTGGTGTGGCCTGGGCCCACGGGCCACTCGGAGGTTGGTTCTGGGCCTCATGTGGCCTGCGGGCCGCTAATTGAATAGGCCTGTATAGTGTATCAGACCATTGTTTCTTTGGTTTAATTTACTGTTGCGTTTCGGGCTGCACGGTGGCGCAGTGGTTAGCACTGCGGCAGCACAGTTTACCCTTGGCCGGGGGATTGTGGGGATCATGGGATCGTGGGTTCGATCCCAGCCCCCGACCAACAGTGATCTGTGTGGAGTTTGCATGTTCTCCCCGTGTTGCGTGGGTTTACTCCGGGATTTCTCCGGTTTCCTCCCACATGCCAAAAACATGCATGTTAGGTTAATTGGCTGTTCTAAATTGTCCCTAGATATCTGTTTCCTATAGGCCCTTAGAATAGAGGGTTAGTATTAATGAAAGCGCTTTGAGTGGTCTTTGTGACTAGAAAAGCGCTATATAAGTGCAGGTTAGTTAGTTAGTTAGTTAGTTTCTTAGTTTTGTCTGAAAAAAAAATTCATTAAAGCTGCAAAAGTGCATGATGGTGGCACATATACGCAAAATAAATAATAAATAAAACGGTGGCGCAGTGGTTAGCACAGTGGCAGCACAGCAAGAAGGTCATGGGATCGATTCCACCCTTGACCATCGTGGGTTCGATCCCACCCCCAGACCATCGGTGACCCTTCTGTGTGGAGTTTGCATGTTCTCCCCGTGTCTGCGTGGGTTTACTCCGGGCACTCCGGTTTCCTCCCACATGCCAAAAACATGCAAGTTAGGTTAATTGGCATCAAAACTGGGGATTCTAAATTGTCCTTAGGTATGGATGTGAGAGTGAATGGTTGTCTGTCTCTCTGTGTTGGCCCTGTGATGGACTGGCGATCTGTCCAGGGTGTACCCTGCCTCTCGCCCAAAAAAGATGCTGGGATAGGCTCCAGTCCCCCCGCGACCCGAAAGGATTAAGCGGTAGAAGATGGATGGATGGATGGATGGATCGGAGGAGCAAGTTGGCTCTTAATGTAATTTATTTGATTTCGAATAATTTTAATTGGTCAAGTAGCAGTAATGAATAAAGTTAAAGTCATCACATGTATTTTATTACATTACCTTTTGTGTCTTTGATTTTTCATGACCAATCTGAAATATTTTTACTGAAAAGCAAACAGGTTAAATCAGGCCAGAATAGCAGTCATCAGGCTGTAGAGCTACACTTAAATTTTCATGTATTTAAACTAACAGCTAATTTATATCTGTAGATGGCAGCAACGGATAATTTTCTCATTTTAAGACTTTTTTTTTATGTCATCTGTTTTTTTTTTTGTTTGTTTGTTTTTTGCTATTCTCCTCTGGCTCAGGAAATATTTAACTTGTTGTTTACTTTTTATTCATATGATATGATTTAGAAGAAAAACCTGAAATTTATGAGAATCAAGTCTCAAATGCACATTAAAAAACTATTTTATAACACTGCAAAATTATGAGGGGGAAAAGGTGCACATAAATAAAGAGATGGCCCTTTTTATGTGATTATATAAACTGTAGGATTTACAGAAAATGTATATTGTGATATATACCATTATTGTGATATAAGATGACTTATATTGTGATATGAAATTTTTGTCATATCGCACAGCCCTACATGGATGCATTGTCCGTCTGTCTGTCCGTCCATCTGTTTATCCATCCACATTTCACAGAAACTGCTACTCCTAGGGATTTGCCCCAATGGTCACCAAACATACACAATGATCCTCAGGTGGGTCTGCATCCTGGTTGTGCTCAAGGTGAAGGTCCAATGTCAGGAGATCTGGGTGCTTATGTGATTTCAGGAAAAATCAATACTCCTCCCAGACAGTTGCCCTAATTCTCAACAAATTCATGCACATTGATCATCAGGTGGGTTTGCATCAAAGTTTTGCTCAAAGTCAGGGTGAAAGTTTGGGAGATCTCCGCACTTATGGTTTTTATGAAAAATGTTACTCCACCTATGCAACTGCCACAATGTTCAGCAAACTCATGTACAACGATCCTCAAGTGGGTCTGCATTTAGCTGTGCTTGAGGTCAGGAGATCTGGGCAGTAGGGGTGGGTTCAAAAGATCGATTTTCCGATTCAAATCCATTCACGTTTGACTGCGGCAGTATCAATCTGCAAAAACCGCAGCTCTGACATGATTTACGACCCAAGAGACAGACGCTGACACGAGAGATACAGACAATTATCTTTATTGTGAGTTAATGAGTGAAGTGTGAGTGAATGTGTGAATGCTCGTCTGGCCACTGGAGCTGAGCCCGTCTTGTGGTAACCTGGCAACCCTGGAAAACACAAGCACAAGGTTACTGTTGCACAGTAGCAATGTTTGGCGGGTATGCTGCAGGGGCTTACTTGCAGGTGCCACAATGAGAGGCTGACAGACTCCTGGTGTCCGTGCGACGTCGTGCTCGTGGTGTCCGGTGCTGTGGAGGTGAGGAGGAGCTGCGCGGAGCGGGAGACGGTGCCTCGTCAGCAGAGGAGGGTGGTCCGCCGCCAGGGAGGTCCACCTGTGCACAGGGGAAAAGGCTAGCAGAGGAATTGTGAAGAGATGGCTTACGTGGCCTGGTTTGGCAAAGTGTAGATTTCTTCACGAGAGGTCGAGATCTTGGCACGTTGCTCAGTGAGAGTGACAGACAACTCCGTGCTGAGGCGTCCGCGCGTTGGGCTTTTATGGCCCGCTGATTGCCACCTGCTGAAGTGAGCGCAGCTGATGTTGATGATGCTGATGACGGCTTAGTGGCCATCATGACAAGCTCGATCTTTTAATATAATGCTTTTACATCTGTGAAACACAAAAGGCAAGCGGCCGGCTGAAGTCTCACGTGACTGAACAATTGTGCAAAGAAAAGAATGGTACCACCTGCCCCCTCAGTATAGTCACAACCTTTTGCTTTGCAGCCTGAAATGTAACACACAGTTTTTGTTTTACCCAGCTTTAACTCAGTGCAACTTGTAACATCTAATTTAAAGATGTGACAGCAACAGGTCAGAAAAAAAGCAGAATCACTGAGTCTTTTTATGTGCAATTTTGTGCACATTTTAATTGTGGGGAAAGCTGCAACTGAACATTTGGTGAATTAATTTTCTTAGAGTAAGCTGTATTTGGGGCATGTCCAACAAGTGCTCCCGGGCCATGAAGTTGGTTTTTATATACCCATCAAAAGACTGGGGTGGCAATGGCTCAGGAGGTAGAGCGGGTTGTCCAATAACCGGAGGGTTGGTGGTTCGAATCCCACTCACCAGCCATCCTGCCATTGTGTCCTGGGCAAGCCACTTTACCCACATTGCCTCCAGTGTCCATGACACTGGTGCGGATTGGCAGCCATGTTTCTGTCAGTCTGCCCCAGGGCAACTGTGGCTACAGAGGTAGTGTCTGTCTGGGGTGAATGAATAATGCACTTACTGTAAGCGCTTTGAGATGTCACTTGACATGTAAAGCGCCGTATAAATCTAATCAATTGTTATTATTATGGTATGATGTTTGTTTGGCAAACTCTTCCCACAGTTTTCAAGTTCGGACTTTTTTATTTCACACAGTGTCTGTACATGTATTAAAGATGTTCATATTACAAGGATTATTTTTTTGTGTGAAAATTACAGGTTTTTGAGCTTTGTCATTTTTTGAATAAAATTTCTATAGAGGGTTCATGGTTTGTCCAGCACACTCCTCCTACAGCAGGGGTCACCAATTAAAAGTGCAAGCGGTCCGCTAAGTCAGTCCTCCTCCCCAGCTGAGGTCCGAATTAGGGCTGGGGATCTTTAGACACCTCATGATGCAGTTATGATTAAGGGTCTCCAATTTGATTCTAAAAGGATTCTCGATGCATTGTTTGTTTGGTTGATTTTGGGGTTTTGTTTTGTTTTTTCAGAATTTTTTTCCTCTCACTGTGTGACAGCTTGGTACTTTTAAAGCCAAGTGTTTGCAATGACCCATGAATTTACTTCAAACATCTTTTAATAAAAGAAATGGAAGAGAAATGTGACAAGTCACATGGACAAATTTATCTGAAAACGTGCTTTTAAGAACTGTCATCTTTTCATGGATATTCTTAAAAAAGACCACAGCTGTCTCCAGCAGGCCAATATCATTTGCTTTTACACATTATTTTATTAAGCAGATGTTTTAGCTACTTTTAGTTCTGTATTTTTTAAACAAAAAAAAAAATCTAATAAATTCTTTGCTCAATTTCAAATAAAACGTAATAATCATAATAATACAGGGGAACACTAAATGTGTTTGCCTCCAAATAAATAGGTCTAAAATTCTAAAATTTAGAGCTTAAATCCTAAAAATGGAACGTTTTACAGGAGAACACAAACTAAATTACATACATTTAAAAAGATTAATATTTACAAAACAAAATCTCACAAAAGTCTGCCTCTATACTATATTTTCAGTATTTAAAAACAAAACATTTCAAACTGTAAGCCTAAAAAGGACAGAAAATATAATTAATTCCACAGTACAGAATTCCTTTGGAGGTTTTTTTTATGTCAGTGTCTTTATATTTTTAACTTTGTCTGTGTCTGTCTGGGTAACATTCTGTCACAGGGAGAGAGGAGGTGGATGTGTGTGGAACTTTTCATGTTCAATAACACACAGAGCAAATTATCGTTTTGACATGACATCAGAGGGTTGCAGAAATTACCTCTATAAACAACGTTGTGCTGGCCCAACGGGGATGGTGTCCCAGGAAGGTGTGGCGGAGCCACGGGGACCTTCCATAAACAAACCCCCTGGTGGACCCGTACCATCGCAGGCAGCCAGAGTGGCGGTGGACACAATTTCACAGTAGTGTTTCGTTCTGCGGGTTACACCAGGAAAGAGGCGTGGCTGTCTGCTCACTGTACCCCACAGAAAACGTCCAAGGTCCCACGCCATAAAATGTCCGGGTGGCCGCTGCCGATACAGCACTTGAGTTCCACTTTTTCATTTGGTTAAAACAAAACAGTATAATTTTTCCCCAAATTATATTAAAAAGCTTCATAGTCCGGACGGAGGACTCTCAAGGTCCGGATCCGGACCCGAGTCTGCCAGTTGGTGACCCCTGTCCTACAGTTTTCAAGCTAGGACATTTTCATTGTACACAGTGTGTTTGTACATGTATTAAAGATGTGTATATTGTAGGGGGTTAAATGATTTTTGTGATAGTTTCTCAAAATTTGTTCCACTTTGAATTTTAGAGTGTTTGCTTTACATAAACCCCTTGCAATTAAATGGTTTTTAGTTATATTTCATATCGTCAGTATATAATTGTGAATTTGTAATCAATTTTTCGGTTCATGGACAGGCATATACAGTGTAGATCAAAATTGGAGAACCATGTATTAATATTTGATTTATTCTGAAATATTCTTTTCATTGCTCAGAATTTGACAGAATATCAGCTGTGGCTATACCACTGCTGTATTAGCATGTTTTTTTTAATAATCAAGGCACTTAAACACAAACATTTATTTTGTAAAAAAAAAAAAAAAAAACTGAGTAAAATTAGACAACAGTGACCACTGTGTCAGAAGAGACGATTTAAACAATGTTTTTTAGGCTATAGGATTAAAAAATTAATAGGAAGTGTAGAGGCCCTGGCTTTGAATGACTTCAGCACATCTGTGCCCACAGGGCATCAATAGTTTCTCACACTACTCTGGTTTATCATGGTCCATTCTTCTTGCAGTCTCTTCCACAGTTCAGTAACTGTAGTGGGTTTCTTAGCTATGTCATGATTGGTATTAATTGACTGCTCACATGCAGGGAGTGACAACAGAGAAAACACACTATGACACAGAGAAGCAAATTTGACTTGAATTTTATTAATGCAAAAGGAAAGCTCCACAAGGGAAAAACACCACCCGCCAGAGGAACACCCAACTTGTGGAGAAAGACGAGAGCAAGTTAGATTAGGAGGGAGACTGAGGTAGGGAAAAATAGGACAACACTCACATGGGAGGATAAGAGAGCCCAGCATAAGAACCCAGCACTTACAGCGAACCAGGAGGAGATGCTGGAAGCCAGAAGTGGAGCTGGGTGAGGTGTCTGACCGGGTGAAGATGGTTGCTGACATGGTGATGGTGAAGAGGCAGGTGAGTGCACAACAACCCCGGAGACGCACCACAAAGGAGGTAGCAACCTGTGGAGGAGTAAACAAAGGATTAGAAGGTTTTTCTAGTAAGAGGAAAACCAGAACTTACTGCTGAAACTGATAGTATACCCAATGAGCCAGCGCTGAGGTGTTGAAGAGAAGGTCTGTTTAAGCGCTGGCGAGTCAGAGGTGGCAGGTGCGTCTCATCACGCAGGTGAAGATGATTGCCCGCGGAGCAGGGGAAAGTTAAACAGGACGGGCAGGGGAGAGTGCGCTCACCAGATCATGACAAGCCATTACTTGTTCCAAGGATTTTCCATAGATTCTCTGTGGGGTTTAGATCTGGACTCTCGGCTGGCCACTTCATTGTTTCAATATTGTTCGATTTAAGGAACCCTTTTTGCAGTGTGACAGCAGGCATTGTCTTGCATGAATATTGCGGACTGATTGGGAGACAGTTGCAGTGAAGGAACTGCATGTTACCAAAGGAGGTTCACATAAACATTTGCATTCACCCTGTCATGAAGCTGTACAAGAGGCCCAACTCCTGCTGCAGAAAACATCCCCCAAACTACACCGCGTTCCAAATTATGATGCAAATAGGATTTTAGGGTCATAAACATTCAATTTTTTTGTTTTTCAGTTAAACTCTTGGATAGTATTGTGTTTCACGGCTCTTTGGATCATTGATATCAATCTCAGACATCTGTCATAATTAGTTTGCCAGGTGAGCCCAATTAAAGGAAAACTACTTAAGAAGGATGTTCCACATTAAGCATGTCACAGGTTTCAAGCAATATAGGAAAGAAAAAGGATCTTTCTGCTGCCGAAAAGCATCAGATAGTGCAGTGCCTTGGACAAAGTATAAAAACATTAGATATTTCACAAAAACTTAAGCGTGATCATCGTACTGTGAAGAAATTTCTGGCTTATTCAGAGCACAGACTGGTTCGTGCAGATAAAGGCATAATGAAGAAGGTTTCTGCGAGACAAATTCATCGGATTAAGAGAGCAGCTGCTAAAATGCCACCACACAGCAGCAAATGGGTATTTGAAGCTGCTGGTGCCTCTGGAGTCCCACAAACCTCAAGGTGTAGGATCGTCCAGAGGTTTGCAGTTGTGTGTAAACCTACTTTTCAGCCACCCCTAACCAATGCTCACAAGCAGAAGCAGTTGCAGTGGGCCCAGAAATACCATCCATCCATCTATCCATCCATCTTCTACCGCTTCTGCGGAGGTCTGGGTCGCAGAGGCAGCAGTTCAAGCAGAGAAGTCCAGACTTCCCTCTCCCGAGCCACCTGCTCCAGCTCTTCAGAGAGGATACCAAGGCGTTTGCAGACCAGCTGGGAGACATCGTCTCTCCAGCGAGTCCTGGGTCTGCCCCGGAGCTTCTCCCAGAGGGACGTGCCCGAAACACCTCAAGTGGGAGGCGTCCAGGAGGCATCCTGATCAGATGCCCATACCACCTCAACTGGCTCCTTTCAATGTGGAGGAGCAACGGTTCTAGTCTGAGCCTCTCCCGTATGACTGAACTCCTCACCCTATCTCTAAGGGTGAGTCCAGCAATTCTATGAACAAAGATCATTGCAGCTGCTTGTATCCGCGATCTCGATTTTTCGGTCATTACCCAAAGGTCATGACCATAGGTGAGGGTAGGAACGTAGATTGATTGGTAGATCGACAGCTTTGCCTAGAGCTTAGCTCCCTCTTCACCACAGCAGACCGGTACAACATCCGCATCACTTCAGAGGCTGCACCAATCCGTCTGTCAGTCTCTTGCTCCATTCTCCCCTCACTCGTGAATAAGACCCCAAGATACTTAAACTCCTCCACTTGGGGCAGGAGCTTGTCTCCAACTCGGAGAGGGCAATCAACCTTTTTCTGGCTGAGGACCATGGACTCGGACTTGGAGGTACTGATTCTCATCCCAGCCACTTCACACTCAGCAGCAAACCATCCCAGTAAGACCTGTAGGTCATTGCTGGATGAAGCCAGCAGGACAGCATCATCTACAAACAACAGAGATGAGATCCTGTGGTCACCAAGCATGACACCCTCTGTTCCCTGGCTGCACCTAGAAATCCTGTCCATAAAAATTATGAACAGGATCAGTGACAAAGGGCAGCCCTGGCAGAGTCCAACTCTCACTGGGAATGAGGCCGACTGAGTGTTGGCAATACGAACCAAGCTCTCACAACGGTTGTACAGAGACCGAATAGCTCATAACAACAAGCCCGATACCCCATACTCCCGAAGCACCCCCCACAAAAAGCCACGAGGGACACGGTCGAATGCCTTCTCCAAGTCCACAAAACACATGTAAACTGGTTGGGCAAACTCCCACAAACCCTCGAGGATTCTCAAGATGGTTAAGAGCTGGTCCGATGTGCCACAGCCAGGACGAAAACCACATTGCTCCTCCTGAATCCGAGGTTCAACCAACGGCCAGACTCTCCTCTCCAGTACCTTGGCATAGACCTTCCCAGGGAGGCTGAGGAGTGTGATCCCTCTAAAGTTGGAGCACACCCTCCGGTCCCCTTTTTTGAAGAGAGGAAGCACCACCCTGGTTTGCCATGCCAAAGGCACTGCCCCCGACCACCACGCAATATTGCTGAGGCGTGTCAACCATGACAGCCCTACAACATCCAGGGCCTTGAGGTACTCACGGCAAATCTCGTCCACCCCGGGGGCCCAGCCACCAAAGAGATTTTTAACCACCTTGGCGACTTCAGCCTCTGTGATAGGCAAGTCGTCCCCCTCATCCACAAGCTCTGCTTCTTCTGTGGAAGGCATATCAGTGGAATTGAGGAGATCCTCGGCGTATTTCTTCCGCCGCCCGACGATATCCCCAGTCGAAGTCAGCAGCGCCCCATCCGCACCATACACAGTATGGACAGGGAGCTGCTTCCCCCTCCTGAGCCACTGGACAGTTTGCCAGAATCTCTTGGAGGCCGACCGAAAGTCTTGTTCCATGGCCTCACTGAACTCCTCCCATACCCGAGTTTTTGCTTCAGCAACCACCCGAGCTGCACTCCGCTTGGCCTGCCGGTACACCTCAGCTGCTTCGGGAGTCCCACAAGCCAACCAAGCTTGATAGGACTCCTCATTCAGCTTAATGGCCCCCCTCACCACTGGTGTCCACCACTTGGTTCAGGGGTTGCCACCACAAGATGCCCTGATGACCTTGCGGCCGCAGCTCTGGGCAGCCACTTCAACAATGGGGGTGGAGAACATGGCCCATTCAGACTCCGCATGTCTCCAGACTCCCTCGGAATGTGGTTGAAGTTCTTCTGGAGGTGGGAGTTGAAGACCTCCTGGACAGGGGCCTCAGCCAGACGTTCCCAGCACACCCTCACTATACGTTTGGGTCTACCAGGTCTGAATGACTTCCTCCCCTGCTGTCAGATCCAACTCACCACCAGGTGGTCATCAGTTGACAGCTCTGCACCTCTCTTTACCCGAGTGTCCAAGACATACGGTTGCAGGTCTGATGACACAATAACAAAATCGATCATTGACCAGCGACCTAGGGTGTCCTGGTGCCAGGTGCACATATGGACACCCTTATGCTTGAACATGGTGTTCATTATGGACAAACTGTGGTTAGCACAGAAGTCCAATAACTGAACACCACTCAGGTTCAGATCGGGCAGGCCATTCCTCCCAATCACTCCCCTCCAGGTTTCACTGTCATTGCCCACGTGCGCATTGAAGTCCCCCAGTAGGACAATGGAGTCTCCAAGAGGAGCACTCTCCAGCACCCCAGTCAGAGACTCCAAAAAGGGTGGGTACTCTGAACCATCATTTGGTGCATAGGCACAAATGATGGTCAGGACCCGTTTCCCAACCCGAAGACGCAGGGAAACAACCCTTTCGTCCACCGGGGAAAATTCCAATATAGAGGCAGCAAGGTGGGGGGATACAAGAATACCCACCCCTGCTCGTCGACTCTCGCCCGGGGCAACTCCAGAGTAAGACAAGCTCCAGCCCCTCTCCAGGAGACTGGTTCCGGAACCAGAGCTGTGTGTTGAAGTGAGGTTGACTATATCTAGCTGGTATCTCTCAACCTCATGCACCAGCTCAGGCTCCTTCCCCACCAGAGAGGTGACATTCCATGTCCCAAAAGCCAGTTTAGGAAGCCTGGGATCAGACTGCCAAGGTCTCCGCCTTTGACCGCCACCTGAGCCACAGAGCACTGGACCCCCATGGTCCCTCCTGCAGGTGGTGAGCCCACTGGAGAACAGACCCATGTAACTCCTTTGGGCTGAGCCCGGCCGGGTCCCATGGGCGGAAACCTGGCCACCAGATGCTAGCCATTGAGCCCCTCCCCCAGGCCTAGCTCCAGGGTAGGGCCCTGGTAACCCCATACCGGGCGGGGTACACTGGATCCCTGTTCTACCGTTCATCATATCATGATGAAATACGTGAAGACAAATTTTCAAACAGTCTTGTTTACTGATGAGTGCCGTGCAACCGTGGATGGTCCAGATGTATAGAGTAGTGGATGGTTGGTGGATGGCTACCATGTCCCAGCAAGGAGGTGACGGAGTCATTTTGGGTCCCTGAAGGTGTGAAAATGACCTCTGCAAAGTATACAGCCGTGGATAAAATTGTTGGTGCCCCTCTGTTAATGAAAGAAAAACCTGCAATGGTCACAGAAATAACTTGAATCTGACAGAAGTGGTAATAAATAAAAATTCTATGAAAATTAACCAATGAAAATCAGACAATGCTTTTGAATTGTGGTTCAACAGAATTACTTTAAAAAACAAACTCATGAAACGGCCTGAACAAAAATGATGGTACCTCTAGAAAAGATTGAAAATAATGTGACCATAGGGACATGTTCAACCAAGATGTGTCCTCTAATTAACATCACAGGTGTCTACAAACTTGTAATCAGTCAGTTGGCCTATTTAAAGGGTGACAAGTAGTCACTGTGCTGTTTGGTGACATGGTGTGTACCACACTAAACATGGACCAGAGGAAGCAAAGGAGAGAGTTGTCTCAGGAAATTAGAAAGAAAATTATAGACAAGCATGTTAAAGGTAAAGGCTATAAGACCATCTCCAAGCAGCTTGATGTTCCTGTGACTACAGTTGCACATATTATTCAGAAATTTAAGATCCACGGGACTGTAGCCAACCTCCCTGGACATGGCCGCAGGAGGAGACGGATAATACGAATGGTATCAAAAGAGCCCAGAACAACCTCTAAACGCATTCATGGTGAACTCCAAGGTCAAGGTACATCAGTGTCAGATCGCACCATCCGTCATTGTTTGAGCCAAAGTGGACTTCATGGGAGACGGCCAAGGAGGACACCACTGTTGAAAACAAATCATAAAAAAGCCCGACTGGAATTTGCCAAACTGCATGTTGACAAGCCACAAAGCTTCTGGGAGAATGTCCTATGGACAGACGAGACAAAACTGGAACTTTTTGGCAAGGCATATCAGCTCTATGTTCACAGACGCAAAAATGAAGCATACCAAGAAAAGAACACTGTCCCTACTGTGAAACATGGAGGAGGTTCTGTTATGTTCTGGGGCTGCTTTGCTGTATCTGGCACAGGGTGTCTTGAATCTGTGCAGGTTACAATGAAATCTCAAGACTATCAAGGTATTCTAGAGCGAAATGTGATGCCGAGTGTCAGACAGCTTGATCTCAGTCTCAGGTCATGGGTCTTGCAACAGGATAATGACCCAAAACACACAGCTAAAAACACCCAAGAATAGCTAAGAGCGAAACATTGGACTATTCTAAAGTGGCCTTCTATGAGCCCTGATCTAAATCCTATTGAACATCTGTGGGAGGAGCTGAAACATGCCGTCTGGAGAAGGCACCCTTCAAACCTGAGACAACTGGAGCAGTTTGCTCATGAGGAGTGGGCCAAAATACCTGCTGAGAAGTGCAGAAGTCTCATTGACAGTTATAGAAATCGTTTGATTGCAGTGATTGCCTCAAAAGGTTGTGCAACAAAATATTAAGTTATGGGTACTAGGGATGGGCATTCGGTGAAATTTTCTTCACCGATCGTCAGGAGAATTAATGATTAATAATCGGTTAATCATTAACATTTTTAGGTACGTAACAAGGCAGGTAGACTACATTAGAACATCAGGTGCACGGAGAGCCGCACAACTCAAATCCACCTCTCTCTCTCAAATCTCTCTCTCTCTGTTCTCGTGTTGGCTCGCCCGGGAATCTCGCAAGCTGATTGGCCGAGACGTTTCACCCCGCAAGCTGATTGGCCGAGACGTTTTACCCAGCTTCTGTGCCGCTCGCCACCCAACAAACAAAGACCGCATTCATTGCTCTATCGCTCGTGTTACTTAGTCTAGCCGCGCGGAACTTTTTGCTGTTCTCTTGTGCCATTTTGTGCGAAATAGTCTTCCCGTCGAGCCACTACGCCGCCTCCTGCTGCTTCTGTCGACGATTCTGCGCCTCTAGCACCTGAGGAGCAGTAAAGCTCTCATTAACCTGTGCAGTAAATCATTTTCATCTTGAGTTACGTATCTTGTTATAAGAATAAAAGAGTTCTAAAAACATATTTATGTACACTTTATTTACATCTACGTATGTATGTACACTTACACACACACACACACACACACACACACACACACGTGTGTGTGTCTTCTACCGAATCTTCATGACCTTCTCAATAAAGTTTCTGAAAAAAAAAAAAAGAATCTTCACGACCGCCATTACTCAGCGCGCAACCACTGTTGGCGGTTTCTTCGCGTAATAAGGGTGTTCCATGGACCCTGTCGATGAGGTATATTTGTATGCTGCATTGCAGTGATTGCAGTACACCTGGTCATTTTTTAAACTGAAATGGTCCCACGCAACACTTCGCCGCAACCGCTTCATGATTTGGCGATTGCCCTACGGAAGCGCGCATGTATCAACTGAGGCACGCCAGGGTATGGCGATGGTGTAATGTTGCCCCCTGGTGCCCAAATTTTGCCATTGCATTGTTTGAGGACGGCCGTGCACTAGGCCTAATAACCTCGGATTGTTTAAAAAAAAAAAAAACGGTTTGTCGACGAAAATGAACTTCCTCGGTGAAATTCTTAATGATCAATTATCGGTTAATCGGTAAATTATGCCCATCCCTAATGGGTACCATCATTTTTGTCCAGGCCTGTTTCATGAGTTTATTTTTTTAAAATAATTCTGTTGAATCACAATTCAAAAGCATTGCCTGATTTTCACTGGTTAATTTTCATAGAATTTTTATTTATTACCACTTTTGTGAGATTCAAGTTATTTCTGTGACCATTGTGGGTTTTTCTTTCATTAACAGAGGGGTACCAACAATTTTGACATGTGTATAGAGTTTCTGACTGACCACTTTCTTCCATGGTCAAAAAGAAGAACCGTGCTTTCCGTTGCAAAATTATCTTCATGCATGGCAATGCACCACCTCATGCTGCAAGGAATACCTCTGTGTCATTGGCTGCTATGGGCATAAAAGGAGAGAAACTCATGGTGTGGCCCCCATCCTCCCCTGACCTCAACCCGATTGAGAACCCTTGGAGCTTCCTCAAGCAAAAGATCTATAAGGGTGGGGGGGCAGTTCACATCAAAACAGCAGCTATGGGAGGCTATTCTAACATCTTGTAAAGAAATTCAAGCAGAAACTCTCCAAAAACTCACAAGTTCAATGGATGCATGAATTGTGAGGGTCATATCAAAGAAGGGGTCCTATGTTAACATGTAACTTGACCTGTTAAGATGTTTTTGATTGAAATAGCTTTTGATTTCAGTAAGTATGACCTCCTAATGCTGCAGATTCAACAAATGACCATTTTCAGTTCTTTACAACTCGGGATGTTAATGATTAATTATCTTTCGATTAATTTTGTAAGAATTTAGTCGACTAAATTAAATTAGTTGTCAGTTAATTGATAACTCAGCAGTCTTTTTCAGTGGGAGCTTATTCTGTGAAATGTAGTGCCTTCGCCACCCAGGCGGGGGTGCATGCAGTCACCCATTGCCTCATTTCAACTGAAAAAGCAGAAGACACTAAGCCCCCAGAGCACATGTGCATTGCAAAAAAACTCGCCCTTCCGGTTTACGTCGGAGAACCACAACAAGTTCCAATGGCACGTTCCAATGGCCACCCGTCAAATCAGCAGGGCAGAGAAACAGACTGCAGCAGGCAACACGAGCACAAAAACATATCCCTGCTGCCTGCCTCCCTTCAGTCTGCCGCTAGATGGGAAAGCAGACTAGACTCAAGTTGCCACTGAGGTAACAGACAACAGAGGTAGCCCAGATCGTACTGAGTTTGCCTGGGTTGCCGGGGTATTGTGATAATGTTTAACATGCAACAGATGAAGCAGCTCACAATTTATTTTCCTGTTAAAACAGTCTACCAGTGCATCTCAGTAAATTAGAACGTCAAAGTTTTTTTTAATATAGCTAAAAAAGATCAATTTTATGATATTGGTAGTAGTTTTTAAAATAAATCAAAAATCATGGCATTTGTAATTTCCTGAGATGTACCAGCACATAGTACACACTATACAGTGTAAAATTTGTTAAACTACAAAAAATGCCATTGTCTGTAGTAAAAAAAAAAAAATGCAAATGTACAGTAAATCATTGAGGAATATAATGTTCATGTTTTATTCAGTATATGAAAAAACAGCAACTTTTTATATGTTAAAGATAGACCGTATTGTACCGAGGGAAATTCAGATTCTCAGGACAAATGCCACTTATCTGTTCATCGTTAATCAGTCGATGAGGTGAATCAATTATCAATTAATGAATTAATTGATAACTTGCATCCCTATTTACAACCAATAAAATGTTTTGAAATTCTCTTGTGCATAATAATTTGGAACAGTGCATTTTGAGTTTTTTATTTTTTCAAAAAAAATAGTTATCATTGGGAGGTTTGTTCAATAAAATTTGAATTATGCGCCGACGGCTGATGACTTATATTATACTGACTGTCATTTGCATCGACTGTTTAGGTAAATCAGAGACAAATATCATTTGCATAATAATTTGGAACATGGTGTATGACACTTCCTCCTCCAAATTTAACTGATACACTTTTACTTTATACACTTTGGGTTCAGTCTTTCCCCCGTTTGACACCTAACATATGGTTTCCCATCTGACCCAAATAAACTGAACTTACTCTCTTCACTGAAGTGCACTCTGGACTAGTTCTCCTCTGTCCTCACAACATGCTCCTCGGCAAAAGCAAGTCTAGCCTTTTAATTCTTTCTGCTGATGAGAGGTTTGGTCACTGCAGAGTGAGCTTTGAGTCTAAATTGTCTTAAATGGCACGACACCATGTGCCAAGACAGATCCTTGACCTGTTCAGCAGTGAACTGGCGAGCAATTCCAGCTGCAGTGTTGAACTGTTTCCCCATTAAGAGTCTTCACATAATCCTGTCCCCCAAACCAGAGCAGTGTGACTAATTCATTATGTTTGCCTGAAAATACTGGTAAAAGATCTTGGTTTTCTGGGGTGTTATGGAATCCCATAACGTCAGATGTGACCTCATTTTATCAGCTGGTTTTCAATCTTAGATGGAACTGCAAAACAGAGCACGGCAACTGTATTGTAGAAATTGTTTCCAGTGAAGCATGTCAGTGTTTATTAAGTTGTCTGTTCTGTGTTGGTCTGAAAAATAAACAGGAAATTTACAATCTTGATCTTCACCTTTTGATTAACATCTAACTTCTACTTTCACAGCGATGGACCTGAAAGCAGTCAAGGAAGAAAATGCAGAGGATGAGGACGATGATGTACCAGGTATAGATATACGTACAGTAGATATAAAAAGTCTACACACCCCTGTTCAAATGCCAGGTTTTTGTGATGTAAAAAAAAATGAGACCAAGATAAATCATTTCAAAACTTTTTCCACCATTAATATGATCTATAACCTGTACAACCCATTTAAGGGGAAAAATAAAAAACTTACAGTAACCTGTTGGCATAAATATGCACACCCTTAAACTAATACCACCTTTGGCTTTTATTACAGCACTCAGTCTTTTTGGGTAGGAGTCTATCAGTATGGCACATCTTGATATGGCAATATTTGCCCACTCTTCTTTGCAAAAATGCTCCACATCTGTCAGATTGCGAGGGCATCTCCTGTGCACAGCCCTCTTCAGATCACCCCACAGATGTTCGATCGTATTCAGGTCTGGACTCTGGCTAGGCCATTCCAAAACCTTAATCTTCTTGTGTGAAGCCATTCTTTTGTTGATTTGGATGTGTGCTTTGGGTCATTGTCTTGCTGAAAGATGAAGTTCCTCTTCATCTTCAGCTTTCTAGCAGAAGCCTGAAGGTTTTGTGCCAGCACTGACTGGTATTCAGAACAGTTTATAATTCCCTCTACCTTGACTAAAGTCCCAGTTCCAGCTGAAGAAAAACTGCCCCAAAGCATGATGGTGCCACCACCATGCTTCACTGTAGGTATGGTGTTCTTTTGGTGATGAGCAGTGTTGTATTTGCACCAAATTTACCTTTTGGAATTATGGCCAAAAAGTTCAACCTTGGTTTCATTGGACCATAACACATTTTCCCACATGAGTTTGGGAGATTTCAAATGCGTTTTTGCAAAATGTAGCCAGGGTTGGATGTTTTTCTTCGTAAGATAAGGCTTCCATCTTTCCACCCTAGACGGGAGAGTGTTATCACATGTACTAAACAGCCAGTACTTGCCAGAAATTCCTGCATCTCCTTCAATGTTGCTATCGACCTCTTGGCAGCCTCCCTAACCAGTTTTTTTCTTGTCTTTTCATCAATTTTGGAGGGACATCCAGTTTTTGGTAATGTCACTGTTGTGCCATATTTTCTCCAGTTGATGATGACTGTCTTCACTGTATTCCATGGTATATTTTAATGTCTTGGAAATTCTTTTGTACTCCTCTCCTGACTGATACCTTTGAACAATGAGATCCCTCTGATGCTTTGGAAGCTTTCTGCGGACCATGGCTTGTGCTGTAAGATGTGACTACAAAAATGTCAGGAAAAGCCTACTGGAACAGCTGAACTTTATTTTGGATTAATCAGAGGCACTTTAAATGGTGGCAGGTGTATGCTGACTCCCATTTAACATGAGTTTGAATGTGATTGGTTAATTCTGAACACAGCCACATCCCCAGTTGCTCCTGGTGGGTCAGGCTAGTGCCGGTGCATGGCATCTCCACCACCATCAGTGTGTGAATGTGTTTGTGAATGGGTGGATAGCAGGATCTGTAAAGCGCTTTGGTCATCCTGAGATGAGAAAAAGTGCTATATAAGTGAACACTATTTACCATACCATTTACAGTGGGGTAAAAAAGTATTTAGCCAGCCACCAATTGTGCAAGTTCTCCCACTTAAAAGATGAGAGAGGGCTCCAATTTTCATCATAGGTATACCTCAACTATGAGAGACAAAATGAGGAGAAAAAAAAAATCCAGAAAATCACATTGTCTGATTTTTAAAGAATTTATTTGCAAATTATGGCAGAAAATAAGTATTTCGTCATTAACAAAAGCTCATCTCAATACTTTGTTATATACCCTTTGGTGGCAATGACAGAGGTCAAACGTTTTCTGTAAGTCTTCACAAGGTTTTCACACACTGTTGCTGGTATTTTGGCCCATTCCTCCATGCAGATCTCCTCTAGAGCAGTGATATTTTGGGGCTGTCGCTGGGCAACACAGACTTTCAACTCCCTCCAAAGATTTTCTATGGGGATGAGATCTGGAGACTGGCTAGGCCACTCCAGGACCTTGAAATGCTTCTTACGATGCCACTCCTTCGTTGCCCGGGCGGTGTGTTTGGGATCATTGTCATGCTGAAAGACCCAGCCACGTTTCATCTTCAATGCCCTTGCTGATGGAAGGAGGTTTTCACTCAAAATTTCATGATACATGGCCCCATTCATTCTTTCCTTTACACGGATCAGTCGTCCTGGTCCCTTTGCAGAAAAACAGCCCCAAAGCATGATGTTTCCATCCCCATGCTTCACAGTAGGTATGGTGTTCTTTGGATGCAACTCAGCATTCTTTCTCCTCCAAACACGACAAGTTGAGTTTTTACCAAAAAGTTCTATTTGGGTTTCATCTGACCATATGACATTCTCCCAATCCTCTTCTGGATCATCCAAATGCTCTCTAGCAAACTTCACACGGGCCTGGACATGTACTGGCTTAAGCAGGGAGACACTTCTGGCACTGCAGGATTTGAGTCCCTGGCGGCGTAGTGTGTTACTGATGGTAGCCTTTGTTACTTTGGTCCCAGCTCTCTGCAGGTCATTCACTAGGTCCCCCCGTGTGGTTCTGGGATTTTTGCTCACCATTCTCATGATCATTTTGACCCCACAGGGTGAGATCTTGCGTGGAGCCCCAGATCGAGGGAGATTATCAGTGGTCTTGTATGTCTTCCATTTTCCAATAACTGCTCCCACAGTTGATTTCTTCACACCAAGCTGCTTTCCTATTGCAGATTCAGTCTTCCCAGCCCGGTGCAGGTCTACAATTTTGTTTCTGGTGTCCTTTGACAGCTCTTTGGTCTTGGCCATAGTGGAGTTTGGAGTCTGACTGTTTGAGGTTGTGGACAGGTGTCTTTTATACTGATAACGAGTTCAAACAGGTGCCATTAATACAGGTAACAAGTGGAGGACAGAGGAGCTTCTTAAAGAAGTTGTTACAGGTCTGTGAGAGCCAGAAATCTTGCTTGTTTGTAGGTGACCAAATACTTATTTTCCACCATAATTTGCAAATAAATTCTTTAAAAATCATACAATGTGATTTTCTGGATTTTTTTTCTCATTTTGTGTCTCATAGTTGAGGTATACCTATGATGAAAATTGGAGATTTCTCTCATCTTTTAAGTGGGAGAACTTGCACAATTGGTGGCTGACTAAATACTTTCTTGCCCCACTGTACCAGTTATGACAGGGTGTGCATATTTATGCAGACATGTTATTGTAAGTTTTGTATTTTTGATTTTCCCCCTTAAAAGATTTCAGTTTGTTTTTCAATTGGATCGTACAGATTATAGGTCACATTAATGGTGGAAAAAGTTTTTAGATGATTTGTCTTGGTTTCATTTTTTTAACATCATAAAAACCTGGCATTTGAACAGGGGTGTGTAGACTTTTTATATCTACTGTAGATTCACTACTGGACAATCTACCGTCAGTATAATGTTTGTTAAATCTAGTACTCCTCAATGAAAAGGATGGTCCTGTCACCGTTGCAGAAGTCTTAGGTCATACACTTACTGGTGCTGTTTGCCTTATTCCATGCTGAGGTGACATGTCACACAGCAGAGGGTCAGTGCCGGTCAGCATTGGCTGTACTCACATTGTATTTTTTAGCATGTTTCTCCCTGTTCCTGTTACATGCAGACAGTGTGTGTCATGCACACAAGTGAAGCACAGACTTGAAGTAGCTTATGTTTTCACTCCAGGGTGCACTGTCAGTCAGCTGGGCACACAGCGTTCATTTTAAAAAATTAAAAATTTGGAGTTTGTAGTTCACAAGCAGCATGAAAATATGTGTAGAAATAGATATTTTGTAGCCTACTTTAAATTGAGGAGCATGGGACACCCCCTTCGGGGCTGCGTTACATCTTGGCCTCAAGGTAAACAGACGACCTTCCGCAAGAAAGAAAAATAAAATTGATGAGAAAAAAGCCTCAAATTTACATGAAAAAGTCTGAGATTTATATGAAAAGGAGTCTAATATAGTTATAAATATATAACTGGAAAAAGTCAGAAATTACTAGAAGTAAAGCTGTAAATTTGCAGAAAATATATTAAATTTATGTATCGGGGGGGGGGGTCACAGTAACCAGAATATGTTAATTTTGGACTTTTTATTTCTTTTTTTATTTTGCACAGTAACTTTGCACATGGAACTTACCATTTGAAGTATTGTACAACCAAGGCTCGAATCTTGGAATATTGGGCCAGTTGGGGTCCCACCCAGACATCTTGTGTTTGGACTTTTTACTGGTGTTATCCTGCTGTCCTTCCCCTCTTGCACCCTCTGCCTGGACATTTTCTTCTCCTTGGCTCCTCTCTTCTGTCTCATCTTTCCCTCGCTGAGCCCTGTCTTATTCAGGTTCTCTCTCTGTGGTGGTATAGAAACAGATTAGAAAATATTAAGTGCTGTGTTTTGTCCTGCATGACTTTTTTGTCATGATTTACATAAATGACACAAATATGTATATTTTTTGTATTTTTATTATAGTGTTTCTTTTTTCCATTGAGAGAGTAGGAAAGAAAAGTGGAAAACATTCATAATAATAATAAACTCACACATACTTAAATTATATGATCAGAGGTGGTTATAGTAGTCAGAAATTCTACTCATGGAAAGCAGTGTTATCTTATGAAATTAATAATTAAAAGTAGACACCCAAAAATTTCTAGTTGAGTAAGGATACAAAAGCACCCACTTAAATAAAAACTTGAGTAATGACTTCAGTCTTGAAGGTTTGAGGTTTTCTTTTAGTTTTCTATTTTTCTCTGTAAATTTATCTAAATTTGAAACCATTTTCCTCAAATTTGTGATTTCCCCTTGTAAAATTATGACTTTTCTTGTACATTTGAGACTTTATTATAAATTTGTGGATTATTTTATGGCTAATTTTTATCTATTTTTTATTTTAAAAAAACTGGGGGTTTTTTTGTTTGTTTTTGTGGGGGGTTTTTTTAGAAATTTCAAACAGATTGTGGTAAAATTTTGAATTTTGTTCCTCATACAATTTAACCCCTTGCACTCTGGTCAATTTCCCTAAAAACGTCAAAAAATAACGTACCCAAAGTAAATCAAAAGCTGTTCTTCAACCCTTGTGCAGCATCTTCATGGGGTTGGTCTCATTTAAAAGAAAACACTTTGAATTTTTTGGCAAAACAGTCATAATCTCTCTAAGTGCTCCGGCCACTGAGTAACAGTCATCTAAACATAGTGAACTTGAAGAAAATAAATTTCGCCTGGGTGTTTATTTTGGATACAAATGCTTGCAAGCAACACACAGCTTCAGATCCGGGCTGGAAAATGCAACAGAAATGTAGAACTAAGTGTTATCCAGCTGAGGTCAAAATTTTGTAGCAATACCACAAAAAATGAATATATTACACAGCTTTTTTTCTTAGGTTGTTCCCAGGCGTTTCTGAACTGTGCCAAATTGTGCCAAATGGCACAGTTTGGAAAAACGTCTGTAACTTTTGAATGATTCAATATAGAAGCTTGATGTTGGGCTCTAATGAAAGGTGACACTCAGGACTCTGTGTGTGTGTGTGTGGGGGGGGGGGGTTGTCCTTACCCCCCCCCCCCCCCCCCCCCCCCGCTACAGAGGACGGACATCACCCGGTGTGCCGCGGTCTACTACGCACAGTTGTAATTTACCAATTGGTCAAAAGTCATTTTTGATTACAATTTTCAGGGATAAAGAATAATTTAGCTTATAACACTCACCTGTTCACAACAGCAGCGTAGCTGGCGAACTTCTCTTCTTCATTGTCAGACGAACATGAAGCTGGTCCGCTTGTTACGGACTCATGGTTCTGGCCATGCGACCCAGTCAAAACATAATTCCATTATTGCGGTTTTGCGCTTCCATGATTGCGGTTTTGGCGAATGATTTTTCAAAACAAATAACAGTAGTAAGAAAAAAAGACTGGCGAACGCGTATGTGTCACCCAGCCTTCGTCGTCGGTCTATGATGACCATGGAAGAGAATCCTAAACGTCTACTCTGCTGGGACAGCACCGCCTGTGGCTGAACAGGCCGATGTGCGAATAGCAGTCCCTGTCACACAGGTCGCACTTGTGGGTGGTCTCCGTGCTGCTGGGTCTGTGGCGGTTCTTCCTGCGGGTCCTTTTTTCATCTGCTGCAGCAGTCAGTCTCTTCACCCAGCCTTACACAAAACAGCTTTCGAACTTCTGTGCTTCAATTGGCTGGCTGTATTCGCAGCCGTTGGTAGGTGGGTCCTTCTTGCTAGGTTTTCAGTCATTGGTTCATCAAGGTTTCAGAAACCCAATTCAAGGCTCTTATTAGTCGAATGAGAGGTCAATCACATCTAAACCAATCAAAGCACTCCTTTGGCTTTCTGTTCGCTGCTGTGTCTGTAGTGGAAGAACAGAAATGCAGGGGGTTTTTTTCTTCAGTGCGCCCTAGGACGCCCTCGTGTGCTCTAGGATGCAGAGACGTGCCCGCCCACGGTACACTGGAGTGCAAGAGGTTAAACTTTTGACCCTAATTTTGCAGAGCCAGAACAGAATAACTTAACTCTGATATCAAAGAAATATAATTATTAATAAAATTGTATTTAATGAAATAAGTTAATTAACCTCTTGCACTCCGGTGTACCATGGGTGGGCACGTCTCTGCGTCCTAGAGCGCACGAGGGCGCTCTCGTGCGCTCTAGGACGCATGATGTAGATGGTGATGTAGGTGGTGATGGCGTCCAAGCGCGCACTGAAAATAAAAGCTGCAGACACAGCCGCGAACAGATTAGTTCATCTGATTGACCTCTCATTCGACTAATAAGAGCCTTGAATTGGGTTTCTGAAACCTTGAAGAACCAATGACTGAAAACCTAGCCAGAAGGACCCGCCTACCAAGGCTGTGAATGCAGTGAGCCAATTGAAGCAGAGAAGTTCGCGAGCTGTTTTTTTTAAGGCTGGATGAAGACTGGCTGCTGGAGCGGATCAAAAAAGGACCCGCAGGAAGAGCCCCACAGACCCAGCAGCACGGAGACCATCCACAAATGCAACCTGTGTGACAGGGAGTGCCATTCGCACATGTTCGGCCACAGGTGGTGCTTATTTTGTTTTGGTTCCAGCAGAGTAGACGTTATGATTTCTTCCATGGTCATAGACCGACGGAGGCTGACGACGAAGGCTGAGTGACACACACGCCTTCGCCAGTCTTTTTTTAATTACTACTGTTATTTGTTTTGAAAAATCATTCGCCAAAAACCGCAATCATGGAAGCACAAAACTGCAATAATGGAATTATGTTTTGATCAGGTCGCGAGACCAGAACCACGAGCGGACCAGCGTCGCGTTCGTCTTACAGTGAGGAAGAGAAGTTTGCCAGGACGCTGCTGTGAAGAGGTAAGGTGTTATAAGCTAAATTATTCTTTATTCCTGACTATTCTTCAGTAGCAGGGGGGGGGGGGGAGCCGCGGTGACTGAGCTGCTGTCCCACATCCCACATGAGGCTAATCCGTCATGTAGCGATGGCCGATGTCCATCCTCTGTAGCGAGGGGGGGGGAACAACCCCCCCACACACACACACACACAGACACAGCTCTGAGTGTGACCTTTCATTAGAGCCCAAAATGAAGCTTCTACATTGAATCATTCAAAAGTTACAGACATTTTTCCAAACTGTGCCATTTGGCACAATTTGGCACAGTTCCAAAATGCCTGGGAACAGCCTGAGGAAAAAGGGTCAGGTTTGCCTCACGGACAGCAACGCTCGATAGGTCAGCCTGCCGACTGGAACGGTCACACGGGTGGCGCACTCCAGAACTCCAACGTGCAGGTAACTGTCACGTGCGTTGTTCGCATGCACGCTTGCGGAGCTCATTCCTTCTTTTATTTCTTAAGCCTGTTTTCCACTAGCCCAGCACACCTCGGTACGGCTCGATTCACTTCAGTACGGCTCAGAATGCTTCTGTCTCCATTAGCACGGTGTTGTGCTTGTGCTGTGATGGTTTGTGTTAGGAGGTTTTAGAAGCTGGGCAGCAGCAGATTCTCAGCGAGGCGGGGCCACACTCCCGTGACGTTACGCACCGGACTGAGTCCTTATTTACACGAGACAAAAAATGGAGGATCCAAGGATTATTGCCTTGCTCGCTCTGTGGTTTTATCTCACAATTAATTTTATCTCATAATTAAGCTGCAACAACACAAGTCACTTTTGTTTTGAATTAACTGCCAAATGACCTAGAAATAATGAGCTGAAACTTGTTTTTATTCGTATTAAATAATGAGATGGTGGCACACTGTCCAACACCACATCCTAGGGCATTTTGGATGTACTGAATTAAAAAAAATCATGTTTTTCACCTTCAGGTCAACGTTTGGAACAACAGTATTATTATTTTCCGTTTAGATGATGCTACACTCCTTCTAAAGTATTGTAAATCTCTGAATTTGGAATGCCGATAGAACATTCAATTTACATATACTTGTACCTTTGACTTGGTGCTAATTTTTTATGATATTTCAATAAAAAGAACAGAAAGCTTACAAAAAGATTTCTTTTTTGGTCTAGTTAAAAATTACATTACCTTTACAATGGTTGACCCTCAGCATCATTTTGATCAGACTAGGCAATGGAATTTCTATGTAATTATATTGTTTTATAATTCAGTGTTATAACAGACAAACCACACTTTCCAAAACAATTCCATTTTATTATATACAAAATATTAAAATAAAAAAAAACTTTGCAACACAACATGAAGGTTAATCGACATTTTATACACGCCGACCAATGAGTGCTGAGGCTTGGTAGAATGAAGGCGTCTCTGCCAGCTGTGGTTCAGGAAGGCTCGGTTGAATAATCCGTGCGGGCTGTCACGGCGGACGCGTGGGATGATTCTACAAGGAAAATGCACACAATAAAATACAGCACGAAAGTGCAATATATACAGAAAAGACAATAGTTTTTAACAAGAATACATAAGCTTATTTCAGCGTATTGTTCACATGAATAATTACAATAAAAGCTTTAGTCCGCAGTGTGCTGCAATAAAGCAGCGATCCATCCACAAATGAACAGCTTTTTTATTGCATAAATAAACTGAGCGTCTTACCGAATATATTTGCGAAAAAACGCACAATAAAAAAAAATTAAAACTCACCGTTAAAGGACTCCGATGTCGAGACCTCCCGGTATATTTTTTCATTCCGGGCGGCTCCGTCTAACTTGCGCTGAATACGTTCGTCTGACAATGCAGTGAGCAGACACTGCAGCTCCTTATTGGTCCATGGAACACCCTTATTACGCGAAGCCATTTTTGATAGAGAATAAATGAAAATAGCACAGCAATACACTGAAAAGGAACCGCCAACAGTGGTTGCGTGCTGAGTAAAGGCGGTCGTGAAGATTCTTTTTTTTTTTTTTTTTTTTTTTTTCAAAAACTTTATTGAGAAGGTCGTGAAGATTTGGTAGATGAGGAGGAGGAGAGGGGCGGTTACAACCTGACCAATCAGCGGCGACCAGTCTGTTAACGTCACAACACGGCACAGCTCAGCACTGCTGTACCCTGCCCTGGAGCGGGGCTGAGAATCGCGGCTGTTAAACCGTGTTGGGGCTTGTGGAAAAGCGTACAAAGCGTGCTGAGCCGTCCCGTGTCGCGCTAAAGCGTGCTAGTGGAAAAGGCCCTTAGTGTGGTGGCCCAGGTCTCTGGTGTGGCATCACGCCATGCAAAAATGTTGCCAGCGGAAACCCTGCGTAGATGAGAGCTGTTTAAAAACAGCACAGTGACTATTTTTTGGCCACAGTGGTGAGTTTGAGTTCAGTTTAATTCTAGTATTAAGTTTTTCTGTCACCAACTTTCCCACAGCCACAGCAGCCTGTCATCGGAAGCATGCATTTTAAAAATAAAGGTTTGTTGTAAATTTGTGAAGAGTGGCAACAAACTAATTAATAGTTTTGAGAATATCCTCAAATTAACGTAGCCTTCAATTGAATAGTTGAAACCGCTTACAGCGACAGGGCTCCGTGAAGTCAGGGCAGATGCCTCCACTGTTCATGCCATCACCGGCGCTTATCACCTGGGTTGTTGGGAGAGAAACAGCCCGTCTGCAGAGTTCCAGCATGGAACTCTGTTTTTTTCAACTCTGCTGTAGGAAAATATCCTACATTTAATGAACAAACACGAATCATCTCAGCAGTGGGAGGTGGAGAGTGGTCTAAAAAAAATTTCTAGCAACTTTTTTAGTTGAGAATTTATTTAAAATACAGGCACAGAAACTTAACCCAGTCTCATCACCGGCTGAGGCCACCTCGTCAGGAACAACCGGCCAAAGAGCTCTGGATTTGCGGGGGAGATGTAGGGGAAAAGATGAAAAAAAAAAAAAAAAGGATAACCCAGCTACAGCTATTGGGGTTGCTTGGCAACCTCCAGTCGCTTGTCAGTTGTGAGGTTATAGTGACGAGCCTATACGTGTGTGTGAACATGCTCGTACGCAAGCGTGAACATTTGCATTCGTTCTGTTCCACAGACCACTTCTTCCAACTGTTCCAAAGCTGGGGGGAGGTGCCGTTCTGCAGAACAGCAGGGAGCGCTTAAACTGACAAAGGTTCCATACTTTAGGGGTCAAACCTCAGTCAGCACAGAACCGCCACTACAGTGAGAGTACGCCCTGAAGTGACTTCCTTTTCAGAGTTTTTCGTCCAGTAGACAGATTCCAATTCCATAGTCATGTTTTACTTTGGAAATCCTATTCGTGATGGATGGTGATTCTAACCAGAATCTGTCACTGGTGGTTGCCCATGATACAAGAGCTGTTCATTAAAGATTTCCCCTGACTCATTTACCATGGACCGAGAGGAACCAAATTTGGCACAGTTGGTAGTCTTTCTCCACATAGGTACTGCCAGGGGTTACACACTTCTCCCATCACTTCATGCAGCTGTGGAGAACTCACCTGATGAATCTTCAGGTTGAGTCAGAAGCCATGATAACCTCAAAAATCAGCATTTCATCATCTTGGAAGTGCTTGCCCTTCAAAAATGACTTCATGGTTGGAAAGAGACAGAAGTCAGATGGTGTGAGGTCAGGAGAGTAAGGGGGGTGAGGGAGGATTTCATAGCTTCAGGCCCATGCTTCCGTCTGGGCAGCATGCAAGTTGTGGACTGGGGCATTGTCCTGCAGGAGGCGGACACCTTTGGTCAGCATCCCATGGCTCTCGGTTTAGATGGTCTTCTGCAATTTCTGCAACAGTGAAGCATACAAGTCCTGGTAATTGTGGTACCCTTTGCCAGGAAATGCATCATCAATACTCCATGCTGGTCCCAAAAGACCGTGAGTATGACCTTGCTTGTCGGAGGTGAGGTGGTGAGTCATAATGTACATGTAACTACATAACTACACGTGTCATTTCAAACGTTAAGGACTGTTGGCATTGCTATCAAAACTGTGAAAGAGGCCAAAAGAAAACATTTTTCACATATTTTGTAAAACCGTCACAAGCCTCATGTTCTGTTTAAAACAGTTGATTCTGTTCTTAATCCAAATCACACTGTATGTATGGAGGACTCACCTGCTATGTGTGAAAATTTTCTCAACTTTTTCATTGAAAAGGTGACCTCTACTAGGGCTCTGATCTCACCTCCTTTTTATGACCCCTCAGTCTCAGTTCCCTGCCCTGCTGTTTTTGACAGGTTTGAGCCTGTGACGCTGGACTTTTTACAGGACACTGTTGGTCATTTAAAGCCCTCAGGTTCTCCAAATAATGCTGTCCCTCCTTGACTTTTTAAAGAGGGTTTCCCCACTGTAGGGCCAGCTGTCCTTAAGAGTTATTAATAGCAGTCTGGCCTCAGGTGTTTTAAACATTCTATAGTGCAACCTATGATTAAAAAAACTTGGTCTGGGTCCTACAGTTTTTAATAATTTTAGGCCTTTTTTCAAGCTAAACTTTCTTCCAACAATCCTCGAGAAGATGGTGTACAGCCAGTTAATGGCCTTTCTGGAGGAGCTGTCCATAGATCACGGTTTGATTTATTAAGAGTTGGCTGAATGGGCACAGCTCAAGAAAAAACACAAAATAATAATAACAGCCCGGAAGCTAACAAAAAACTCACAAAATTGCTTGGCAGGATAACAGGCAGGCAGACACAGAAGCATGTTGTTTACGCAGATATGACGAGTGACACCCATACAGGACACAGATTGGGGCTGACATATATAGACACCTGAGTAATCAAACACAATACAGATCAGGTGGGCACAATCGGGGCAAATGGAGACAGCAGGGAATGATCAGAGACAGAAACAGGATGGACAGGGCTGCACAGATAATCACACACACAGGATCTGGAGAGACAAGACCATGGCAACTATATTTCAGAGATTATTGGTTATTATTGCTGTAATCACACACAACAAGCAGCAATGATGCATAATGTCTCAGGACAACAAGCTTTTTATTTACAAAAAAAATCAAATAATAAAATAAGATGGACTAAGCGGAAGAGGATGGATGGAAAATAAGATGGATGCTCAACTGTGCCATTGGAAATTAGAGAAATTTGAGCTGACTTCCTTCTATTTGTCTCACATCTTACCTATAATGATTAATAATGGATTGGATTTATTTAGCCCTTTTTTCATGAAACCTAAAGCGTTTGACAGTGTATCCATTATTCAGTCACTCCACAGACGGATATTGATAGTGATAACCTACCTCTGTAGCCATAGCTGCTGTGGGGCAGACTGACAGAAATGTGGCCAATGTCTCTCTGACCACCACCAAACATTTATTCATTTATTCACATTCATACACCCACTGGTGTATGACTGGGGAGCGTGGGAGCAGGATTCGAACCACCGGTTATTGGACGACCCGCTCTATCGCCTGAGCCACTGCCACCCACCTATCAATCAGTTGCAAGTGGCAGCTGTCAGTTTGTACATGTACACTGACAACATACATTGGAAACTGATACTGTAGGGATGTAGTATGAGTATTCATACTGTGACAGAACAGCTGAAAGATTATGCCACAGGGGTCTAAAGACAAACCCCTCTTCACTCACTCTGTGCCTCCCAAAATAAATATTTTTCATTTTGACCAGATTAAGCTTCACTTTTATCATTTGTGTTTCTGCTTTCACAACCAAATCCTTATTTTTGTTTTCTGCTTTTGTAGATCTTGTGGAGAACTTTGACGAAGCCTCAAAGAATGAAGACAACTGATGACCCTTTTTCCCCCTCCCTCCTTCAACAATTTTTAAATTTTTACCTCTTGCAGCCTCTCAAATGGTATTTCCTCTTGTGAGGTGAAACATTTGATTAAAAAGATGCAGTGCATCATCTCTACACACAAACACTTAAGTTATGCTCACTGCAGCAGCAAAGCAACGACATGTAGATAGGTTTTGATTTCAGTAGGCAGTGGCATTCTGAACTCAACATCTGCGTGACTCCAAGCACCAAAAGGATTCCAACTACTTTAGAAAAAATTATGGTTTTTATGTGATTACAGTTGGCTAGTATTTAAAAGATTGTTTATTACATTTCAAAGTTAATTATAATTAATTCAGCATTATTATGATGATTATGAACTTTAATAAACATTTTTGGGCTATAAATGTTTTTCTCTTTTTTATTTAAAATTTCATCTCAAATGATGCAATAGTGCTTAAAATTCTGTGGAGAAATTCCTTGTTTCCTCAGTGTGTCTATAAATGCAAGGAATCTCTGGCTGTTCCTTGCATATCTCTCGAACCGTTTGTCGGACTGACCTCAGATTTGATATGTGCTTTGCTGAGGTTATGACCAAAGCGCGTATCAGATTTGATACACACTGATTCCTTGCATTTATAGATAGATAAAAAAAATAAAAATCTCTCCCATCCCAACACAGTCGTTAAAAAAATTAACGTTGGTCTTGTCTAGATTCAGTTCAACTTTATTTGTATGGCTGTCTCAAGGTACTAGATACATAAGACACAAATCAGAAGTATTTCAGAGAAAACCCCAACATTCAAGCGATCTTCTATGAGCAAGCACTTGGTGACAGTGGTAAGGAAAAACTCCCTTATAGGAAGAAACCTCCGCCAGAACCAGGCTTAGGGAGGGGCAATCATCTGCCACAACTAGCTGGAGGGGTGAGGGGAGAGAAGAAAAGAAAGAAGAGATACTATTTATACAAATGACAACAACAACATACAGACAGAACAACATTCATACAGATACAATGTGCAATGTTGGATGGGAATTTGTCCATACAATCTAAATACAAATAGGCTCAATTTACAAAGATTGCTATGAAAATTAAAGGGAAAGTAGAATTTTGATCCCTACAAACAATTTTTTGAGCAGGAGCTGAGAAGAACGGAGATTACTAAAACAAGGAACGAATGGTACGGAATGTTCCGACGGTGTTCCCTCCACATTTTGTACGGAATGTTCCGTCAGCGTTCAGTGTCTACCGAGCCTGCCTGCTGTCAGTTCTATGTCAATGTGCCTTTGTACGTGTTCCGTACGGAGCGGCCCTACTAGCTAGCGGTGTCAAGTGTGCTAGGAACATGTACATGTAACATTAGATGCAGAACCTTCCTGAACCTTCCAGAATGCTAGCGGT
The DNA here is from genome assembly GCA_020510985.1 of Pholidichthys leucotaenia. Classification (NCBI taxonomy): domain Eukaryota; kingdom Metazoa; phylum Chordata; class Actinopteri; order Cichliformes; family Pholidichthyidae; genus Pholidichthys; species Pholidichthys leucotaenia. The sequence goes on from CM035846.1 coordinate 209,221,152, forward strand.
CCGGCTATGTTCGTTCCATACGCATTCCATAAAAAACATTCAGTACACGTTCCTTACACATTCAGTACAAAGTAGCCCTACTAGCTAGTGGTGTCATGGATGCTACGAACATGTACATGTAACATAAGCTACGGAACACTAGCGGTCCTGCTACATTTTTTCTGTTCGCGTTCCGTACGAAACATTCCGATACGGAACCTTCTCTGTCTAATGTTCCTCATACTCGTGGTTGCTACATGTTCTGTACATACTAGGCATCAGAGACAGTGTGTTTATAGAGCATTTTTTTTAAATATAAAATGGGACCTCCTGGAAACGTGTCAACCATGTTTTTTGTCTGACTACTTGGATTAAGGATTAATGGATTAATGCACGGACACCAACCAGGCAACCTGCCAACCGACAAGCCTTATGATATGTTCCTTAATTTCTTATTGCATGTGTTTATTTATTGATAATTGCTATTGTGTTTATTCACAACATCAGGTACGGACCATGTGCGGTATATGTACGGAACATGCTAAGTGCAAACTGTGGTGCTTGACAAAGGCACATTGATATAGAACTGACAGCAGGCAGGATCAGCAGACGTCATACATGTTCTGTACGGAACGAGAATGGAATGCCGAAGGAACGTTTCGTACGTACCGCTCACGCTGGGGTGGTAAGGGTGGGGGATTCTCCACCCAGAGAAGGCAGCTGGGGAAGGGGGGGAACAATGGACCGAAGGAGCAAGTGTCACCGGGGGGTATCAGACGAACAGTAAGGACTATGCGCCCCCCAGGGAGAGGAGGAACTGCCGGAGCCGCTAGAAGAGGAAAGGGTGTGAGAGCAGTGCCGGCATTGTGTCATGCTAATGTGCCACACAGGTCTTTGTTCCAAACAATGTATTATGGTCGGAAGTTCCAGGTCTTAATGCATGGAATTAAAGGTATAAAAGAGGAATGCACAGAGACCCAGGAGCTCTTCTACTGTACTTGATGTTGGAGAAAGAATAAAGTTTGTGTGTCGTCCAGCTCGCTGCTTTGCCTGTTTCCTTTCTCCACAATGCCGTGTTTTAGTAGGCACCCTCTACCACTACTACGACTACTACTACTACTGTGAAGAAATACTTCTACTATTACTGTGAAATATTCCTACTACTAAGAAGAAATACTGCTACATACAGCGAGGAAAATAAGTATTGAACACATCCACATTTTTCTCATTAAACGTATTTCTGACAGAGCCATTGACTTGAGATTTTCACCAGATATCAGTAAGAACTTAAGTAATCCATAAATACAAAGAAATCAAGGCAGCTGTGTTCACAAAACAAGTTATATTTAATGAAGTGAATGACACAAGGAATAAGTATTGAACACGAAGAAAAAGAGGTGCAAAAAGGCATAGAAAGCCAAAAAGAAGCTGAAATCCATCAGAATTTAGGAAGCCATCCCCCATCAGTGCAAATTAATTTCAGCTGGTTAAGTCCTGACTGATAGCCTGTAAAAGGGTCTGTGAATATCAAATTGGCACACCACAAAGAACTCATGATGGGTAGAAGCGAAGAGCACTCTCTAAATCAGGAGTGCCTAATCATGTGCCATGGAGGGTCAAGACCCTGCAGGTTTTCTTTTCTACCCAGTCTCTTCAGCAGATGTTTTCATTTATCAGCAATCAGTGGGAAGAAATTCAGTGGAATCTACTGTTGAAGACATTGGTTAGAGGTAAAGCCTGCAGGGTCTTGGCCCTCCATAGCACATGATTGGACACCCCTGCTATAGATCTTTGCACCCTTATTGTTACAAACCATAATGATGGCATTGGTTACAGGTGCATTTCTAAACTGCTGAATGTTCCAGTGAGCACTGTTGGAGCCAAGAATATTATTTTACCATAAACCAGCCATGATCAGGAGCTCCTCGCAAGATTTCTGACAGAGAAGTCGAAAGAACTGTCAGAAGAATTATCCAAAGACAACTCGTGGAGAGTTCCAGAAAGACCTGGAGTTAGCAGGTACTGCTATTTCAAAGAAAACAATAAGTAATACACTCAACTGACATGGGCTCCCTGCCCACTCACCTCTCAAGACTCCATTGCTGAAGAAAAAGCATGTTGAAGCGCGTTTAAAGTTTGCTGCACAACATTTGGCCAGTAAAATACTGGGAGAATATAATCAGGTCAGATGAGACCAAAATTGAATTTTTTGAATGCCACAACATACAGCATATTTGGAGGAGAAATGGCACTGCACATCAGCCCAAAAAACACCATACCAACACTGAAGTTTGGAGGTAGGAGCATCATGGTGTGGGGGTGTTTTTCAGCACATGGTACAGGCAGACTTCATATAATTGAAGGAAAGATGAATGGACAAATGGACAAAGACATCCTTGATAAGAATCTGTTGGCATCTGCCAAGATGCTGAAGATGAAAGGAGGGTGGACATTTCAGCAAGACGATCCCAAACACACAGCCAAGGAAACTCTCAACTGACTCCAAAGAAGGAAAATAAAGCTGCTAGAATGGCCCAGTCAGTCACCTGACCTGAATCCAATTGAAAAATCTATGGAATGACCTGAAGATCAGAGTCCATGGAAGACACCCACGAAACGGTAAAGATTTGAAGACAGTTTGTGTGGAAGAATGGGCTAAAGTCACTCCTGAGCAATGCCTGCGTCTAGCTTCTCCATTCAGGAGGCATCTGGAAGCTGTTATTACCAACAAAGGCTTTTCTACTAAATATTAAATTAATTTCTCACATATGAGGGCAGAACACGCATCTTCAAGACCCCCGAGGAGGCGCAGGAGCTCATCAAGAAGATCCAGGAAGAGACTGGTGGGAGCTAAGCATGAACAGAATATAGGGTAGAATATTTGAGCATTTAACTGATTAGAAGCATATAACAAGATTACAAAATATAGAATGTATTACATATTAAAAAAAAAAAAAAAGTACAAAATTGCTAAAAAAAAATTGGAGTTAAATTGGAAAATTACAGAAGAGAGTTAATGTTACGTTATTAAAAGCAGTAGAGTTAGGGTGATTGGGAGGATGAAGAAGGAGTGGCTTTGGCTGTTCCTCGTGGGTGTGGAACGGTCGATGGCTATATCGGGAGACGGAATTTTTCTTTTGCTTTTGGGGGGATTGCCACAAATGTGGGAAGGGGGAATTTGTTTGTGTGTAGTTTGTAGGGTGAATGTTCAACCACTCATTTTTTTGCTTTTCTGTTTGAGCATGTTTACACTGCAAGGTAATCCCAAACTCCCTATTGATTATAAATCAAAGCGTTAATCTTAATTTAACTTCATGGAATTGCAGAGGTCTACAAAATTTAAAAAAACTTAAACAAGTTATGAATATGGCTGTGTTGTGAGACATGTATATGTTGGACACTGCATATGTGATTTAACCACGATGAAGGAGAGCCAGCCCCCTGCGGTGCGGAGCCACAGAGCCTGGACCCCCTGCGGAGGACAGGGGACAGAAGACTTCCTGACCACTGAGGCTCGGGAAGAGAGAAGGGGGAGTTATGTAAATAAAAGGCTAATGAATGTGAATAAAGAGACTTTGATATAGATGTGTGATTTCCCCCGCGAGGGAAATGGTTTGATGTGAGAAGGTTTAAAGGAGAGAACTTTGGTGTGTTCACTCTCTTTGTTCGCTGCTCAAGAATAAGAGCAGACAGTGGAATGATTTCTTGAATAAACTGAAATGAAAGACAATTCGGTTTCGTTATTCAAGTCTCCCCACATTGGTGACTGACGACGTTGAGAATGAACGAAGAAATTCTCAGGGTCCCGGACTCACAGCGCTCAGAGCTGGCAAGCGCAGTGGCCGTTAAGCTGCCTGATTTCTGGCAGGATAACCCACGGTCGTGGTTTCTGCAAGCAGAGTCGCAGTTCGCGCTCGCAGGAGTAACGGTGGATGACACTAAGTTCCACCATGTCATCGCTAAACTGGACAACGGCACAGCTCGGTGCGTGCAAAGCTTGGTGGAGCAGCCACCCGTGACCGACAGGTACAGCAAGCTGAAATCCACCCTCATCAAGTTTTTCACCCCCTCGGCTGAAGTGAGGGCGAGGAGGATCCTGTCTTTGCTAGACCAAGGTGGACACAGGCCGAGCGCCCTGATGGAGGAGATGATACAGCTGAGAGGGTTGGACAACGATGATTTCATTTTTCAGTTCATCTTCCTCTCCAACCTCCCGGCGCATGCGAGAAGCACGCTGGCCGGCAAAAAGTGTCACACCCTGGAGGAGTTCCGGGAGCTGGCCCAGGAGGCAGACGGGATCCTGGACGCCTGCGGCGGGCAAGCGACCACAGCAGCGACCCGAGACAGCGGGGAGCCAGAGGCAGCAGACCCAGACTGGCCGACGATGGCGGCAACACGGCCGCGACGAGGGGGAGCCAATAGCCCGGCGACAGAGGCGCGGGCACGACACAGCGGAGGAGAAGATCTCTGCTTTTACCATCGGAGGTTCGCAGAGAAGGCACGCAGGTGTGTGCCGCCCTGCATCTTCAGGAGTTCGGGAAACGGCAAGACCGGGGGTCGCTAGCAGCTTCGACCCTCGGAGAACGCAACAAGCTGCTCTACATCACGGATGCGCGCTCCGGACGAGTGTTCCTCATTGACACCGGAGCACAAGTGAGCTTCATCACCCCAACATACGCGGACCGGGTAGCTGGACCCCACGGTGACGGAGCTACAGCGGCAAATGGCTCGAACATCAACACCTACGGGAGAAGGACCTTGCCTTTATGCTTACATGGCCGCACATATGAATGGACTTTTGTAGTAGCGGCGGTGAGTTTCAACATGTTGGGCGCGGATTTTTTGTGTTCACACAATCTGTTAGTTGATCTTGCTAATAGACGGCTGGTAAATGCACTCTCTTTTTACTCTCTCCCCTGTTCAGCTCGAGTGTCCCCGCCACCAGTACAGACCCACGTCGCTACAGCAGGTGGTAAGTTTCACACACTCCTCACCCAATTTCCAGCGCTCACTGTGCCCACTTTTTCAGCGACGGTCGCGAAGCACGGGGTGAAACACTTCATCCCCACTTCTGGTCCTCCCGTGTTTGCAAAAGCTCGGCGCTTGGATGCAGTTAAGCTCGCCATTGCGCGCGAGGAGTTCGCCAGCCTGGAGAGGCTGGGCATCGTTCGTAGGTCGAAGAGCCCGTGGGCTTCGCCGCTGCACATGGTACCGAAAGCCGATGGCTCCTGGAGACCGTGCGGGGATTACCGCAGGCTAAACAACGCTACGGCACACGATCGTTATCCCATCCCGCACATTCAGGATTTTTCGGTGCACCTGGCGGGGGCGCGCATTTTTTCAAAGATTGATCTAGTTCGCGGCTATCACCAAGTCCCGGTCCAACCGGAGGACATTCCTAAAACAGCGGTAATAACCCCGTTCGGACTTTTCGAATTTTTACGCATGCCGTTTGGTCTCAAAGGGGCGGCGCAAACATTTCAGCGGATGATGGATGCCGTGTTACGCGATCTCCCTTTCGTGTTTGTGTACCTCGACGACATTTTGGTCGCGAGTACTTCAGAGGACGAACACGAAACGCACCTCACAGCAGTTTTTAGGAGGCTGGGAGAGCACGGCTTAATAGTTAACCCAGCCAAGTGCCAGTTCGGCGTTGAGCGGATTGATTTTTTGGGTCACCGCGTCTCCCCGGAGGGAGCGGTTCCGTTACCAGAGAAAGTACGCGCGGTAGCGGATTTTCCCCGTCCACAAACGGTCAAATCACTACAGGAATTCTTGGGGATGGTGAATTTTTATAACCGGTTCCTGCCCCACGCAGCTCAAATCATGCAACCGTTATATGCCGCGCTCAAAAAACAAAAACCGACCCAGGCGGTCGAATGGTCCCCGGAGCGGGAGCGCGCGTTCACAGAGGTTAAAAAAGCCTTGGCTGACGCTGCGCTCCTGGCCCACCCAGACCCTGCAGCACGTATCGCGCTGACGACAGACGCTTCAGATTTAGCCATAGGGGCCGTTATTGAGCAACAGGTAGCCGGAGTTTGGCAGCCTTTGGCTTTCTTTAGCAAATCTTTAAGCGCGGCTGAGCGAAAATACAGCGCGTTTGACAGAGAGCTGTTGGCGCTGCATTTGGCTATTCGTCATTTCCAGTTCTGGCTGGAAGGACGGTGCTTCACCGCTTATGTGGACCACAAGCCGCTCACATACGCCATGGCCAAAATTTCAGATCCGTGGTCCGGCAGGCAGCAGAGGCAGCTGGCCGCAATCTCGGAATTTACCACTGACATTAGGCACGTCGCGGGCAAATTCAATGTAGTAGCGGATTGTCTCTCACGCGCGTTCACGACCCCGACACGCGCAGAGGCAGAACGGGCCACCGTGACCGCGCCGCAGGAGAGCGGCACGGTAGCGCGCGCAGCCCCGGTGCACGTGGGTATAGATTACGCAGCCATGGCAGCGGACCAGGGGGCGGACGCAGACGTGCGCGCGCTCCAGTCTGGACCAACAGGGTTGAGGCTGGAGAGCAAGTGTTTACAAACCGGTATGCCCCCCCTGATCTGCGACATGTCGACGGGGCGCCCGCGTCCGGTGGTTCCGGCCACGTGGCGCCGCCGTGTTTTTGACTCGGTCCACTCACTGGCGCACCCGGGGGTGCGCGCGTCGGTGAAACTAGTGGCGGAAAAGTTTGTTTGGCCGTGCCTGCGCAAGCACGTGAAGGAATGGGCAAAAACCTGCATTTCCTGTCAACGGGCCAAAATTCACAGGCACACAAGAGCCCCGTTAGAACCGTTCCGCATTCCGGCCAGAAGGTTCGACCATGTGCACGTCGACCTTGTGGGCCCCCTACCGGCATCACAGGGGTTCACGTATCTTTTGACAATGGTGGACCGCACCACACGTTGGCCGGAAGTGGTCCCACTTGCGACGACCACGGCCGCGGAGGTGGCTCGCGTTTTTTTAACGGCTTGGGTGGCGCGCTTCGGGGTTCCGTCGGACATTACGTCCGATAGAGGACCGCAATTCATCTCTGAGCTGTGGTCAGCGATGGCCAACGGCTTAGGAGCCAAAATTCACCGCACTACGGCTTACCACCCTCAGGCTAATGGTTTATGCGAGCGTTTTCATAGGTCTTTGAAGGCAGCACTCAGAGCGTCGCTCACGGATGCAGATTGGGTAAATAAACTCCCATGGGTTTTATTAGGGTTGCGTTCTGCGCCTAAAGAGGACTTAGACGCCTCCCCAGCGGAGCTGGTATTCGCACAAACTCTGAGGCTGCCGGGCGAGTTTTTACCAGAGCACCCAGAGCCCCCACCTCTCTCTGCTCTGGGACCGTTAGTTGGCACGGGGGCAGACACGCTCCCGGGTCCGGTTCATCACGCTTTTCCACGAGTTTTCGTCCCCAAGGCTTTGAAAAATGCCGATTTCGTTTTTGTCAGGCGCGAAGCCCTTAAAGCAACGCTCAAACCACCTTACGAAGGGCCATTTCGAGTGCTGGAGGCAGGTGATAAGCAATTTGTGCTAGATTTTGGGGACAGAAAAGAGACAGTCAGTATTGACAGACTAAAACCTGCTTTTGTCATGAAGGACGTGTCTGTACCGGTCGCGGTGGCGCCTCGACGAGGCAGGCCCCCGCAGAGGGCAATTAACCACTCTCTTCCTCAGTCAACAGACCCGAAGCAGAACAGCACCGCAGGCAAGGCGGGGCCAACGCACAGCAGATTCGGCAGACGGCTGAAGCCCAAGCGGCGCACAGACTGAATGTTGGTGTTGATTATTCAGTAGTGAGTAAGGTGCTATTAAATTTTGGGAATTAGTCTGTTCTTCATCGTTTGGGGGGGGGTTATATGGCTGTGTTGTGAGACATGTATATGTTGGACACTGCATATGTGATTTAACCACGATGAAGGAGAGCCAGCCCCCTGCGGTGCGGAGCCACAGAGCCTGGACCCCCTGCGGAGGACAGGGGACAGAAGACTTCCTGACCACTGAGGCTCGGGAAGAGAGAAGGGGGAGTTATGTAAATAAAAGGCTAATGAATGTGAATAAAGAGACTTTGATATAGATGTGTGATTTCCCCCGCGAGGGAAATGGTTTGATGTGAGAAGGTTTAAAGGAGAGAACTTTGGTGTGTTCACTCTCTTTGTTCGCTGCTCAAGAATAAGAGCAGACAGTGGAATGATTTCTTGAATAAACTGAAATGAAAGACAATTCGGTTTCGTTATTCAAGTCTCCCCACAATGAATAAAATAAAAGACATGGGTTCAAAAATTGTGTTTTTACAAGAAACTCATCTAATAGAGCAAGATGTAAAAAGAATTAGGAGTAGATGGCAAGGAAGTGTATTCACCTCTTCATTTTCATCCCGAGCCAGGGGAGTTATGACTCTCATACATAAATCAGTCCCATTTCAAGTGAAAAATGTAATTGGAGACAAATTTGGAAGATATGTAATTATTCAAGGATCTTTGCTATTAGAAAACATAAATTTGGTGAACTTATATGGTCCCAATATAGATGATCAAAAGTTCTTTGCCAATTTATTTCTTATCTTATCATCACTTACAGGGCAACATATAATAGCAGGGGATTTTAATTGTACATTGAATCCCAGTATAGATAGATCAACAGGACTGGACTGTACGCACAATGGATGTAGGATGACCATTAATCATTTTATGAAAGAATTGAAATTGATAGATATATGGAGAGAAATGAAACCACAAGTTAAAGCATACTCTTGTTATTCCAATACCTACAAGACATTCTCACGTATAGATTATTTTTTGATCTCCACAGAATTAAGGTCCAAGATTCAAAACTGTTTTTATGATAACATCGTGATCTCTGATCATGCACCCTGCTGTCTAATGTATGTAGATAAGAAATTGACAAAGGAACCAGGTAGATGGCAATTTCAGCATAAATGGCTTCAGGATGAGGAATTTGTTAAGTATATAGAAAAACAGATAGATGAGTTCTTTGATATCAATACTACACAAACATCAGCATGTGTAAAGTGGGAGGCTTTCAAAGCTTTTATTAGGGGACATATTATTAGTTATACAGGTTCAAAATCTAAGAAGACTCGAGAGGAGAGAGTCCAATTGGAACATAAAATAAAAATTCTTCAAGAAAGAGTATATGCAGGAAGAGATCCAAGGTTGGAGAACGAATTACTGATTTTGAGAGCTGAATATGACAAAAAATCAGCGAATAGAGCTGCCTCGAGTCTTCTAAGATTGAAACAATCTTTTTATGAACAAGGTGAAAAATCAGGAAAGTTATTGGCATGGCAGATTAAACAATTAGAATCTAAAACACCAATTACCAGTATTATAAGTAATGGACAGGTAGTTATAGATCCTTCAGAAATTAATAGAGCCTTTAGAGATTACTATGAAAAATTATATGATACCAAAAATGAATCTGACTTAACAAAACTACATGGGTTTTTGAATGAACTATTTATACCGTGTATTCCAAATGAAAATAGGGAGATACTGGAATCTAAAATTAGTCAAGAAGAAGTTGGACTAGCCATTGATAATATGAAATCAGGAAAAAGTGCAGGACCAGATGGTCTTCCAGTTGACCTTTATAAAAAATTTAAGAATAAATTAACAAAACCTTTTTTGGAAATGGTTTTAGAAGCATTTCAAAATAGTAATTTACCATCATATATGAATAATGCCTTAATTATACTGTTGCCAAAACCAGGTAAGCCCTCTAATAAATGTGAAAATATGAGACCAATAAGCCTATTAAATGCCGACCTTAAGATAATTTGTAAAATTTTAGCAAGACGAATACAAGAAATTTTACCAAATATTATTAATCGAGATCAGAATGGCTTTATAAAGGGAAGACAAGGCTTCCATAATGTAAGAAGACTATTTAATATTATTTATTCTAATAAACAAGCACCGGATACAGCTCTCTTATCACTGGATGCCGAAAAAGCCTTTGATAGAGTTGAATGGCCCTTTCTTTTTGAAGTCTTACAAAGGTTTGGACTTGGAAATAATTTTATAAAATGGGTTCAGATAATATATAATATTGCTACTGCAGAAATTCTAACAAATAACAATATTTCAAAATCAATAAAAATCAATAGAGGATGTCGACAAGGCTGTCCACTTTCACCTTTACTGTTTACTATGGCAATTGAACCTTTAGCGATGGCGATACGTCTACAGTCACAAATATATGGAATTAAAGTTGGACCAACAGAACATAAAATCTCCCTGTATGCCGATGACATAATTTTGTTTATGTCGAATCTTAAAAAATCAATTCCGACCTTGTTGAATTTAATAAAGAATTTCGGGGAAATATCAGGATATAAAATAAATAAAACTAAATCTTCAATATTAATGCTAAATGAGACCCAGAGAAATTACCCAGCCCCTGAGGTAAATCAATTCAATGTTGTAAATCAGTTCAAATATTTAGGAATCCAAATTGTGCCTAAGCTAGAATCAGTCGCCAGTGTCAATTATGAAGCCTTAATGACAGATATTGATGAGTTACTTCAGAGATGGATGTCACTACCAATGTCGATGATCGGGAGAATTAATATACTTAAAAGTAATATTTTACCTAAAATACTTTATTTATTTCAATACATTCCCTTACCACCACCTTTAGATTTATTCTCAAGAATTAAAAAAAAGTTTGTGGAATTTATATGGAACAACAGGAGGGCTAGATTACGTTTGTCTTTATTATATTTACCATTTGATCGTGGAGGTCTGAAATGTCCAAATTTTATGTTGTATTATTGGTCGGCACAACTGAGGTCTATGACATATTATTTTTCATCAAATGATCTCCCTCACTGGACTGAAATGGAATCATACAATTTACCTTTACCTCTTCCCATATTCATATACTCAGATTCGGCAAAAAAATTACAAAAACAAGTTAAAAATCCATTTGTAAAGCATATGATCAAAATATGGTGTGAAGCTAAAAACTATTTAAAAGAACCACAGTTATTGTCACAATTTAGTCCAATATGGGGTAATCAATATTTTAAACCAGGGAGAGCGGACGCTGTATTTAAAGTATGGAATTTAAAAGGGATACAAAAGATTCAGGATTTATATTTGCCATGTGCAGAAAACATAATGTCTTTTGAAGAGTTGAGGATCAAATTTAATCTCAATAGAACACATTTTTTTAAATATCTTCAACTTAGAAACTTTATTCGATCAAATCAAAATAAAGCTCTCACTCGACCTATCTATTCATCCTTGGAAAAAATGTTGATGAAAGATAGTAAAAGAAAGGGTATTATTTCAGAGTTTTATAACTCATTGACACTATTTTCAAGTGAAAACTCACTGAAAAGATTAAACTACTGGAAAGAAGATCTGCAAACTGAAATTCCAGAGGAACAATGGGAATTGGCTTGTACAGAAGCTCAAACCAAATCAATAAATGTACGCCTTAAATTGATACACTTCAAATGGTTAATGCGGATGTATGTTACACCGGAGGAGTTAAATAGATATAACAAAAATATACCAGATACGTGCACAAAATGTATGGAAAGTAAAGGAACTCTATTTCATTGTGTATGGGAATGTAGATTAATAAGAATGTTTTGGGAAGAGGTGAGGGTAACAATTGAAAAAATAATCTCAAAACAAATCATATTGAATCCTAAACTGTTTTTGTTGGGTCTGTACCCAGAAAAGCATAATTTTAATAAAAGTGAAAGAACATTCATAGACCTCAGTTTGCTTAATGCCAAAAAATGTATTGCACTATTATGGAAAAAGACTTATAGACCAGATGTGACTCAGTGGTTAAGACAGATGTTAACAAACCTTCCATTAGAAAGAATAACATATATACTGAAATCAAAGGAAATTGTGTTTGAGAATATATGGAGACCCTTTATTGATTATGTAAAAAATTTAAACATAACTCTTGAAGAAGAAGGTGAATGATATGTGCGGACCTTGTAAATTCCAAACTGGTGAATATAATATGTATACTTATGTGTTGGATTGTCTAGACTAAACAGAGGAGCATTGTTGAAGATTTGATTTTGTTGGTGGTTGTTGGTGTTTTTTAGTGCATTTTTTTTTTTTTTTTGTAGTACTTTAGTGTTGTGTTTGATTGTTTGTATCATGTTTGTTTAAAAAAAAAAAGGTTCAATAAAGATATTGTGGAAAAAAAAATATTAAATTAATTTCACCAAGTGTGTTCAATACTTATTCCCTGTGTCATTCCACTTTATTAAATATAACTTGTTTTTTGAACAAAGTTACCTTGATTTCTTTGTATGTATGGATTTCTTGGGTTGTTACTGATATCTGGTGAAAATCTCAGGTCAATGGCTCCATCAGAAATATGTTTGAGAAAAATGTTGACGTGTTCAATACTTATTTTTCCCGCTGTATATTGTAGCATATACGTATATATATATATATATTTTTTTTTTTTTTTTTTTTAAATGGAGAAGAATTCAAAGTCAAACCACTGCTGTGCCATTTCTAGCTTTTTGAGGGCCCCACAAAGTATTGTATCTGGGGCCCCTATTTTTGAAATGGGGAAGAGTTCAAATTCTCAGGGACCCCCCCCCCCAACATATTTCAAAATATGAACCTGAATCATTGACTTAGATTAACTGAAAAAATGTCACCATTACACAGAATTAAAAAATTAACCTTATCAATGTTGCAGATTTACTGTGGAAAAAGTAGCTAATTTAAAAGAAAAGTCACAAATTTACTTGAAAAAAAAATCACAAAGTCACAAATCTATGAGAAAAGATGTCAAATTTACAAGAACAAAGCTGCAAATTTATTTGAAAAATTGCCATTTACATGATGGTTATGGTTTATAACATGAAAACCCCAAATTCATTTTCTCAAAAAAATTGAATATTACATAAAATTAGGCAGCTTGGCGGTGCAGTGGCTAGCACTGTGGCAGCACAGCAAGAAGGTCATAGGTTCAGTCCCACCCCTGACCATGGTGGGTTCAATCCCACCCCCTGACCACTGGTGACCCTTCTGTGTGGAGTTTGCATGTTCTCGCTGTGTCTGCATGGGTTTTTCTGGGTACTGTGGTTTCCTCCCACAGGCCAAAGACATGCACATTAGGTTAATTGGCATCAACTGGGGATTGTCCTTAGATATGAATGTGAGAGTGAATGGTTGTCTGTCTCTCTGTGTTGGCCCTGGCATGGCATGGTGATCTGTCCAGGGTGTACCCTCCCTCTCTCTTCCAAAAATGCTGGGATAGGCTCCAGCCCCTCATGACCCTAAAAGCATTAAGCGGTAGAAGATGGATGGATGGAAACATTTCTTCAGTCTGATACAGCTGCAAATGTCACCACTGCAGCTACCGGGGTTCACCTACAGGGATCCGCATTTCCAGCTGCCTCGGTACATATTGCGCTGAAGCTGGGGCTCAATTAGAGTGCATTTTGCCGAACAGAATTCCTCCCAGGAGAGATGGATTTGTGTGCCTTGCCTCGTGAGTCAAGTGTATAGTCTCTGGTAAATTTTATTATCTCTGTGTCACATTACAGAAACAGGTCTTTGAATGAGACAGGTTAAAATTTGTTATTATTCATTGGGGTTTCACTGCGCTCAATAAGCTATCTTATGGAGTTGGAGATAAATCATGTAATAATAATAATAATCATATTTTTTCAACCACTAATTCTTAGACAAATCATTTTAACTGAAGTAGAAATGTTATTTTAGCACATTTTGAGTTTCAGCTGTTTTGTAGTTTAACAGACCTACCTGATAGAGTCAAACAGAATTTTACGGAGAGCCCGCAACTTCTCACAGCACAAAACTCTGCAGCTCAGCCTGCAGATTCTCACGTCACATTGACATCCCACTGTGTGCGTGAAAATCAGCGTACGCCATGTTTTTGTGCGCACGCACTGTTTATACATGAGGCTCCAGGTCACCATCTTCTTCCTCTGTAACCTTTCTGATGTCATCTTGTCCCCTGTTTTTCTTGCACAGGGATCCTTGATGTGTGATGTGTCTGCACCACACTTTTCTGGAACATGTCCTTGCCTTTTTTTCCACATTTATAGAATGTCACTCTGTTACTTTTCTGCTGCCAATGCCAATGCTGTCTGTCATGCCTCCTCGGGCACTTTTACGCAGCGCACCAAGGAATGAGGTGAAGGAATGGATTTATGCGCCAGGTTACACCACAACACATTTATTAAAGTAAGACAGATAATTCCCAAAAAGGTGAGGACGTACAAAAACACAGAAAACACTTACTGCTGGTGTTCGGGGGCTGGCATCGCCCCGCGAATGATTGAAGAGAAGCGTGTTATCCACAATTGCGCCCCAGAGCCGACATCACTTCAAGGGCGCATGGAACCACGGCAAACGCAGAGTGGCTAACACGTCGTGAAAATGCTGATAATAACAGCAGACTTACAGCTCAGTAGACAATACAGGAGACGATGCAATGGTCCAGCAATGCTTGACTGGTAACAGGCCACTTAAGTACAAGCATTGCTGGCTGGAACAATTAGGTACACCTGGGCAAGCGTGACAAGGTAATCGGCACCAGCTGGCTGTCAGGAGAGAGGGGGGGTGTGGCCGGATCGACAAGCTGTCAGAGCATGCTGCCCAAAAGTAGGTCAAGAGGCTGCCTGGCAGCTGCCGACCAGATCAGGGGCTGCATGCACAGCAAAATAACTAAAAGAACATACACACCATCAAAACACAAAGGATGACATAATACACAAATAACCTGAGCCACCGCAAGTCAGAACCAAGCCCGAAAAACCCAGCTTGGTTCATGACAGAACCCCCCCTCTCTTGGGGTGGATATCAGACACCCACAGTAGCAGCACTTAGAAGAAACACCCCCCCTCCCCCAGCAGGAACAACAACCCACGAACCCAGGTGGGAGGTAGGGGGAACAGGAATGGTGGGAATACAACCCTGCCTAGGGCCCATAGCCGAAAAACAATTACCCTCCCCTCCCAAGTCCAGTGGCATGGAGGCTCAGGAGGGTGCCCCGAGTCCTAGGCCCAGCCAACAGTCTGGAAGACAGAGTCCGGCGGCTGCCTGGAAAACATGAGCCACCTGACCCCAAAAATCACTCCCTCCGGCGGCCACCCAGTGCTGAAGAACCACCAGTACTGAAGGAGTGAGGCAGGTGGTGGCCTGCCCACCAAGAGGCTTATTGGTGGGTGGCCAGACAGCAGGAGGGGAACCCCCACAGGACCTGGTGGGGAGGTGAAGGGGACCACAACTGCACCAGCCTGAGAAGTGAACAGCTTGCCGTCCTCAGGCTGACCAGGAGCTACCTCAATGGTCCCAGCTTGGGACACAGCTGCACCTGTGGTGGACCCTGACCAGGCCAATGCCGCACCCTCCGTGGACCCCGATCGGGCCAACGCTGCACCCATGGTAGCTCCCAGCTGGAGCTCTGCAGCACCCATGGTGGCTCTAGGCTGGAGCTCTGCAGCACCCACGGTGGGCTCCGGCTGGATCTCTGCAGCACCTGCAGTGGCCTCCAGCTGAGCCAATGCTGTACCCTCGGTGGACCCCGACCAGGCCAACGTTGCACCCTCGGTAGACCCCGCACTGGGTCAGGGCGCCCATGACAGGTCCAAACAGGAGTGCAGCACCCATGTTGGGCTAACCTCGGGGCACAGCCCCCACGACGGACCCAGGCCAGGACGACGCACCCACGGAGACCCAGTCTGCGGAGGGACCCACACAACAGCCTCAGGCAGGAGGGGAACTGGTTCCAGGCTGACCTCAGCAGGGAAAGCTGGACCCACGGCATCTTCCGGTGAAGAGACCAAATCCACGGAGGCCCCTGGTGATGGTGGAACCTCCCCGGTGACTCTAGAAGAAGGCTCAGGAACAGAGGAGAGACACTGGTTAAGGTCGCCGGCAGCGGCGGAGCCCAGCAAAAGGAGTTCAGATGCAGCTGAGGGCTGCACCCGACTATCTTCACCTAGAGTCAGACAAGATCTCTCTAACACCGACATAAGGAATACAAGAGAGAAAACTTGGCTGAGCTCAAGCGCCACTGCCGTCCAGGACTCCATCAATCCTGGCGATGTTGTCTCGAGCCTGGCCTCCAAGAGGTCCAGCTCCAGCTCCCACTCTGCTGCGATGGCCTCCACAACTGGCATGATGGTGGTGGCAGTCCCGATACCCTCAGGCGAAAGCTCTAACGCAGGTCCCAGGTCCGGCGAGGAGGCTGAGAGTTGGCTCCGTACAGGCTCAGGAGCACGATCCTTCAGTGCCCCGAGCAACTCCATCGTCCTCCTCCATCGTCGCGGCAAAGTTCTGGGGCCAGCGGACACTCAGGGGAAAAAGGAGGAGACACGGAGAGGATAGGAATAAGGTCAGCATTGGCAGCTGGAGGAGAGGACTCAGCGGACTGCTGGAACTGAGCCCCTCCCTCAGGAGACAGACAAGGTTCAAAATAATTAGGTGGAATAAGTTAAAAAAACCTTGCCTGTCATCCCGGTGTGTGAAGATTGCAGCTGCAGCTGGCTGGCAGTCACCCCTCTCCATGTCCATGACCATACCGGCCCCTTCCAACGATGACGGAGAAGCCAGTTCCGACGCCGATGACTCCTCCGGCATGACTGTAGAGGACCAGCTCCATGCTAGCTCTGGAGCGAAATCCACTGGGGCCCCCAGCTCCTCCATCGTCCGGTGACTCTGCTCACACTCTGGGATAGATGGGGGAGACACGGAAAGGACAAGAGAAGAGTTAACCTCCGCAGCTGGAGGAGAGAGCCCAGCGAACTGCTGGAACTGGGCCTCTCTTCCGGGAGACAGACAATGTTCATCATTATTACATTGAATTGAATGAAAAAACACTTGCCTGTTCTCCTGGTGCTCGATGTTGACAGCTGCAGGCAGTTGGTCATCTCCCCCCCCCCCCCCGTGTCACTGGCCATTTTGGCCCCTTCAAAGGATAGTAGAGGAGCCCGCTCCGATGACATGGAGGTGGGCGTAACCAGGACAACCCTGGAGGACCTCTCAGTGGCTGAAGAGATGTCGGCGGCCGAGGATGAGGAGGGCTTCTCCCGGCATTTTGACATAGGATGACGCCGTCTGCAGGGGGCTGGAGTTGGTTGGGTCGGAGCAGGAATGGGCTTCGAACTCTGGTGTGGAGCAGGATCAACGGAGCCCCGGGAGCACCCTCCCTTCGGTGCAAGCCCGGTCTTCTTGGAGGACTTCCTCATCCCTCCGCTGAACTCTCGCCGCAGTGCTGCCAATCGGGTTAACCTCTCAGCTCCCTCTGGGTGCTCCGTGAGCTGAGGGTATCGCTAAGCTGCTGCATCAGCCAAGTCCACATACCACAGTACGTCCTCCGAGGTGGAATACGTGCTTGCCGAGGCAATGAGCCCGTCTATCTCCATAAGCGCCCAGCAGCACTCCCACCCCAGACACAGAGGATAACTGCATGCGCCTGCTAAGTCCAACATAACTCCAGAGTGGTGAGTAAACGATTATTCAAAAAAGAAAAAGGTATGTGTCGGTGTAACCCGCTAAATCCTTTGTGGGCTGGACCATTCTGTCATGCCTCCTCGGGTGCTTTTACGCAGCGCACCGAGGAGTGAGGTGAAGGAATGGATTTACGCGCCAGGTTACACCACAACACATTTATTAAAGTAAGACAGATAATTCCCAAAAAGGTAAGGACGTACAAAAACACAGAAAACACTTACTGCTGGGTTCGGGGCTGGCATCGCCCCGCGAACGATTGAAGAGAAGCGTGTTATCCACGACTGTGCCCCAGAGCCGACATCGCTTCAAAGGCACATGGAACCACGGCAAACGCAGAGTGGCTAACACGTCGTGAAAATGCTGATAATAACAGCAGACTTACAGCTCAGTAGACAATACAGGAGATAATGCAATGGTCCAGCAATGCTTGACTGGTAACAGGCTGCTTAAGTACAAGCATTGCTGGCTGGAACAATTAGGTACACCTGGGCGAGCGTGACAAGGTAATTGGCACCAGCTGACTGTCAGGAGAGAGGGGGGGTGTGGCTGGATCGACAAGCTGTCAGAGCATGCTGCCTGAAAGTAGGTCAAGAGGCTGCCTGGCAGCTGCCGACCAGAGCAGTGGCTGCAGGCACAGCAAAATAACTAAAAGAACATACACACCATCAAAACACAAAGGATGACATAATACTCAAGTAACCTGAGCCACCGCAAGTCAGAACCGAGCCCGAAAAACCCGGCTTGGTTCATGACAGTGTCAGCAATGCCAGTATCAGCAGTCCTTGGCTCTGTCTCATGAGTCTTCATCATATTGTCTGTAGATTCTGGGAGCTTTATTTTTTGTTTCCTCATAAATTTATAGCCTCCTATTTAAGTCTGTGAATGTAACATCTTCAGTTTGTGTTACAGGGACAACATGTGACTTAAAGATGTCTGGTAGCCTGCACAGCATCATGGCAATAATCAGTTCATCACTCATTGTTCCACTTAAGGCTATGAAGATGTTCTGTGCTCGGATTAAATACTGTAATCTGTAACACTTTCATTGTCCATCATGCCCAGCTTGGTCAATGATGCATATACACTAATTACTCTTTACTTGCTCTTCTCAGTATTTTCAGAACTTTTCTGCCATCAGCAGCAGCTTTGTCTTATTAGCGACAGGCGTTTATCATCAATCAGTCTTATAAACTCAGCCTAGCAATCAGCATTTTCCCCTCTGTCTTAAGCCAGTTGCTCTTCACTACTGAGCTCATACAAAATAGTCTTTTTTACCTTCAGAGTGTGGAAGTAGCTTAAGAATCTTGTCTCCCAACGGTCATACCTCTCCTCAGATTGTCAAATATCAGCATTGTGGCACATATGTTTGGTTCATATTTCCCCACAAGAATGTGGCACATATGTCTGGTTCATATCTCCCACAAATGTATGGCTTATGTGGATTGTATGGCTTATGTGGATTGGGGCTTCACGTCTGGAGGAACAAGACAGGAGATGGTGAGGAGGTGTGAAGTCGGGCCCTTGTCTCGGAGAAGAGGACCTGGGGGGTTTCCCGGGACACCGGAGAATAAGAGACATTGGTGAATCTTCAGAGACTTGCATTGTGATTGAATGTTTGCAGAAGCACCATGTGACTTGAGTTCTTAATCCCCCGGAGGTATAAGAGTGAGCTGTAACATTATTCTGCCTCTTCTTGCTTTTGAGAATGTTGGATGAATGTGTTCTGGAATAAAGCCGAACCTGAGAAATACACTCATGTCTCGTCATTGAACACATCTTCCACACTGGTGACCCACGACAAAGAATGAGCAGGGAGAATTCTCCCGAGGGGAGCTCATCAGAGGCCAGCCTGATGGCTGCCTCCACGCTCCAGCTGCCCGATTTCTGGCAGCACAGCCCGCGCTCCTGGTTTAGCGCGGTCGAGGCGCAGTTCAACCTCCGGAGAATCTCAAAGGATGAAACGAGGTTCTACCATGTGGTGGCAAAGCTGGACAGTCACACGGTCCAGAGGGTGGAAGACCTGGTTAACCACCCACCGGACACCGACAAGTACGGCGCATTGAAGGAGGCGCTGATCAGCCATTTCACCCCCTCGGTGCAACAGCGAGCAGAGGGGCTCCTAGAGTTGACGGAGTCGGAGAACAACAGACCGGCAGACCTGATGGTGAAGATGCTGAGACTGAAAGACTCCGAGGATGGCGAATTTATCTTCGCCCACCTTTTCCTCCGGACTCTGCCGCCAGCAGTGAGAGTGACCCTGGCAGACTCACCCCGCTTGGCCAAGCGGGACTACCATGGCCTCGGCAAGGAGGCGCAGCGACTCGTCGACGCCCACAAGTGGAGCGCGGTTTCGGCCGCGGCAGCTGAGCAGTGGACGGCGCCCGGAGATGGTTTGGAGCCAGAGGTGGCGGCGCCAGACGAACCGACGACGGCGGCGACAGGCGTCAGGCGACGCGGAGCTGAGGTCGGCCTGTGTTTCTACCACCGCCGTTTTGCGGAGAGGGCGCACAGATGTCTCCCACCGTGCCGCTTCAAGTGTCAGGGAAACGCCAAGACCGGGGGGCCGGTAGCAGCTGCATCCCTCGGAGAAGAAAATAAGCTGCTTTACCTGACAGATGCACACTCGGGGAAACAATTCCTTGTGGACACGGGCTCCCAGCTGAGTTTTGTCACGCCTACCTACGCGGAACGGCTGATGCCGTCCAAAGCTCCCTGGGTGTCAGTATCAGCAGCGAATGGCTCAGCGATTAAGACATTCGGTGAGAGGACCATGCGTCTGTCCTTACAGGGCCGTTCATTTGAGCGGACCTTTATTGTAGCAGCAGTCAGTTTCAACATGTTAGGGTCTGATTTTTTGTGCTCACATGGTTTATTGGTTGATCTTGCTAATAGACGTCTTTTCATTCTATTCCCTGCACAGCTCGGGTGGCTCCGCCGACTGCACACGCCAGCGTCACAGCTGCAGGTGGTAAGTTTCATGCTTTGCTCACTCACTTTCCAGCACTCACAGTTCCAAAGTTTTCGGCTACAGTGGCCAAACACGGGGTGGAACATTTTATTACCACCACTGGGCCGCCCGTTTTTGCAAAAGCCCGGCGCTTGGACTCAGCTAAACTGGCCATAGCGCGCGAGGAATTTGCCAACCTGGAAAAACTGGGCATAATTAGACGCTCGAACAGCCCCTGGGCTTCCCCGTTACACATGGTCCCAAAGGCTGATGGCTCGTGGCGACCTTGTGGCGATTTCCGCAGGTTGAACAACGTCTCAGCACACGACCGCTACCCGATTCCGCACATCCAGGATTTCTCAGTTCATTTGGCGGGGGCGCGCATTTTTTCTAAAATAGACTTGGTGCGCGGCTACCGCCAAGTCCCCGTGCACGCGCAGGATATTCCCCAAACCGCGGTAATAACTCCGTTTGGGCTTTTTGAGTTTTTGCGCATGCCGTTTGGGTTAAAGGGCGCCGCGCAAACTTTCCAACGCATGATGGATGCTGTTTTACGCGACCTGCCTTTCGTGTTCGTCTATTTAGACGACATATTGGTAGCCAGCACGTCCGCGGATGAACACGAAACCCACCTCACAGCGTTTTTTCGGAGACTGGCAGAGCACGGGTTGATAATTAACCCAGCGAAGTGCCAGTTCGGGGTGGCGCAAATCGATTTTTTGGGGCACCGTGTTACGCCACAGGGAGCGGGTCCCCTTCCTGAGAAAGTGCGCGCGATAACAGATTTCCCCCGACCTCAAACGATAAAAGCGTTGCAAGAGTTTCTAGGGATGGTTAATTTTTACAACCGGTTTCTTCCGAGCACGGCGCGGCTTATGCAACCACTGTACGCGGCACTGAAAAAACAAAAACCCACGAATAAGGTCGAATGGTCTCCGGAGCGGGAGCGCGCTTTCTCCCAGGTTAAATCAGCCCTTGCAAGCGCCGTTTTGTTAGCGCACCCGGTTCCAACAGCCCATTTGGCGCTCACCACCGACGCTTCGGACCTAGTGGTGGGGGCAGTCATTGAACAGTGTGTGGCAGGGACCTGGCAGCCTCTTGCTTTCTTTAGCAAATCCTTGCGCGATAATGAGCGTAAATACAGCACGTTTGACAGGGAGCTTTTAGCCCTACACTTGGCCATCCGCCATTTCCAGTTCTGGCTGGAAGGGCGCCGTTTCACCGCTTTTGTAGACCACAAACCGTTAACTTTTGCGATGGCCAAAATCTCAGAACCTTGGTCAGGCCGACAACAAAGACAGCTAGCCGCAATATCGGAGTTCACCACCGATATCCAGCATGTCGCAGGCAAACACAATGTAGTGGCGGACTGTCTCTCATGTGCTGTGGCAACGCCAGGCCACGTGGGGGCAGACTCGGTGGCTGTGGGCCAGGGCAGCGACGCGGGAGCGCGCGCAGCCCCGGTTCACGCAGGTTTGGATTATGCAGACATGGCTGCGGAGCAGGTTGGTGACGCGGATATGCGCGCGCTCCAGTCTGGACCAACAGGGTTAAGGCTGGAGCACAGGGTGCAGCAAATAGGTATGCCCCCCTTAATATGCAATGTCTCCAAGGGTCGGTCTCGTCCAGTGGTGCCAGCCGCGTGGCGCCGCCGCATTTTTGACTCGGTCCATTCGCTGGTGCACCCGGGGGTGCGCGCATCGGTCAAGATGGTGGGGGAGAAATTTGTCTGGCCGGGGTTGCGCAAACAGGTCAAGGAATGGGCAGCAGCTTGTGTAGCATGCCAGAGGGCTAAGATACATAAGCACACGAGGGCCCCTTTGGAGCCTTTTCACATCCCGGCTAAGCGGTTTGATCATGTGCATGTTGATCTGGTGGGCCCGCTTCCCTCGTCTCAAGGGCACACACACCTCTTGACGATGGTGGACCGCACCACACATTGGCCAGAAGCGGTACCTCTGGCGTCAACAACGGCGGAAGAGGTTGCGCGCGCGTTTTTAACAGCTTGGGTCGCGCGTTTTGGAGTTCCATCGGACATAACGTCAGACAGAGGCCTTCAATTTGTTTCCGAACTGTGGTCGTCTATGGCCCGCAGCTTAGGGGTGAAGGTACACCGCACTACCGCGTATAACCCGCAGGCCAACGGTTTATGTGAACGTTTTCATAGGTCATTGAAAGCAGCCCTCAGAGCATCGCTCACGGATACAAATTGGGTGGACAAACTGCCATGGGTTTTATTGGGGTTGCGTTCTGCACCGAAGGAGGATTTACAAGCCTCCCCAGCGGAGTTAGTGTTCACACAACCTCTCCGTTTGCCCAGGGAATTTCTCCCCGAAAATCCTGCGCCCAATTGCCCCCCCGCTCAGCTGTTGCAGAGCGGCACAGGATCAAACACGTTGCCTGGCCCAGTGCATCACAGTTTTCCACGCGTTTTTGTGCCAGAGGCTTTGAAAAACGCAGAGTTTGTTTTTGTTAGACATGATGCACAACGCCCAGGGCTGAGACCGCCTTTTGATGGACCGTTCAGGGTGCTGGAAAAAAATGAGAAGCATTTTTTGCTAGATTTGGGGGGCAGAAGGGAGCTAATTTGCATAAACAGACTCAAGCCTGCTTTTGTCCTGGCTGATGAACGAGTGCAGTTGGCGAAAGCCCCCCGCCAGGGCAGGCCGCCGAGAAGGCATGCTCCAGAGCTCTCACAGAGATGTGCTAACAAATCTAATCCCCAGGTGCGAGGAGACGCTGCAGATGCAGCGAAGCCGGCCTACAGCAGATTCGGCAGGAAGCTCAGACCTAAGAGATTGGGGGATTGATTGTTGGTTATGTGGTAATGTTTTTTTTATGTATGCATTTATGAGTGTTTGTCCCATGCAGACGTTTGGGGGGGGTCATGTGGCACATATGTTTGGTTCATATTTCCCCACAAGAGTGTGGCACATATGTCTGGTTCATATCTCCCACAAATGTATGGCTTATGTGGATTGTATGGCTTATGTGGATTGGGGCTTCACGTCTGGAGGAACAAGACAGGAGATGGTGAGGAGGTGTGAAGTCGGGCCCTCGTCTCGGAGAAGAGGACCTGAGGGGTTTCCCGGGACACCGGAGAATAAGAGACAATGGTGAATCTTCAGAGACTTGCATTGTGATTGAATGTTTGCAGAAGCACCATGTGACTTGAGTTCTTAATCCCCCGGAGGTATAAGAGTGAGCTGTAACATTATTCTGCCTCTTCTTGCTTTTGAGAATGTTGGATGAATGTGTTATGGAATAAAGCCGAACCTGAGAAATACACTCATGTCTCGTCATTGAACACATCTTCCACAGCATCTGCATTACTTCAACTGCATTTGCTCCGTTAGCGTTAAGGCACTTCAGCTGCTAATTGGCTATCTTGTTAAAGTCACCTGTTCCCGCATTTATACATTGCATACAAAATGTTTCACATATTTCCATGCTGGTTTATCTAGCTCTTCACATAATGCATTGTGTATAGAGCTTCTTCACTTACCCCAACTGTTGACTCATTTAGCTCTTAGCTGCTAGAAGTGCTGCACTTTATACAGTGGGGCAAAAAAGTATTTATTCAGCCACCAATTGTGCAAGATCTCCCACTTAAAAGATGAGAGAGGTCTCCAATTTTCATCATAGGTATACCTCAACTATGAGAGACAAAATGAGGAAAAAAAAATCCAGAAAATCACATTGAAGGATTTTTAATGAATTAATTGGTAAATTCCTCGGTAAAATAAGTATTTGGTCAATAACAAAAGTTCATCTCAATACTTTGTTATATACCCTTTGTTGGCAATGACAGAGGTCAAACGTTTTCTGTAAGTCTTCACAAGGTTTTCACACACTGTTGCTGGTATTTTGGCCCATTCCTCCATGCAGATCTCCTCTAGAGCAGCGATGTTTTGGGGCTGTCGCTGGGCAACATGGACTTTCAACTCCCTCCAAAGATTTTCTGTGGGGTTGAGATCTGGAGACTGGCTAGGCCACTCCAGGACCTTGAAATGCTTCTTACGAAGTCACTCCTTCGTTGCCCGGGCGGTGTGTTTGGGATCATTGTCATGCTGAAAGACCCAGCCACGTTTCATCTTCAATGCCCTTGCTGATGGAAGGAGGTTTTCACTCAAAATCTCACGATACATGGCCCCATTCATTCTTTCCTTTATACAGATCAGTCGTCCTGGTCCCTTTGCAGAAAAACAGCCCGAAAGCATGAAGTTTCCACCCCCATGCTTCACAGTAGGTATGGTGTTCTTTGGATGCAACTCAGCATTCTTTCTCCTCCAAACACGACAAGTTGAGTTTTTACCAAAAAAGTTCTATTTTGGTTTCATCTGACCATATGACATTCTCCCAGTCCTCTTCTGGATCATCCAAATGCTCTCTAGCAAACTTCAGACGGGCCTGGACATGTACTGGCTTAAGCAGGGGGACACGTCTGGCACTGCAGGATTTGAGTCCCTGGCGGCGTAGTGTGTTACTGATGGTAGCCTTTGTTACTTTGGTCCCAGCTCTCTGCAGGTCATTCACTCGGTCCCCCCGTGTGGTTCTGGAATTTTTGCTCACCGTTCTCGTGATCATTTTGACCCCACGGGGTGAGATCTTGCGTGGAACCCCAGATGGAGGGAGATTATCAGTGGTCTTGTATGTCTTCCATTTTCTAATAATTGCTCCCACAGTTGATTTCTTCACACCAAGCTGCTTACCTATTGCAGATTCAGTCTTCCCAGCCCAGTGCAGGTCTACAATTTTGTTTCTGGTGTCCTTTGACAGCTCTTTGGTCTTGGCCATAGTGGAGTTTGGAGTCTGACTGTTTGAGGTTGTGGACAGGTGTCTTTTATACTGATAACGAGTTCAAACGGGTGCCATTAATACAGGTAACAAGTGGAGGACAGAGGAGCCTCTTAAAGAAGAAGTTACAGGTCTGTGAGAGCCAGAAATCTTGCTTGTTTGTAGGTGACCAAATACTTATTTTACCCAGGAATTTACCAATTATTTCATTAAAAATCCTTCGATGTGATTTTCTGGATTTTTTTTTTCTCATTTTGTCTCTCATAGTTGAGGTATACCTGTGATGAAAATTGGAGACCTGTCTCATCTTTTAAGTGGGAGAATGTGCACAATTGGTGGCTGACTAAATACTTTTTTGCCCCACTGTACGTAGCCCTCAAAACTTCTTCAGAGAACTAATATGTCCACTCTTACTCTGGGCTCATAACCTTTAAGAGCAGAATTGGTTATAGCGGTCTTTCTTCTGGCATTTACAGGATAAGCAAAGCTGGGACACTCTTCTGTCTTTAGTCACCTGACACATATGAACACAGAATATGGAGTGACTCAACACAGCTCAACGTAACACAGACTCGGCAATAATGGAAAAGAAGAGCACTCTCAGGTAGGCGCAGAAAAACCGGGAATCTGAGTATGTGATGCCATCACACTCCAATGTACTATCGCTATGACAACAATACAAACACAATGAGGAAGGATGCAAATGAACAAAAATGTTGTGTATGTAAATAGGCTGTATTACAAAGATGGCAGCCAGGTTGGTCATGGGCTAGACCGGGGTGGCTACTACTGGTTTCCGGTGGTGATGCCGCCCGTCGTGTAAAGGAAGTGGGCAGAAGAGGCTCTGCCTCTTTCATCGCGGGAGCCACCTGGCAAGCAGGCGAGTGCCGTAAGCCTCTTTATATATAGATAATGCACTCTGTATAATAAAGCTCCGTAAACTACAGTCACCGTGTGTGTTTGCTTTACCCAACTATGGACACAACATTTGGCGACGAGGTAAAAACTGGAATGGATAAGTTTATTGCTGAGTTTCGGCCATTTCTGGAGGCCCCGGGCAGGCCGCCTGTGCCGTGGCCTCGTTGGTTCACTGCTTTTACCAACTACCTCCTGGTTTTGAACCTCGGCGAGCGTGAGAGGCTTCGTGCGAGGGCTGTGTTAGTCCATAAGTTGGGTGCTGAGGGGCAGAGAGTGTTGGAGAGCCTGGGTGGGGCTGATAGTTTTGATGGCGAGGTGGAGTTGATGGCGCGCCATTTTCGCGCTCAGGAGAGTGTCACGGTCCGGCGCATCCAGTTTCGACAGCGCCACCAGCGTTTGGGGAAGCCAGTGATGATGTTCGTTGACGAGCTCCGAAGGCTGGCGAGGGGGTGTGATTTCGGACGTCTGGAAGAGGAGATGATTCGGGACCAACTAGCAGAGCACATTTGCAGTGAAGCAGTCTGGTCCAGGCTTTTGGAGTATTCAGGAGAGTTGACGTTGGCCACAGCTATCGAGCTCGCCCAGCGGTTCGAGGCAGCAGAGATCATAATGAGGTGCCTTCCTGAAAGGGCTTTTCTGAGCGAGGATGAGTCTCGCGCTAAGGCACTGAGTTGGGACCCTGATGATGGTGATGTTGGAGAAGACACGTATGCCTCCATGGTGAAGATACGGTCCGCCCCAGGTACGCCACGTTGTTACGGTTGTGGGTCCCCTGTTCACTGCTATAAGGCCAGTGTGTGCCCAGCGAAAGGAAAGCGTTGTGGCAAGTGTGGTTTGCGGGATCACTTTGCCAGGGCGTGCGCTAACTTCGAACGCAGGAGCCATAGGAAGGAATCAGGTGCTGCGCAGAAGACTCTGACCATTGTACACATGGTCTTGGTGGACACTGGAGCTGTTATTTTGGTGTTGAACCTGGTGACCATTAACAGTTTGTTTCCCCACCGGCAGATTAAACAACAGGAGAGAGACTATTATGGCTATGGATTGAACAGACTGGCAGTTGTGGGCTTTGTGGAAGTAGAGGCCCGTTACAAATCTGTCGTGGTGCCCTGAGCCCGCATTCATGTCACCGTTGTGGGGGTTAACATCATGGGGTGTAATCTATTTTATAGCCTGGGTTTTTCAATTGCCAATGTGTCAGGTGAGGAGTGGTCGGGCTGTGGACTGTGGAGCCGGCCGACTCCACTGATGGATGGCGTGGAGGTGAGGGAATCGGACTGGTTGGACATGTGTAATGAGAGAGAGCACATTCAGTGCCGTGCGAGGCTGCCGCGGGTTGGACCCGATGCCGGTCTGCCTAATGCCCAAGTTGAGGGTAACGGACGGCACAACGGGACCCCGGAGTCGCCCTGTTAGGACGAGACACCCACGCTGGATCCAGAAGGGGCGGGACCAGAGAGCAGGTTGTTACATCGCTCGGGAAGACGGTCTGCCATGGGTAACACGGACCGAGCCTATGAGTCGACTGGACCGTTGATGGAGACCAGTCAGACCCAACATCACCGGAGGAGGAAGATGCGGGCTTCCCTGCGGGTTGGCGACATGGTGCAACCCAGGGATGAGGCTCAGATGAGAGGTGATCACGGCTCGCCCGAGTGGCGCAATGACAGGAGACGGTTCTGGGTGGAGGCTGCTCGGAGTGACAGGTATCTACGCTTGTCTGACCAAACCTGGAGGCATCCGAACGAGTTGCGCCGAGTGGAGGAGATGAAGCGGTGCGGTGGAAGCCCTGAGGTCAAGAGACGGAGGCAACTGGAGAAGGACCCGTCTAAGGACTGAGAGTATTATGTCTTTATTTTCTGTTTGTGTGTTTTGCTCCAGTCCTGATATGTTTATTTGCTGCTGGTATGGTACCCCGATTTAAATTTCAAAAAAACAAAAAAGAAAAAAGAAGAAGAGAAAAGTGGGAAATAGGGTGTTTTGTAGCACATGAAAATTAAATTTTAGTTGAAGGGGCCTGTATGATAACTGTGGAATTTTTATTGGCTTAAGGATAGTAGCTTAATGGAATTGAATGTTGTTAATGTGTTAATTGTTTGCCCGAGTTTGGGGTGGTGGGGTGTGTTTATCCCGTGTGAGGTCTTTATTCATGTATATTTACATACCCAACGTTTAATACATTGTGATGTACCTGTTGGGGGGGGGGGGAGTGTTGGGGGGGGGAGGCCGCCAGTAGCTGTTATGTGTCTTGTAGTTTTGTATGTTTTATGTGGAGCTGTTTCGGGATTATTTTACTTTTAGGTACACGGCTTTGTTTGTATAATTGGCAGCAGAATAATCCGCCCAGCCGTGTGGGGGTGCTGGTAGTCTACCTGGCCCCCCAGTTTAGTTGTGTGCATGGATAGGCTGTTTATTTGTTTCTGTAATTGTTTTGCTTTAGTGTGTGAGTCGGGAAGCAAGTTGTTGAGGGCTATCTGTGTGCTGTTTTTTTTTTTTTTGAAGGGGGGGAGAAATGTTGCGTATGTAAATAGGCTGTATTACAAAGATGGCAGCTGGGTTGGTCATGGGCTAGACTGGGGTGGCTACTGCTGGTTTCTGGTGGTGACGCCGCCCGTGGTATAAAGAAAGTGGGTGGAAGAGGCTCTGCCTCTTTCGTTGCGGGAGCCACCTGGCAAGAAGGCGAGTGCCATAAGCCTCTTTATATATATAACGCACTCTGTATAATAAAGCTCCGTAAACTACAGTCACCGTGTGTGTTTGCTTTACCTAACTATGGACACAACACAAACCTTAACATAAACCAAGCTGTCTTTCATACGACCATAGGAAAACATTACGGCTTTTTTTCTTTCGCACAACTTCAAAGATCCTCTCAGTAACAGATTCTCTAATCTGAATCATTCTTCCATAGTTAGCCTCAGGGGCGTAGAACCAAATTTTGGGCCCTGGGTACAGCACTGTGTGCGGGCCCCTGACACACAAATGGAATTTTGAATTTTACATTCCAAGGTTTAAGATGGGGCCATTTCCATTAAAAACCTTGGTTAGTAAGCTCCACTGTTATGGACAATTTGATGCTAGTATATGATTTGTTTATCTATCAGATGTGTTCTGTAGTGGGCGGCGTGGTGGAGCAGTGCTTAGCACTGCTGCAGCACAGCATCTCACCCTTGGCTGGGGGATCCTGGGTTTGATCCCAGCCTCCAACCAACAGTGATCTGTGTGGAGTATGCATGTTCTCCCCGTGTCTGCGTGGGTTTACTCCGGGATTTCTCTGGTTTCCTCCCACATGCCAAAAACATGCAAGTTAGGTTAATTGGCATCAAACTGGGGATTCTAAATTGTCCTTAGGTATGAATGTGAGAGTGAATGGCTGTCTGTCTCTCTGTGTTGGCCCTGCGATGGACTGGCGATCTGTCCAGGGTGTACCCTGCCTCTCGCCCAAAAAGATGCTGGGATAGGCTCCAGCCCCCCGCGACCCGAAAAGGATTAAGGGGAAGGAGATGAATGAATGAATGAATGAATGAATGTTGCCTGTAGTGCTGGACCTCAACAGCCACCTGAAAAAAATGGGGACAAGATGCCCATCACTGCAAGGTTCTTGTAGCAGCATTTCACACCTCCCTGAAAAAGCTGTTCAGGGGTATATTTATCAACTGTCAAATGGATGTGGAGCTGGACAGTGGAAAACATCAGGAGCCTTTCATCCAACATGTGTACCTAATTGCAGCAGTGCTGGACCCACAGTACATGCTCCATTGGGTGGATGCTGACATAATGACAGGTGCTGATGTGGAGAACACCAGGGCAAGAGTAAAGAATAAGCTCAGAGTGTTGTGTCTGCTTGTTAATGAATATAAGTCCACATGCTTGAACGGGAGTTTCACAATGTCAGGCGATTCTTTATTAAAGCATGGCCAGTTCTACAACCAGGGTTAATCTTTCTGCTAAGTTACCTGTGTATACAACACTTCCGGTTTCCACCCAGTGGTTTTTCAAAATAAAAGTTTTATAGGCGTTAATTGTTCTCAAAACATTACATCTCCCTTTAACCAAAAACAAAACTGCTTTAGGCCAAGTACCATTTATCTGGAACAATTTGCAGAATATGTATAACTCATACTGAACACTAACCAGTCTTATGTCCTTATCATAACATAAATATATTGGAGCATAAGACTTTTATTCTTTACCCCCCGTCCCCAAATTGCCCTCTAGGAGTTGGGGACAAGCTCCTGCCCCAAGTGGAGGAGTTTAAGTATCTCAGGATTTCATTCATGAGTGAGGGGAGAATGGAGCGAGAGATTGACAGACGGATCGGAGCAGCCTCTGCAGTGATGCGGACATTGTACCAGCCTGTTGTAGTGAAGAGGTAGCTGAGCTCTAAAGCAAAGCTGTCAAGTTTACTGGTCAATCTACGTTCCTGCCCTCACCTATAGTCATGAGCTTTGGGTAATGATTGAAAGAATGAGATCGCGGATACAAGCGACTGAAATGAGCTTTCTCCATAGGATTGCTGGACTCACCCTTAGAAATAGGGTGAGGAGCTCAGTCATCCGGGAGAGGCTCAGAGTAGAACCGCTGCTCCTCCACATCAAAAGAAGCCAGTTGAGGTGGTTTGGGCATCTGATCAGGATGCCTCCTGGACGCCTCCCACTTGAGGTGTTTCCGGCATGTCCCACTGGGAGGAGACCCCGGGGCAGACCCAGGACACGCTAGAGAGACTACATCTCCCAGCTGGCTTGGGAATGTCTTCGTATCCTCTCTGAAGAGCTGAAGCAGGTGGCCGTGGAGAGGGCAGTCTGGGCTTCTCTGCTTGAGCTGGTGCCTCTGTGTCCTGGACCTCCGGAAAAGTGGTAGAAAATGGATGGACGGATGATAATTCTTTATTATCTATCTATTGATAGTGTCAGGTCTTCAGTCAGTTACAGGTTGAGGATCTGCCTTGGTTTAATTGCTCGACCATACCTTGTGTAGTGATAGGGCTCAGCATGATAAAGTTCATTCGCTGGAGTATGCTGAGGCTGCTGTACCTCTGGCATTGCATCTTCAGTGGTATGATTGTCCTTGCTGGTCTCAGGCTGCTGTGCGTTGACTGTTGGTGGATTGTCTCGTATGCTGAGAAGGTGTCTGCGGTTGCGTCTTAGGGTCTGTACATTGCTGGTTCTGATGTGGTAGCTGCGCAGGGTCTCTGCAGGCTAGATGATTGTAGCAAGTTGCCAACTACCATCCTTCTGCTGGAAGCAGATGGATGCTCCTGTGCGTGGTGTTGGCAGAAGTTGCGCAGATTTGTCATAGTGTAGCTTCTGGTGGTGCTGGCATTCCTTCCTTCTTGCTTGCACTGTGCTCTGTGGAGTCACCTGAGGTTGCAGCTGTGATGTGGGTAAAATGGAGCGCAGCCTGCGGCTCATGAGGATTTGGGCTGGTGATTTCAGTCCATCGACAGGAGTGTTCCTGTACTCCAGCAGGCTCAGATAGGGGTCTTTTTTGTCCTCTCTGGCTTTGCAGTTTGGACAGTCTTTTCAGCTAGGCCTGTACTCTGAGGGTAATTTGGACTTGAAGTTATGTGTTGAAAACCCCACAACTCTGCAAACTGATGGAATTCATGTGAGCTGTAGCATGGCCCATTGTTGCTTACAACCTTTTTCTGGGATGCCATACCGGGCGAATGCAGCTTTCATCTACTGTTGTCTATAAATGCAGCATGTCTCTGTCTGTTTGTGTGTGTGTCTGTCTGTGTGTTCCTCAGATAGCTCTCAAACCGTTTGTCAGATTGGCCTAAGATTTTAAACGTTCTTTGCTGAGGTTACAAGGGTGTGCATCCCCAAATATGGAGTCACTCAGTCAAAATATGTAATTTTTATCAATAAAAGTTTAGCCACCACTCTGTCACCGCTCTGTGTCTCTTCATGCCCTGGCTTCAAGAAGTGTGCGGGGTTTCGGATTGACTCCGTGCTGACTGGATAATACGCGGCATCACGGCCATGCTGATTGGATAATACAGTGGTACCTCTCCTTACGAACGTCTCTACATACAGAATTTTCAGGTTACGAGACGCCTCAATGGGAAAATATTGCCTCTTGTTACGAAAGAAATTTCAGGGTACGAAAGGCAAAAAAGTACGCGCTCCTCGCAGCTCCCGTAGTTTACCGAACGTAAACATACCTGTAGCTGCTCTGCCATTGGCTATCGCCTAGCATCTTCCTGGTATCCCATTGGCCACGAAGTGTTCGGGCAGTTTTACGTGTGTGTACAGTACAGTATTAACATTTATTCACTATGGGCCCCAAGAAAGTGATGGAGATAAGTGGAAAAGGAGAAAAGAAGAAGAAGAGAGTTTTTTGTCCATACAAACAAAGAAAGAGATAATAGAAAGGTATGAAAAGGGGATGCGTTTGGTTGATCTCGCCAAAGAATATGGCCGTAATACATCTACAATCGGCACGGTATTAAAACAAAAGGAAGCCCTAAAAGCAAACGTCCTTGGATCGGTTCTTCACAAAACGTCAGGCAAAAACCACTGATGAGAGAGAACATGAACCAAAGAAGGCAAAAGGTGACGACGACGACAATAGCAGTTAAAAGGTAAATGAACATAATTTTTATTATTCTTTACTTTATACTTTATTCTTTGTTTTTTTAAATTACAACTCTCATTTTATGTTTATTGTGCAGTAATCTAATTGTAACATGTATTTGTTACATGTTTTGATGCGTTTTTATGATTTATAAAAAATTTATGCCCGAATTTTGGGGGGCTTGGAACGGATTAGGGCATTTACATGTAAAACGCGTCTCTACTTACGGAATTTTCACGTTACGGAAATACTTCCGGAACGAATTAATTTCGTAAGTAGAGGTACCACTGTACGTGGCATCACGACCATGCTGATTGAATAACATACAGCATCACGACCTGTCAGTCACCATAGTGCTTTGCAAACAAAGATTTTATAAGTGCTTTGCTGAGGTTATGAGGGTGTGCATCCCTGAGTATGCAGTCGCTCAGTCAAAATATATACCATATACCATATTTCTTGCTTCTGCCCTTCAGAGAGAACAGACGCCTTTTTCTTTGCTCCCTCTTTTACCCTCCTTCCCTCCCTAACTGGGAATCCCAGCTTGCTGTCTTGTCTGCGTTGCTGTTCTTCTGGCTGAATCTTGATCCAAACGAAAAAAATAGATTTGGTGAGCGGCTTTAATAAAATTAACAACATTTTATATAAATTCGGGCCAGGGGGAGCCCCTATGGAGAGACCCATGGATTGGAACGCATGTGTCTGCATGATTCGACTGAGGATGTGGAAACATCTACCTGGTTTGGCTAGGATCACAGGATTTTCTGCTGATTGGCTCTGGAGTTTTTCCTGGTGTATCGAAAAATTAACTGGAAGAGCTAATTAAAAGCGGTCCCGGCATAGCTGCTTCTCAACAATTCGACTAGACGGGGGAGTGCACTAACTATCGGCAAGATTAACATGGAAATTACCATCTGGCATGCACTGTAGAGGGATGGACTCTACCGGACATGTTTACCCATGTTCTAGAAGGGAAACATCTGGAGTCGTTTTTGGTGCCTCCAAGTAATGGATTTAAAGCCTATGTATGGAAATTATGAACACAGGATTGCAAGAGATGAAAAATTCTATGCTCTGAGAGATCTGTGTCTATCAGACCTTGAATTCGATGCCCCGTTGTCTATTTTCCTCCTGGATTAAGACAAAACAGAAGATTGTGCTTCTCTTTCATAAACATACTGGGACTGCATCTGAACTCTCATTGACATGTGACTGGCTCAGGAAATTTCCATCTGCCATGCCTCAAGGACATGCTTCCGAGTTTCAGACACTAAGACATAACATCTCGGCTGGGAGAGATTTTGCTGCCTCCAGTAACTGATAAACACCCACCTGCATTCAACATACACGAACACACTGATACATATATACTGAATTACACCCATCCATTCACTGATCCTCTCTGACTTTTGGTCTTTTGGTTTTTTGTGGTTGATTGTTGCTCTGTGCTATTGAGAGATTTTTTTTCATTGTAATCATAATCTGCTTAAATATTCATAAGCTGTATTCTGATAATGAAGTTTTTTTTCTCTCCTCCCCCTTTGTGTCGTTCCCTCCCCTCCCCTCCCTTTCTTATCTATCTCTGTTTGATGAGGCGCCTATTATGGCTGCCGTGTCGTTGTGTCGCGCGCATGCACACCAATGTCAAGTCAAATTCCTCGTGTGTTTTTTACATGCTTGGCAATAAAGTTTATTCTGATTCTGATTCTGATAAAGTTGCTGTGATTGTGTAGGTCTA
This sequence comes from Pholidichthys leucotaenia, assembly GCA_020510985.1. NCBI lineage: Eukaryota > Metazoa > Chordata > Actinopteri > Cichliformes > Pholidichthyidae > Pholidichthys > Pholidichthys leucotaenia. Next base: position 209,255,593 of record CM035846.1, read on the forward strand.
ATGGATAATTCGGCATGGAGAACACGAGGTGTGAAAGGAAGGGGAGGGGAGGGGGGGGCGCTGACAGGGACCCGTGGTACCACAAAGGACATCACTGGCACACGGGTTAAGCAGCAGCTGAGACTCCCATTAACCGGGCAGGCTGGGCTTGGCTCACTGTGAAGGACTGCAAGCCGCTGTTTCAGCTGCTGCTTCTCCAACACCGGTGACTGACCGGGCGCTCCACGATCGTTCGCGGGGGGCACACTCAGTCTGCCCGGTCAGTGGTAGACGGCAGTCCCAACTGCTGCTTCATTGTGGAGCAGAATATATGCACGCTTTGACTAAATGACAAGAAGATGCAAAAATGCCCAAATAACAAAATAAATATTTTTTATTTAAATATTTACAGACAAATGGGCAACACTGATGCAAAAGTTGCAGTCAAACGGATCATTCTCCTGTGTGTGTGTGTGTGTGTGTGTGTGTGTGTGTGTGTGTGTGTGTGTGTGTGTGTGTGTGTGTGTGTGTGTGTGTGTGTGAATGCTGAAGGGATTGGTGCCGTACGTGGATGCCTGAATTTCCCTCTGGGGATCAATAAAGTATACAAGATACAAATACAAAAAAAATAATAATGTTTGGTGTTTTGTACTTATAATATTGCTAAAATATAAAAGGATGCACTGCAATGAGTCTCAAATATTTGTAAACGTGTCCTGTTATAATACTGCATGAGTTTATTGACGATAGACTATAAACAACACATATAAACTAAATTATAATGGTGACTGAACAACTCCCATTCCCCAAAGTGCAAGATACAACATTTATGAATATAAGTCATAAAAGATCACACAAATAAGTGATCTGACAAACAAAAGAAAAAGAAACAAGTGGTTCTTAATAAACAGTGGCTAATATTGGATGTTCCATTCATTTTCAATTATTCTGTAATTAATATTCACACAATCAAATAAATCTCAGTTCAGTCCCTTTCATATTTGTCAAAGTCTAACATGTGTGATTGCCTACATATAGGCTACACCTCTGTATTCCACTTTCAAACACAGCCTACATTTGGGCCTGTAAAGTCTGATTGGGCTACCTGTTTCAGACAGGAATACTTGTTTTCTACGGGCATGCACTAGTTCTGTGAATGACAGTAGCTACAGTAAGGTTATGCAAGCATTCAGTTTCAAAGTATCTGCTGAGGTAGTCACAGATGATGATGTAGTTCTCTGAATTCCAGGAGAATAAATCTCTTCCAACAGTCTGCCACAGGTTCTCTGGTACTTCTTGTGACAACATGGGCTCTTTTTGATTGAAGCTGCGGTGTGTTTGGCGTATGTCACACTTCATCACTGTTTCTTCTATTTGTTTACCCATACCTGGCTTAACATTATGTCTCTTGCCCTGTGTTTGCTCTTTTCAACTCCAAAATGTCCTGTGTGTATGCACTGAAGCATGTCTTTTCTGAACCTGTGTGGAATTATTATTTTTTCACCTTTTAGGAGGAGTCCATCAGCCTCTGTAATTTCATCACAGTGGTTCCAGTACTTGCTGATGAGTGGGGAACATTTTTTCCTTGTCACTGGCCAGCCTGACCAAATGACATGTTTGAGGGCTGAGAGTTGATCGTCTTGGGTCGTGGCTGTCTTATAATGTCATGTAGTCTTTCTGTACTTACTGAAGCTGTGCTGATGACAGTGTGCACTTGAGTCTTCATGGTCTCGTGTTAATGAGATGTCATTGTCCTCCATGGATTTTCTCAACAATGTGTCGGCCACCAGAATCTCTTTTCCTGGTTTGTGGATGAGAGTTATGCTGTATTTCTGTAGTGAGAATAGCATGTGCTGTAGGCATGGTGGTGTGAGGGCTAGCAGCTTGCGCAGTGTGCTTTCTAGCAGCTTGTAGTCTGATTCTACAGTGATGCATCATCCATATATGTACTCATGGAATCTTTTGCACCAAAAACAACAGCATACAGTTCCTTCTCTATTTGGGTGTAGTTCTGCCCTGTGCTGTTGAGCAGTTTTGAGGCGTATGCAACTGGTCTGCCGTCCTGCATTATTGTTGCATCTAAGCCATTTTTTTGATGCGTCAGCTCGCAATGTTACCTCATTGTGGGGGTCGAAGTAGGCAAGGACTGGCCCTAGTTTGGCTGTGATTGTCACGCCGCGCCATTCATCAGTGGCGCCACCTGCTCGCGCACCTGCTCGTCATCAACGGCGAGGGATAAAAGCCGTCTCGCCCTGAGCTTCGGCCTGAAGCCGTCAGACTTCGTTCCTCACCGCTGTGAGTCATTCTCAAACTTCAGCTCAAACATTTTGGTAAGAAGCCCTTACCTCCTTTTTCTCCAGTCTGCTCCCCTGTGCACAGGTGGATTTCCCGGCGGCGGACGACACCTCTCCATCGCCTATTCCTCGCTGCTGCACCGAGCTCTCCAGGTGGCTGTCTCCCGGGTCTCGTCCCTTGTTGTGCTAGCTATCCATTCCATCCAAGTAAGTCCTTCTCTTGCCATTATTCCTCCTGTGTTGGTGTATGCCCGTCACCCTCTCCTTGTGCTTTTCCCATAGGGTTGCCCGGCTGTACGGTCTCCTGCCTCTGTGCCTGAAGCAGACACCGCCACCAATACATTTACATCCCGCAGACACTCACTCATTCACGCCTGTTGTTAATAAACTGCTTGAACTACTCTGAGCCTGTGTGTGTGCGTCTCCTGAGCCGTGCGTTATGTCAGTACGGCTTCAGCAGAGCAGCTCGGCAGACGGCGGGCTCGCACACCGGCTTACCACTCTCGAGGCTCGAGTGGATCAAATCGCTTATCAACAACAGGTGATCCTGAATCAATTGGTAATAATAACTAACCGATTGGACCGCCTGGACCCCCAGCAGCCGTTCCCCCCGGCTCCTCAGGGTGGCGCAGCTCCTGCTGTTCCTGTGGCCGTCCAGCCGGCTCCGGTGGCACCGGCCCGACTCACACCAATTCCGACCCCCGCTCGCTTTAGCGGAAAGCTCGGCGGAGCACGGGGGTTCGTGATGCAGTGTGAGTCCGTGTTCGACCGTGTGCCCGGAGACTTCCCCTCAGATCACAGCCGAATCGGCTACATAGGGAATCTCCTGGAGGGGCGCGCTTTAACTTGGGCCTACGCTATAATGGCGACACCCAGTTATGCCACCCTCACCTATGACGAGTTCGTGAGGCGCTTCCTGGAGGTGTTTGATCATTCTCGCACCGAGATGGTCCAGGTCGATCGGCTTCTCGCTCTCCAGCAGGGAAGCCGGTCGGCCGCGGACTATGCTATTGACTACCGGGTAGCGGCGGAGGAATTGGGCTGGGACGAACGTTCTCTCTGCGGCCTGTTCCTCCGCAGCCTCAATAATGATCTGAGGGATGAACTGGCTGGACGGGATATCCCCGGAACGCTAGCGGAGCTAACCTCACTAGCCATCAGCTTGGACAACAGGCTGCGCAAGCGCTCCTCAGGACGGAAGCCGTCTGCTTCTTGCCCTCGGGGAGCCTCGCTGCGCCTGCCCCAAGCTCGCCCCCTGGCGACGCCGCCACCATCGCGCCCCGAGGAGTCGGAGCCGATGGTGACGGGCTGGACAAAGCTCTCCCCGGCAGAGAGACAACGCCGCCGTGAGTTGGGTCTCTGCATGTATTGCGGAGACAGTCAACACACGGTAGAGCTTTGTCCACAGAAGCCAAACGGCGGGGTCCGCGAGTCACTGTAGGGGGCCTCGCGGACGTCAATCGGCAAAATCCCCTCACCCAATTCAAGCTGCCCATCCGTTTCTGCCACAACCCCACTGGGCACCTCACCCACGCACTGGTGGATTCGGGCGCAGAAGACAGCTTCATTTCACAAGGCCTGGCAACCGATTGGGCATCCGCTGTCAGGCACTGAGAAACCCCATCTCCCTGGTCAATCTCTCTTGTGCCTCCCTTGGGAGAGTTTCACATCAGACCATTCCCGTCCCAGTCATCATCTCAGGGAACCACCGGGAGGAGATGGTTTTTTACGTCCTGCCCAACTCTGTGTCGCCCGTCATCCTGGGGTATCCCTGGCTACGCCTCCACAACCCTGTCCTGGACTGGAAGTCAGCTGGGGTATCGGCATGGAGCACGTTTTGCATGGGCACCTGCCTTCAGTCCGCTGCCTGCTCCCCGTCCACTGCTCCCCCTGTGACGGACACAGCACCTCCGGACCTGTCTCTGGTGCCTCTGGAATTTCACGACCTGGGTATGGTGTTTAGCAAGACGAAAGCTATGTCTCTTCCCCCTCATCGGCCCTATGACTGTGCCATCAACCTCCGCCAGGGGGCTCCCCTACCTTCTGGTCGGCTCTACAGCCTGTCTGCGCCGGAGAAGGAGACAATGAACACCTACCTGAAGGAATCACTGAGCGCTGGGATAATTCGCCCATCATCGTCACCCGTGGGGGCAGGGTTCTTCTTCGTTGGGAAAAAGGACGGATCCCTCCGCCCCTGCATAGACTACCGAGCGCTCAACGACATCACTGAGAGGGACCGTTACACCCTGCCCCTCATGGACACTGCCTTTCACTCCCTCCAGGGGGCGACCTGGTTTACCAAGCTGGATCTACGCAGCGCTTACCACCTCGTCCGGATCCGGGAGGGAGATGAATGGAAGACAGCCTTCCGTACCCCAAACGGCCACTTTGAATACCTGGTCATGCCGTTCGGGTTAACCAACGCTCCTGCCGTCTTTCAGCGCCTCATCAACGACGTCCTCCGGGATTTCATCGGCCTCTTCGTGTTCGTCTACCTGGACGATATCCTTATCTTCTCCAGGTCCAGGGACGAGCACCAGGTCCATGTGAGGCGGGTCCTCCAAAGACTGCTGGAGAATCGGCTCTACGTGAAGGCTGAAAAGTGTGAATTCTACGCTAGGACCACATCCTTCCTGGGATTCATCATCTCTCAAGACCAGGTGCTCCCAGACCCAGAGAAGGTGAAGGCGGTGGTGGAGTGGCCTACTCCCGCATCCCGGAAGCAGGTGCAACAGTTTGTTGGCTTCGCCAATTTCTACCGCCGCTTTGTCCCCAACTTCAGCTCCATCGTCGGACCACTGACCCGCCTCACGTCCCCGAAGGTCCCTTTCCGGTGGACCGAAGAGGTCGCTGCTGCCTTTAAGGCGCTGAAGGTGGAATTCTCCTCCTCCCGGGTTCTTCGCCAGGTTGACCCCGCGCTGCAGTGCATCGTGGAGGTGGACGCCTCGGACATGGGAGTAGGGGCAGTTCTATCCCAGCGGTCGCCTGACGATGGCGCCAAACGACCCTGTGCCTTCTTCTCCCGGCGCTTGTCCCCGGTGGAGAGGAACTACGATGTGGGGGACAGAGAGCTCCTGGCCATCAAACTCGCCTTACAGGAGTGGCGCCACTGGCTAGAGGGGGCGGACCTGCCGTTCGTAGTCCTGACGGACCACAAGAACTTAGAGTATTTACGATCTGCCAAGCGCCTGAACGCCCACCAGGCGCGCTGGTCTTTGTTCTTCGCCAGGTTCCGTTTTTCCATCACCTTCAGGCCAGGCTCCAAGAACGGCCTGCCTGACGCCCTCTCTAGGCAGTTCACCCCCGTGGAGGCTGAGGAGACGCCCCACACCATCCTGCCCAGGTCGTGCATCGTGGGAGCCATCTCCTGGGACATCGAGAGCAAGATCCAGAAGGCGCAGGAGGTGGAACCTGATCCTGGCGGCGGACCGGAGGGAAGACTGTTCGTGCCATCTGCGGTCCGAGGAGAGGTCATCCATTGGCTCCACACCTCCCGGCTCACCTGTCATCCCGGCACCTCCCGGATGCTCAACCTCCTCCAACGGTCCTTTTGGTGGCCAGGCCTGCGGAGGGACGCAGCCCGCTACGCCCGGGCTTGCCCAATCTGTGCCACCTGCAAGTCGGGAAATGCCCCTCCAGTGGGTCTGCTCCAGCCCCTGCCCATCCCTGGCAGGCCCTGGTCGCACATCGCGTTGGATTTCGTCACCGGACTCCCCGTTTCCAACTCCTTTGACACCATCCTGACCATCATGGACCGTTTCTCCAAGGCAGCGCACTTCGTCCCCCTGCGAGGTCTCCCTACTGCCCTGGAGACGGCAAATCTCCTCGTCCAACACGTGGTCAGGCTGCACGGGATTCCGGTGGACGTGGTCTCGGACCGGGGCCCCCAATTTTCCTCTGAGGTTTGGAGGTCATTCTGTAACGCCATCGGAGCCAAGGTGAGCCTCTCCTCCGGCCATCACCCCCAATCCAACGGGCAGTGTGAGCGGACCAACCAGGAGCTGGAGGCTGCGCTCCGCTGTGTGACCACATCCAAACCTACGTCCTGGAGCAACCATCTCGCCTGGGTTGAGTATGCCCACAACACCGCCCGCTCTTCTGCAACGGGGATGTCCCCCTTTAAGGCGTGCCTGGGTTACGACCCCCCGCTGTTTCCAGCGCAGGAGAGCGAGGTAACTGTCCCCTCAGTTAGGGCGCATCTCAGGCAGTTCCGCTCCATCTGGGCTGCCGTGCGTAGTGCGCTTTTACGCACAGCGGAGCGCAACAGGACCGTGGCGGACCGGCACAGAAGACCTGCCCCGGCGTACAGAGTTGGGCAACAAGTTTATGTGTCGACCCAGGACGTTACATTGAAGGGCGAGAGGAGGAAGCTGGCACAGCGGTTCATGGGTCCCTATCCCATCACCCGGATCATCAACCCGGTGGCTGTGCGTGTGGCTATTCCCCCCTCCCTCCGCATACACCCCACCTTCCACGTGTCAAAGGTGAAGCTGGCAGTCACCGACCCCCTTTGCCCCCCTTCTGCTGCGCAACCCACGCCCCGGATGATTGATGGCCATCCGGCCTGGTCCGTCGCCTCCATCCTGGACTCTCGGCGCCGGGGTCGTGGGTTGCAGTACTTGGTGGACTGGGAGGGCTATGGGCCCGAGCATCGACAGTGGGTACCCTCGTCGTTTGTGTTGGACCCATCGCTCATCGCGGACTTCCACCGAGCGCACCCAGATAAGCCATCGCCAGGAGGCGCTGCTAGAGGGGGGAGTACTGTCATGCCGCGCCATTCATCAGCGGCGCCACCTGCTCGCGCACCTGCTCGTCATCAACGGCGAGGGATAAAAGCCGTCTCGCCCTGAGCTTCGGCCTGAAGCCGTCAGACTTCGTTCCTCACCGCTGTGAGTCATTCTCAAACTTCAGCTCAAACATTTTGGTAAGAAGCCCTTACCTCCTTTTTCTCCAGTCTGCTCCCCTGTGCACAGGTGGATTTCCCGGCGGCGGACGACGCCTCTCCATCGCCTATTCCTCGCTGCTGCACCGAGCTCTCCAGGTGGCTGTCTCCCGGTTCTCGTCCCTTGTTGTGCCAGCTATCCATTCCATCCAACTAAGTCCTTCTCTTGCCATTATTCCTCCTGTGTTGGTGTATGCCCGTCACCCTCTCCTTGTGCTTTTCCCATAGGGTTGCCCGGCTGTACGGTCTCCTGCCTCTGTGCCTGAAGCAGACACCGCCACCAATACATTTACATCCCGCAGACACTCACTCATTCACGCCTGTTGTTAATAAACTGTTTGAACTACTCTGAGCCTGTGTGTGTGCGTCTCCTGAGCCGTGCGTTATGTCAGTGATAGTCTCTTATCTGCTGAAACGCCTTCTCATGTGTCTCATCCCATATGAAATGTGGGTCTTGTCAAAGCAAGTGTCTGAGTGGTGCACTCATCTCTGCCAGATTAGGAGCAAATCTGGCACGATAATTCACCATGCCGAGGATTGTCTCTAACTCCGCTTCATTTTCTGGTGGTTGCATGTCACGGATGGCTTTCCTCTTAAGAGGGTCTGGTTTCAGTCCATCATCTGTGAGTTTGTGTCCAAAGAAGCTCTCCTCTGTCACACAGATGCGGCATTTATCTGGAATTAGCTTTAGACCTCTCTCTCTGGTGCGGCTGAGCATGCCTCTGAGGTTTCAGTCATGCTCCTCTCTTGTCTTCCCAAACACAACGATAACATCCACGATGCCAGCCACTCCCTCCAGGCCCTCATATGTCTCATCAGTCTTCCTCTGGACTTCATCCTGGGCAGACACAATGCCAACAGGGCGCCTTAGAAAGCCTTATCTGCCAAACATGGTATTAAAGGTAGTGAACAGGGATGACTCTTCGCTGAGTTTGATAGCCCAGTAACCTGATCGTGCATCCAGTACACTGAAAAACTTGGCTCCTGCCAGTTTGTGAGTCACATCATCAAGTGTTGGGAGAGAGTACTGCGGTGTCATTTTTGCTTTGTTCAAGGGTTGTGGATCCAGGCATACATGAAGCCTGTGAGTCTTTGGCTTTTCACGAGTTACTAGTGCGTTAACCCATTGGATGGGTTCAGTGATCCTGCGTATGATGTTGTCTCTTTTCATGTTGTACAACTCCACTTTCAGACGTTCTCTGAGGGCAAAAGGCACTCTTCTTGGCGGGCATACCACTGGTGTTACACTGGGGTCTATCCTGAAGTTGCACTCTCCCTGAAATTCACCAATGCCTTTAAAAATCTCTGAGTACTCACTCAGTATGTCTGTTGGCTGGGTGAGGTGCTCTTCCTTGCTTGTGGCTGTGACATCATACAACACTTTGATCAGTCCAAGGGCTATGTATGCTTTGAAGCCTAATATGGGTGGGCCCTTGTAGTCCACAACACAGAATATTTACGTGGTTACTCTGTCCTTGTATCTGCTCTCCAGATTATAGTAACTTCTTACTTTTAACGGGTACCCTCCATAGCCAAATAGCTTTTGTTTGTCTTTCTTTAGTGTTGTGCTGGGCATGAGCTTTTTGAAGACTTTTGTGGGTATAATGCTTGTTTGTGCTCCAGTATCTAATTTGAATATCAATTTTGTATTACTTGGACCCAGTCCTACATCTGCATATGTACTGTCCTCATTCGCTTCTGCTGCTGCAACAGTATCCACAAACAGCTCTGATGTGAAATCCTCATTAGCTTCTTGCACAATGTGCACCTCTCTGTGCCCTGTCCTTTTGGGGATGTGAGGCTTTGATCTGCATACTCTTGCAAAGTGGTTAAATTTTCTGTACTTTAAGCACTGTTTTCCTATTGCTGGACATTCTGTCTGTTCACTGTGGTACCCTCCACATGCACTACAGGGTATGTTTTGGGGTTTGGGGCCTCCGTTTGGCCTGTTAGCTTGTGTAGCATTAGCTGGCTTTCCAGTCCTAAGGCATATGGCATGCACTTGATGAGTGTCATTGGCCATGTCCTTTAGCTGCACTTGGGCTAGCTCGTAAGAGCGGGCTATATCTATTGCCTTATCCAGCATGTTATGATGGGGTTTTATTGTGAAGTGTGGTGTGATGACGCTGCTTTCCGGTTGCATCATCACACCGACTTATGATAGGGAGCGTCCGCCATTAGGGGCTCTCTTGCCCGGACAACTCAGCAGACAGTTGTGTACTGTGTGTATTATAACCAGTTGCTCATTAAAGCTCAGTTCCAGTGCAACCTCCTCATCCGTCTCATTCCATGCCAGGTTTGTGGACATAGCATTTGGTGACGGAGGATTAACTCATGGAGGCATGCATAACACCACTGCGGCCTTTCCTGGAGCTCCCCAGGGAACTGCCAGTTCCATGGCCATGCTGGTTGGAAACTTTTGAAACCTACATCACAGCGTTGGACCTGGGGAAGCTGGATAAGGTGAGGACGCAAGCACTACTTGTCCACAACCTAGGCATTGAGGGCCAAAGAATTCTCCGGACACTCGACACAACGGACTCGTATGAGGACGTCGTGGAGCTGCTAGCTAACCATTTCACCACACCGGACAGCGTGACAGTACGATGGATTCGCTTTCACCAGAGATACCAAAGAGTCAGTGAGCCAGTTCAACAATTCGTCACTGACTGAAGACAGTTAGCTAGTGTGTGCCGTTTTGGGCCATTGGAGGATGAGATGGTGCAGGACCAATTGGCCGAATACACATGTAGTGCTGGGCTATGAGCTAGGTTGCTAACGGCGCCTAATGACTTAATGTTAGCTAGAGCAGTGGAGCTAGCTCTTCAGTTGGAGACCACAGATAAGCTAGCCTCGGAGCTAAATTTGCACCAGTCATAGAAAACACCAGAACAGATGATGTTGGCGAATGCAGTGGACTCGGAGAATGAAGGAAGCATGGCAGAAGACTATGAGGCTAATGCGGTAAGCCATAGGTCTGCTCTGAAAGGCCCCTTCTGCCAGGGTTGTGGGACCCTGACGCACCAGATTAAAGCGCAAGTGTGCCTGGCAAGAGGAAAGCGGTGCAGCAAGTGTGGGTGTATGAACTATTTCGCCAGGGTGTGCCGGTCTTCAGCGCCATGGAGCCCGCCAAGTAAGCCAGCCCACCTGCCTACAATGACCATCCACTGGGTGAGTCCCAACGCCAGCGGGTATTCCTGTTGCACTGTGGAATTGGATGGTGTTGCTTTGCCACTACTACTCAACATGGTGGTGGTGCGGTTGATGAATGAACTGAGCCATGGTGAAAAAGTTTTTCCTGCATCACAGAATCAGGAGTAACCCAGCACCACTGTATGGATACGGTGGTAATAGACTGTGCAATGTCAGAACCGTGGAGTTGACTGTTTGCTATAAGACCGAAACTGTACACGACTTCACGTTCCAGGTGACGGCGCATGGCGATAACATCATGGGGTGCAACCTGTTCTACAGACTGAGTTTTGCCATCAGAGACAGCGCTGGGTTTGAATGGTCTGGGTGTGGACGTTGGAGCTCGCCGGACCCAGTGGACAACATCGTGGTGTGGGATGAAGTACTTCCAGGCGGTACCAACACCAAAGCACACACCTCATGCTCTCGAGAGGAGAGCTGCTCAGTGGAGGAACCGTACAGCTTCAGTGCCTGCGCTTGGCCAGCTGTAGTGGGAGCAACCAAGTTAGTGGGTGGAGGGACCGTTCTGACGCATGACACCAGGGAGGCACCGGACACCTTCAGTGCTCAAGTTGAGTTTCGGCCGATGACAATGGTGACTGGTGTACCGCCGCAGTGTTACGACGGTGCCAGATGGAAGGAGAGCATGGAGCTGCCTAAAGCACAGCAGTACATCAAGCCGAGTAAGGTACCACTTCAGGTCATGGACTGGGTTCGGGTTTGTGCCGATAAAAGACCTGAGTGGCAACCGGCCGGGTGGCAACCAGCCAGATCGCAGCCAGCGAAACACCGGGCACCGCTGAGGATTGTGGCGAAGTTGGGAGCAGCATGTTTCTGGCTGATAGACGGCTCGGTTCGATACACAAACCAGCTGTGGCGTGTCCAGGTGGATGCTCCGGGTGACAAGGCTATGCAGGAGTCGGCAAAGGTGGTGTGGGATCTGGGCTCCTGTGTCATGAAGATCGGCCCTTGCCCTGGGGCCCTGCCGCCTCCAGGGGTGCGTCTGCCGCGGGGCTGCTGCAGGGCCCACTGGTTCCCCCACCCTTACTATGGGAGACTGTTAAGAAGAAAACAAAGATTATTTAGTTAGGAGCACAGTTGGACAAACGTAAAGTGGCAGAATATCCCACTTGGCCGTGTTGGGCTTTGTGGTAGTCCACCCACAGGCCCTAGTTTTAGTTTGTTGTTGTGTTCAAAGTTCTTTTACTTTAGTGCTTGCTATTTTATTAAGGGTGTTTGCTGGGGTTTTGTTTACCAAATTGGGGAGGGTCTTAATTAGATGTGTTTTGTATTTTGTTAAGGGAAGGGAGAATGTTATGATGGGGTTTTATTGTGAAGTGCGGTATGATGACGCCGCCTTCCGGTTGCATCATCACACCAACTTATAATAGGGAGCGTCCGCCATTAGGGGCTCTCTTGCCTGGACAACTCCACAGACAGTTGTGTATTGTGTATTAAAACCAGTTGCTCATTAAAGCTCAGTTCCAGTGCAACCTTCTCATCCGTCTCATTTCATGCCAGGTTTGTGGACATAACACAGCGTTAGCTCGGGACCTTGGCTAAGTAGCTTTTCTCTGACACGAGGGGAGTTAGTGGCAAATACAATCTGGTCCCTGACCATTTCGTCACTATTTCCATAGCCACAGTCTTTAACAAGCAGTTTGAGCTCTGTAACAAAATGTTCAAATGACTCACTGCTCCCTTGCGTCTTTTCATGAAACTTGTACTTGGCAAATATTGGGTTAGCTTTCGATGTGAGTGTGATACTGTAATATTGTTGCTTTATTGTGAAGTGCGGTGTAGTGGTGGCCACTTCCTCTTCCGCCACTGCACCACCCTATAAATACCAGCGGGCATCTCTATTCGGGCTCTTTGCTGATGCCCCTGCCTGGTGGCTGTATTGTGTGTCCAAAGACAATAAAGCTGAGTTCGACTGTGCACCCAGTCTCATCATTGTATCCAGGTATTTTCAGACCTAACATTTTGGCGACAAGGACAAACTATGGAGGCATGTATTACACCACTTCGCCCCTTCCTGGAGCTCCCGGGTGAGCCGCCTGTGCCCTGGCCAAAATGGTTTGCAGTGTTCCAAAATTACATCGTCGTACTCGATCTGGGTGAGCTAAATAAGCTAAGAGCATGTGTGCTCCTGGTACATAATTTAGGAATTGAGGGCCAGCGTATTCTGCGCATACTCAGGGCTTCAGACTTGTTTGAGGATGTGGTCGAGTTGCTAACAAGCCATTTTCATACCTCGGATAGCGTGACTGTCCGGAGGATTTGGTTCCGGGAACAACATCACCGTGCGGGTGAGCCTGTCTGCCAGTTTATCGCAGACTTCAGACTGCTAGCTAGCGAGTGTCATTTTGGGCCATTGGAGGAAGAAATGTTATGTAACCAACTGATGGAGCACACGAACAGCGCTGCTTTACGAGCTAGGCTACTCACGGTGCCAAGTGACTTAACGTTAGCCAGTGCTGTCAAGCTAGCTCTTCAAATGGAGACCGCAAACAAGCTAGCTTCAGAGCTAAAGTGGCGCCAGTCACAACGGCAGCTGGAGCCTACTGCTGCAGCATTAGTAGCAGACCCTGATAGCGAGGATAGCTTGGATGACAACAACGCAGAAACCAATGCTACCAACTGAAGGTCTGCCCTGGGAAAACCCCTGTGCATGGGTTGTAGGTCCGCAAAGCACCAATACAAGGCTAGGGAATGCCCGGCTACAGGGAAGCATTGTGACAAGTGTGGACACTTGAACCATTATGCTAGAGTGTGCCATGTATCTGAGCTGGACAGCCCATGGAAGAAATCACATCATCTGCCCCAGACAACTATCCACACGGTGTTTTCAAATACCAAGGGGTGCGCGTTCTGTGCAGTGACACTGGACGGCATGGAGGTGCCACTGTTGCTCGACACGGGAGTGAAGAGGTCGTTGCTGAATTGGGCTACAGTGAGGAAGTTTTTTTCCCCACTACAGGATAAAAGCTAACCCAGTGCCACTTTATGGTTATGGAGGTTGCAGGCTGTGCACAGTTGGAACATTGGACTTGATGATTTGGTACAAGTCTGTGATGATGGCTGACTTCATGTTTCATGTGGCGGCCCAAGGCAACAACATCATGGGCTGTGACTTGTTTTATGGACTGGGTTTCGCCATTAAAGATGACGCTGGGGAAGAATGGTCTGATTGTGGCCAGTGGAACCCTCCTGTTCCGGTGGTGAAGGATGACTTTGCGTGGAACGAAGAACTAACGGACACCACGGCGGTCAAGCAGGACCAGCCTCACCCAGGTTCGATGCAGGAGGGTCTCAGTGCTGGTGCTCAGAAGACGGTAGAAAGGGGTACTGAGCGTGGCAGCGAGGCACCTGTGTTGGCGAGTGATGCCAATGTGCTAGCCCCCAATTCCTCCAGAGCTTGGCTGCAGAGGGATGGACGATTGGCAGCTACGATGGCGACCGCTACAACGGCTTTAGAAGAGAACAGGGCTAGACCAACAGGGACGGAGAGACCGCGTGCCAAGCAGCACCATATCAGGCCGAGCAGAACCCCGCTTAGGGTCATGGACTTGGTCCGGGTTCGAGAAGTGGGATGTCCATGGCAAATATGGTCCAGACAGCAGCCAGCGGAACACCTACGCATCGTGACTAAGCTGGGCGCAGCTTACTTCCAGCTGTCTGATGGCTCGGCGAGGCATGCCAACGAGCTGCGGTGTGGCCAGGAAGAGGCTTCTGGTGGCAGGACTGGATGAGAGCAGCAGTCGGTGGTGATGAGGAGAGGCGCTTTCGCCCATGAGATCAGCCACTACTCTGAGAGCCTGCTGCTTCCAGGAGCTGCCCTGGGCCCCCCAAGCTGGTTCTACCCTTTTCTGCCGGAAGGACAGTAGTGTAAATATAATAAATAGTTCTATTGTTTGTATGTTTGTGCATGTAAAAAAAAAACCCAAAAAACTAAAATATTATTGTTCTGGGTGTGTTTATATTTTAGGCACACGGCAATGTTTTAAGTTATTAATGGACTTTTAGTTAGTTACAGGTGGCAGAATAATCTTCCTTGCCGTGTGGGGTAGGACAATAGTCCACCCGTCCTCCCTAGTTTTAGGTTTTGTTGTGTGAATGTGATAGGCCATTTAGTGATTTCAGTTCTAGTTTTCTTGGTGCGTGATTCGGGTCCTAAATTGGGGAGGGTCTCAATTGTATGTGTGGTTTTGGACTTTCTACGGGGGGGGGGGGGTATCATAATATTGTTGCTTTATTATGAAGTGTGGTGTAGTGGCCACTTCCTCTTCCGCCACTGCACCGCCCTATAAATATCTAAATCTCTATTCGGCCTCTTTGCCGATGCCCCTGCCCGGTAGCTGTATTGCGTGTCCAAAGACAATAAAGCTGAGTTCGACTGTGCACCCAGTCTCATCATTGTATCCAGGTAGTTTTAGACATAACAGTGAGGTATGCTGAAAATCTTTCATAGTAAGTCTGTAGTATCTTGGCATCATCCTCTGTTAGGTTCCATGTGTTGTTTATGTCCTGTCCTTTGTCCCCAAACCATAACAGGAGAAAACTACATTTTTGTTCCTCTGATTTTTGCTTAAGCGGACCCGAAAACATTAGCTCCATGTGTTGCTTGAAACGGCGCCACGCATTGGGCAAGTTGGATGAGTTCCAGTCCATCCTCGGCAGGTACACCATAAGCCTCCATCTTCTCCTTTTGTTTTTTGTTTAGTTTTTTGCCGTGAAGTGGGTCCGTAGTCTGGTAATCACTCTGACACTATGTTGTGTCTGCTTGTTAATGTATACAAGTCCACACACTTGAACGGGAGTTTCACTGGTCAAAGAAAGCATCCTTCTCTACCTCATCTGCAACATCAGTGGGGGCATAGGTGACAATGACTGTCATCTTTCCGTGCTGGTGAAGAAAGCGGGCCGAAAGTAGTCTGTCGCTCACAAGTATCCAGCTGATGAGTGACTTGCCGATGGGCTTTGGCATGGCAAGTGCCATACCATAGAGGCCCATCCACTTCTCAGGGCCCCTCCAGATGAAACAGTAATCGTCTACAATGGTTTCACTGCTGCTTTGCCACCATGATTCACAGAGACCTGCCAGGGTGATGTTGTAGTGGGTGAGCTCTCGGGACAGCAGTGTGGCTGCTCCGGTGCAAAGGAGTGTCTGGACATTCCACGTGGCAACATGGGTGTTCTGGCATAGGTCAATCCGTACTCGTTGGTCGAGGGCATGCTGGGGTCCAATTCCGAAATGGGCAGTCCAGTTTCTTCTGATTGGTTTCATAACAAAGTAGGTTTCTCCTGGGTGGGCTGTTAGCCCTCCGCAGGATAGTCGGATGATGGGGCTGCCATCTAATGGCATGCCATGGGTCACTGTTTGTCTGGAACCTCCCGGAGAGACTGGCCCGCCAAGGGTGACCCTACCAGGAGCAAGCACCAGACGGTGACGCTTGGGTCCCTGGCATGCAGTTTGCCAACTGCCATCTGGCTGATCTTAAATATGCTGACGATACCATCCTGTTCAGCCCATCCTACAGTCAGCTGAGAGATGCTGTAGTTGTCTACCACAAAGAGGCAGTGAAGCTGGGCCTTCAGGTGAGCTGGATGAAGATTAAGCTAATGCATGTCAGCGACGGACTGGACCCACCCCCGTTACAGTTCGGGAATGATGCCGTCGAGTTTGTCAATTCCTTTGTGTATCTGGGCTCCACAGTGACCAACAATGGGGACATGAAACCAGAGATCAACCACAGATGTGGCCTCACTGCATCACCCCTTTTGTCCAGATACCTCCAGGAAGCATGCTGGCAAAGGGCTTCTTCCAAAAATGGAAGTGGCTGTCAAAAAGCACCCATTCCATGGATGAAGCAGGGACGCCACACGCTCTCTAGTCTGGAGAAGCAGGAGGAGCAGGAGAGTTCTGAGGAGGAGGAGGAGGAGGAGGAGGAGGAGGAGTCTGAAGGAGAGGAGGAGGATGAAGGGGAGCAGTTTGAGGAGGTGAGAACGGAACGGTCTGTCCTCAGCTTTCTCTGAGATCCACTAAATCATCTGGTAGATGCAGATCTGGTACAGCGGCAGTGGGTGGCGGGGCTTGGTGGGGGAGCGGTTTTTCTATTAAATATTAAATGAATTTCCCCAGGCATGTTCAATACTTATTCCCTGTGTCATTCCACATTATTAAATATAACTTGTTTTGTGGGCACAGTTTCCTTGATTTCTTTGTATGTATGAATTACTTGGGTTGTTACTAATGTCTGGTGAAAATCTCAGGTCAATAGCTCTATCAGAAATATGTTTATTGAGAAAGATGTCAGTGTCTTCAATACTTATTTTCCCCACTGTATACAACACTGTTACAAAACTTATTTAGCCTGGAACAGGAAGAGCAATGCAGTGATTGGCATGACAAAAAGGAAGTGACCTCATCAAACCATGCTCTAATACCACGAGTAGACCACAGGATTGTCCTCTGATATATTTTTCATTCATCTTCTTCCGCTTAATCCTTTTCGTGTCGCGGGGGCGCTGGAGCCCATCCCAGCATCTTTGGGCGAGAGGCAGGGTACACCCTGGACAGATCGCCAGTCCACTGCAGGGCCAACACAGAGAGACAGACAGCCATCCACTCTCACAGTCATACCTAAGGACAATTTAGAATCCCCAGTTTGATGCCAATTAACCTAACTTGCATGATTTTGGCATGTGGGAGGAAACCGGAGAAATCCCGGAGTAAACCCACGCAGACACGGGGAGAACATGCAAACTCCGCACAGATCACTGTTGGTCGGGGGCTGGGATCGAACCCAGGATCCCCCGGCCAAGGGTGAGTTGCTGTGCTGCCACAGTGCTAACCACTCTGCCACCGCACTGCCCCCAAAAATACAAAAAAAAAAAAAAAATACTGATATATTTTGTATTTTTCAGATCTTTTCTGACAAAACTGAGTGTGTCACTCTACCCAGTCCAACCTTGTTATTCGTATTACCAAAAGAAGATAATGTAGGAGTCAAGAATTGAGGAGACTGGATGATTTTTCCAGTAACTGCTTTAATTCCCCATTCATCCTACGTCCTCTCTCGATCGGAGTGAAAAGAGACAGGACGCAGTCACACACATACATTTATGCATTCATCTTCTAACAATACATCACACACAAAAGTCACAATACTCAGCTACATCCTTTCATCTCTAATAGAACACCCAGAGTCCTTCTGTTCTCCTTTCCGAACCCCTAAGGTCAGGCCGGGTAATCTTCTCCTCTCTCCTGAGTCCCCAGGAGGTGCAAACATGTCTTCCTCTTGAGGTGTGAAGTCAATACACATGGCTAGCTCAAAGTCTGTCTTGGCTGAATTCAGCCAGCCACATGTGAGTTACATAGGTTATAACTATGGGCTCCACATCACTCCCCCCTTCCACGCGAAAGTCTGGGCCCCCACATACAGTCATACAACAGTCATACAGCACGTCACCCCCCCAACAGAATCTCACAGCAACCCAAACAACCTGACCAAAAAAACAAAAAAAACAAAACACATCATTCTGCATGCAGCTTACGTTTCAATCTTCTCCCGAATCTGCTGTATGCAGGTCTCCTGCTCTGTGTTGGGCCGTCCTGCTGTGCATCTGTGGAGTGAGGGGGAGAAGGGTTATTTGCCCCCTGTGGGGGGTCCCGGGGCCGCCCCTTTGGAGGCCTGCCGCGTCGAGGCACGCCCGCCGGCCGTACAGACTCATTATGCAACACAAAAGCAGGCTTTAATCTATTGATACTGATCGTCTCCCTCCTGCCCCCCAAATCTAGCACAAAATATTTCTCCCCGGTTTCCAGCACTCGAAATGGACCGTCGTAAGGTGGGCGGAGACTATGCCGCTGAGCATCGTGCCTGACAAAAACAAACTCTGCATCTCGTAAAGCCTGGGGCACGAACACACGCGGGAAAGAGTGATGAGCGGGGCCCGGGAGCATTTCTGCTCCCGTGTTACTCGGAGACCCCCGGATCGGGGAGGGCCCTGGTGCCGTGTGGTCGGGTAAAAACTCGCCTGGCAGCCTGAGCGGTTGTGCGAAGACCAATTCTGCTGGTGAGGCATCTAGATCCTCTTTGGGTGCCGAACGCAACCCCAATAAAACCCATGGTAGTTTGTTTACCCAATCTGTGTCCGTCAGTGACGCTCTGAGGGCTGCCTTCAAAGACCTGTGAAAATGCTCGCATAAACCGTTGGCCTGGGGATGGTAAGCGGTCGTGCGATGTACCGCCACTCCTAAGCCGCTGGCCACTGCTGACCACAGTTCCGATGCAAATTGAGGTCCCCTATCAGACGTAATATCTGACGGAACCCCGAACCGCGCTACCCAGGCTGTTAAAAAAGCACGTGCCACCTCTGCCGCTGTGGTCGATGTTAATGGGACCACTTCCGGCCAACGAGTGGTTCAGTCTACCATTGTCAAGAGATGCGTGAACCCTTGTAAAGTGGGCAGGGGGCCCACGAGGTCCATGTGCACATGATCGAACGTTTTAGCCGGAATGTGGAACGGTTCTAAGGGCGCCTTAGTGTGCCTGTGAATCTTAGCGCGCTGGCAAGCCATGCAGGTTTTAGCCCACTCCATCACGTGCTTGCGCAGGCTCGGCCAAACAAACTTCTCCGCCACTATTTTCACCGAAGCGCGCACCCTTGGGTGCGCTAGGGAGTGCACGGCGTCAAAAATGCGACGGCGCCACGCGGCTGGCACCACCGGGCGCGGTCGCCCCGTGGATACATCGCAAATAAGCGGGGGGAAACCGGTTTGTAGATTTCTGCGTTCCAGCCTTAACCCTGTTGGTCCAGACAGGAGCGCGCGCACGTCCACGTCCTCGCTCTGCTCCGCCACCATGGCTGCATAATCTATTCCCACGTGGACCGGAGCCGCGCGCGTGTCCGCGCTGTTACTGTGCTCTGGGTAAGCGGCCGCGCAATCCGTTTCCGTGCGGACGGGTGCTGTTACCACGCGTGACAAACAGTCTGCCACCACATTGATTTTACCGGCTACGTGCTGAATATCGGTGGTAAATTCAGAAATTGCGGCCAGCTGTCTCTGTTGCCCCCCTGACCACGGTTCTGAAGTTTTGGACATCGCAAAAGTGAGCGGTTTGTGGTCGACAAACGCGGTGAAACGCCGCCCTTCCAACCAGAACTGGAAATGGCGAATAGCCAAGTGGAGCGCCAGCAGCTCCCTGTCAAACGCGCTGTATTTTCGCTCAGCCTCGCGTAGGGACCTGCTGAAGAATGCGAGTGGTTGCCAAACCCCGGCAACCTGCTGTTCCACTACGGCCCCTATGGCCACATCTGATGCGTCCGTGGTTAGCGCCATGCAAGCTGCTGGGTCTGGGTGGGCCAACAGTGCCGCGTTTGCCAGTGCCCGTTTAACCTCTGTGAATGCGCGCTCCCGCTCCGGGGACCATTCAATCACATGGGAGGGCTTCTGCTTTTTGAGCGCGGTGTACAAGGGCTGCATAAGCTGCGCTGCGTGGGGTATGAAACGGTTATAAAAATTCACCATCCCCAAAAATTCTTGCAACGCTTTTACCGTTCGAGGCTGGGGAAAATCTGCCACCGCGCGTACTTTGGCCGGCAGAGGAACTGCTCCCTCCGAGGAAACGCGGTGCCCTAAAAAGTCGATTTGTGCCACACCAAAATGGCACTTGGCCGGGTTGATTATCAACCCATGCTCTCCTAACCTCTGAAAAACTGTCGTGAGGTGTTTTGCTTGCTCCTCCTCGGAGGTGCTGGCTACCAAAATGTTGTCTAAATAGACAAAAACGAAAGAAAGGTCGCGCAACACTGCATCCATCATCCGTTGGAAGGTTTGTGCGGCGCCTTTAAGGCCAAAAGGCATTCGTAAAAACTCAAAAAGCCCGAACGGGGTTATTACGGCTGTTTTGGGGATGTCCTCTGGTCGGACCGGGACTTGGTGATAACCGCGGACCAGGTCTATTTTAGAAAAAATTTGCGCCTTCGCCAAATGCACTGAAAAGTCCTGGATATGCGGAATCGGGTACCGGTCCTGCGCTGTGGCATTGTTCAACCTGCGGTAATCGCCACAAGGTCTCCATGAGCCGTCAGCTTTAGGTACCATGTGGAGGGGGGAAGCCCAAGCGGATTTCGAGCGGTGAATTATGCCCAACCTTTCCAGGTTGGCGAACTCCTCGCGCGCAATGGAGAGTTTAGCTGCATCCAAGCGCCGAGCCTTCGCAAAAACGGGTGGGCCACTCGTGGTAATAAAGTGCTCCACCCCATGCTTCGCCACCTTAGCTGAAAAAGTAGGAACTGTGAGTGCTGGGAACTGGTGTAGAAGGCTGTGAAACTTACCACCTGCTGTGGCGACGTTGGTCTGTACTGGCGGCGGGCACACCCGAGCTGCACAAGGGATAGAACAGAAAGAGAGTGCATTTACTAGTCGTTTGTTGGCCAGATCAACTAACAAACCATGTGAACACAGAAAATCAGCACCTAACATATTGAAGCTCACTGCCGCCACGATGAAATTCCACTCATAGGCGCGGCCGTGGAAGGACAGAGACAAGGTTCTCTCTCCGTACGTCTTGATGCTGGAGCCGTTGGCCGCTGTCGCTCCGTCTCCGCGGGGTCCCGCGACCCGATCAGCATAGGTGGCAGTGATGAAGCTCCTCTGGGCTCCGGTGTCCACTAGGAATTGCCGCCCGGAGCCCGCGTCTGTCAGATAAAGCAGCTTGTTCCGTTCGCCGAGAGTGGAAGCTGCTAACGACCCACGGCCCGATCGCTTCCCTGCTTTTTTGAACTTGCAGGGCGGAATGCATTTGTGCGCCTTCCCAGCGAAACGTCAATGGTAAAAACAGAGGCTGTCATCTCCCCTGCCACGGAATCTCGCCGCTGCTGTCGCCGCTGGGGTGGTCACTGCCGTCTCTGGCTCCACACTGCCCCCGGCCGCTGCGCCGAGGTCTGCCGCTGCCACAGAAGCCTCTGGTTCCTCGCAGGCGTTGAGGAGCCGCTCCGCCTCTTGGGCCAGGTCGCGGAAGTCCTGCTGGGTCAAACATCTCCTGCTGGACAGGGAACCTCTCGTGTGCGCTGGGAGGGTTCTCAGGAAAATATGTTTGAAAAGGAATGCGTCGTTGTCCGTCCCGATCATTTGCAGCATGTCCTCCATGAGGACAGTTGGCCTGCGTCCACCTCTGTCGCACAGGTCCAGCAGCTGCCTGGCTCTTGCCTCAGACGACAGCACGAAGCTCCTGATGAGGGTGGCTTTCAGCGCGTCGTATTTGCCGGCAGCGGGTGGTTGCTGCACCAGGCTCCGCACACACCGAGCCATGCGGCTGTCGAGCGTCGCGATGACATTATGGAATTTAATGTCATCCGCTGAAACTCCCCCGAGCAGGAACCGCGACTCCACATGCTGGAACCACGAGTGCGGGTCGCTTTGCCAGAACTCGGGGAGCTTAATCAGTCTTGTGCCCCTGCTGGCATTCCCCGGTGAATCCGGGTCTGAGCGGCTGTCTCCCAGGTCTTCCATATCGATCACAAGGCTGTCCTCCAGCCTCGGCGTGCTCAGATTCATGCATAAGTCACCAATTGTAGGAGTCAAGAATTGAGGAGACTGGATGATTTTTCCAGTAACTGCTTTAATTCCCCATTCATCCTACGTCCTCTCTCGATCGGAGTGAAAAGAGACAGGACGCAGTCACACACATACATTTATGCATTCATCTTCTAACAATACATCACACACGAAAGTCACAATACTCAGCTACATCCTTTCATCTCTAATAGAACACCCAGAGTCCTTCTGTTATCCTTTCCGACCCCCTAAGGTCAGGCCGGGTAATCTTCTCCTCTCTCCTGAGTCCCCAGGAGGTGCAGACATGTCTTCCTCTTGAGGTGTGAAGTCAATACACATGGCTAGCTCAAAGTCTCTCTTGGCTGAATTCAGCCAGCCACATGTGAGTTACATAGGTTATAACTATGGGCTCCACAATAAATTATTTTCTGTTTCTTTTTTAGATTTATATAGCTACATTTATCCTTTACTTTCATAAACCATTACATTCCACAAATAGCATTTCTTTCTGTGAAAAAATGCTAATGCAAGCACTGATTTACATCCCTGTTACTTACAACCCTGCTACCATAATTAGAGCAACAGGGTTGCACTACAGTGACAGGGTTGCATTTCCTTTACTTTTCTGAGAAAGGATAATCTACTGTCTGTAGTAAATTCAAATGTGTGCTTATTATTTATAATAATCTAGATGTTTTAAAGGCTTTACTTTATTTTAAAGAATATAAATGACCATTATCTCATTTTGTAGCTGTTACATCTAAAAATAACGGAGAGTCAGGAGGAAGCTGGAAGTGACATTCCCTTTATTCATGTCAAGTTCACTTATATTTATATTCACAGCTGTAGCCCGCCTGACATCACTCCGCCCCGCCCCACCAGGCTACGGCAGCCCCAAGGCCCAATTCTATTATGTCACATTACCCCCCCCCCCCGGAAAAATCAAGAACACAAACGGAACATGCCAACAGAAAAACAGCTCTATACACATCAGAACAATGAGTCCAACCATGTCGAACCCCCAGTCTAGTCTTCACGCAGCACAGCCGTTCTCAACCACACTGGTAACAAAATCGTCCAAATACTTGGGTCGCCGACGCTCTCTAGCCGGGCGTCTCTCGCGGGGACACTCTTCCACCAGCACCGTTGGCTCCAGTTGAGGGTCAGCCTCTGTCCGACCCCTTCAGTCCCAATTGTCGCTCAAACTGTCCAAGGCGGAGTCGCTCGCCACCTCTGGTGGGGACCTATATAGCCTACTTGCATGCCATCGGGACCCATTGTCCAGTTCGAAAGTGTCGGGTCCTCTTTGCCTCACAATCATATGCGGTCCCACCCACAGCAGTTGAAGCTTGTGGGCGTGGACAGGGTGCATAATCCAGACCCGATCCGCTACTTCCAGGCCATGCCCTCTTGCTCAATGTTTCCTGTCAAACAAGTCCTTCATCATCCGTTGATGTTCCGTGACCCGGCGCCTCAGCACCCCCGAGTCCTCACTGCACTTTCCCTGTGCCAGCCCCAGTTGTCTCACCGGAAGCGGCAACTCCCATCCCAGCATCAGTGCCGCCAGAGAGCGGCCTGTCGTGGCATGCACCGATGCCCTATAATGGAGCAGGGTGTTGTGCAGAGCGTCGGCGAAAGTAAACCCATCTGCCAAGTGAGCCCTCAGACCATTCTTAAGCATCTTGTTAATTCTCTCAACCCCCCCGTTAGCCTGCGGGTGATACACCGCCATCTTGATGTGCTCAACCGCTCTGGCTCTCAAGAACTCCTCAAAAGCCCCTGAAATGAACTGCAGGCCATTGTCAGTGGTGACTGGAGTCGGAGTCCCCCACCTCTGGCCATTTAGAAAACAGGTCATACACTACCACAAGGAACCTGCTACCGGGGGGGGGGGGGGGCTGCATGCAGTTCACTGCAGATGTCCAATTCAATGTGATCCCAAGGTCCAGCAGAGAACGTGACCAGCCGCAGGGGAGGCAGTGGAGGTCTCCCAGTCTTCCCGCTCTCCAGGCATGGAACACAGTTCTTGACCATAGTCTCTATGTCCTTGTCAATCCCTGGCCACCAAACAGAGTTCCTGCTACGCTGCTTGACCTTGACCACCCCAAGATGACCGTCATGTAGCATGTCCAGCACTCGACCTCTCAGAGCCGCTGGGACAACGGCACAAAGTCCTCTAGCCACGCACACCTCATCCCAGTACTAAGCTCGTCCCTAAACCGATGAAACGGGGCCAGCTCTCCCAACACTCCTATTGGCCAGCCCTCCCTGATCGCTGCATGCAATCTTCTCATCACCTGGTCACTCTCCAAAACTTCTCTAAGTTCCTGAGGAGACACAATGTTCTGGAGTGCCCCATGCAGGGCGTGGACCAGTTCCATCTCGACTCAGTCCACCGCCCCCACATCCAGTACCAAAGCACACGTCAGGGCCCTAGAAAGAAGGTCCGCTACAATGTTGTCCTTGCCCTCAGTGTATTTCATCTCAAAATTGTAAACCCTCAGTCTTTCGGGCCATCTGTGGATCCTTAGTGGCCTGTGGCCCGACCCCGAAGTCTCCAGCAGAGTCGTTAGTGCTCGATGATCCGTTCTCAACGTGACGTGCCACCCATAGAAGTATATATGCCACCTCTCACAGGCCCAAACACAGGCTAGCGCCTCCCTTTCACCAACAGCATACTTCCTCTCAGCCTCTGATGGAAAATTCCATATTATCTACATTATTATTGATATTGATAATGTATTATTATATTTGAGAAGTATCATACCTTTCATATGCCATGTTTAATGTTTATATGTGCATGCCATATAGGATAAGTTCATATATTCTTGGTATGTTTCTGTGGGCAATTATTGGCCTTCAGAGAATTCAGTACAGGATCAGTACATGCGTAAGGAATGATCTAAGCTACTCTCAATCTCTTTGACATGACCTGTTTTGGTTCACAGGAAAGTACAGGAACTCCCCAGCCTGTATAGATCAGTTCTATAGATTAGGTATATAGACATTCTGTTAGTTTTATGGACCTCATGCGCATGTCTCCAGAGTGTCTGTGACCTTTCCCTGGATAAGCTTTTATTATCAGGACTGTCCCGTTCTGTCCCTTCCCTTATCCTCATCCTCCCTCTCCTTTCTCCTACCTATATATATCAGACCTAAAGAAATGAATCCTTTAGAGATTCTAGGTGTGTAATGCCATGCTTTGTAATCTCTCCCCCAAGTGGCCATTGGGGTGACACCTTATATATTTTTGTAATAAATGTACATAAATCTGATTTTCCGCCTGATTTTTGACTTTGAATAATTTAAGCTCAAAATTATTCTAACAGCCTCCAACAGAGATCTTGACGCAAAAGCAGCTGGATGCTCCGTACCATCCTGCACCTGCGACATCACTGCCCCCAGGGCAGAACCAGATGCATCACAGGTCACTATCGTAGGGCAGTCCAGGTCAAAATGAGTCAAAACCGGAGGCGAGGTGAGCTGCCGCTTTAGCTTTTCCACTGCCGCTGAGCAGGCCGGGGTCCAGACCCAAGGTGCGTCCTGCTTCAGCAGCGCCCTAAGCGGCTCAATTGTCTCTGAGTACCCAGGAATAAATCATCCATAAAAGTTCACCATCCCCAGGAATGAAGAGATCTTGGCCGGCGAGGAGGGGTCCACAAGGCAGAGCACCACCTCCACGTTTGAAACCAATGGCTTCAACCCATCTCCAGACAGCCGGAATCCCACAAAGTCCACTGCCTTTGCCACCAGGACACATTTTTCACCGTTCAGCATGACCCCGTGTTCCTGCAGCGTCTCCAGGACTCTTTCCAACCTCTCGTTGTGTTCTTCACTCGACGCCCCATGCATCACGATATCGTCTAGGTATATGACTACTCCCTTTAGGCCGGCTAGCATGGTTGCCATAACCTTTTGGAAGCAGCTCGGTGCCGAGCTCAGCCCGAAAGGCATCCTGGTATAACGGAACACCCCCATGTGGGTCACGAAGGCCATCAGATTCTTGCTGTCTGAGTGTAGCAGCACCTGCAGGTAACCTTGCCCCAGATCCAGTTTTGAAAATATCTTCACCCTGCTGAACGTCACCGTGAGTTCCTCCATAGTGGGCAGCGGATACTTATCTGAGACAACCGCCTTATTCACAGCCCTGAGGCTGACGTAAGGTCTGATGCCCCCACCCTTCTCTTTGGCCACCACCAGATTGGAAATCCACGGGTAAGCGTCAGCCCTTTCGATGACTCCTGACTCCAGCAGTCTGGTTAATCCTGTCACCACTCACCACTCTCGGGCATCCACCTCAGCTGCGCGCACACCTGCACCTCATTAGCGCGCAACTATTTATTCCACCTCACCCTGAGCATCGGCCTGGAGCCGTCTGTCTTCCTACGTGCTCAAACCCTCAGCAGATTCCTTCCTCCAGGCCTGCTGACCTTTGCAACGACACGTAAGCTATTTACTCACCTGTCCTCTCAGCCTTCCCCTGTGCACAGGTGGATTCCCTGGTGGCGGACATCCTCCTCCTTCGCCACCATCAACACCTCTCCTCGTTGGACACACAGCAGGGCGCTGTCTCCCAGGATTGGGATCTTGCCAACGCCAGCCACCTCTGTTACTGCAAGTAAGCACATTGCTTTATTACTCTCCCGTGTGATTTGCCCAGCTAATCCCTTGCTCTCCTCTCTTCCATATGGTTGCCTGGCTGCACGACGTGCTGCTCTGTCTCTGCCTTCATCTTCCACCCACAACACATTAACATATCGCATACACGCATCCAAACATGTTTTATTGGTTAAATAAAGCTTTCAAATCTGCCTGAGCCTGCATGCGTGTTTCCTGGGCCGAGTAATATGTCAGTACGGCTCCAGCAGAGCGGCCCAGCGGACAGCGGGCTCGCACGCCGCTTTTCCACTCTCAAGGCTCAGGTGGATATGATTGCTCACCAACAACAAGTGATTTTTAACCAATTAACCATAATCACTCACCGGTTAGACCGCCTTGACCCCCAGCAGGCGTTCCCCCCGGTTCCTCAAGGCGCCTCGGCTCCAGTCGCTTCCACGGCTGGCCAGCCTAGCTCGGGGACGCCGACCTGGCTCACACCTATTCCGACCCCCGCTCGCTTCAATGGGAAACTCGGAGGAGCATGGGGGTTCATTTTGCAGTGTGAGTCGGTGATTCTGCGCGTTCCCGGGGATTTCCCCTCAGACCCTAGCCAAATCGGTTACATGGCTAATCTCTTGGAGGGGCGAGCGCTAGCTTGGGCTTACGCCGTGATGTCGAAGCCCAGCTACGCAACCCTCACCTATGACCGGTTCGTGCAAGACTTCCTAGAGGTGTTCGACCACTCGCGTCATGACAGCATCCTCGCCGACCGGCTCCTTGGTCTCCAACAGGGAAGCCGGTCGGCGGTGGATCACGCTGTTGACTTCCGGGTGGCAGCGGAGGAGGTTGGCTGGGGAGAGGCATCTCTCTGCAGCATCTTCCTCCGTAGCCTCAATTCTGGTCTGAGGGATGAGCTAGCCAGTCGGGATCTCCCAGGGCGGCTGTCAGAGCTAATCTCACCCACGATTAGCCTGGACAATAGGCTGCGAGAGCGGGCCGCAGAGCGGAAGTCAGTTAGCCGCTTGCGTGGAGTTTCTGCCCGCTCTCCTCAGTCTCGCCCCCTGGCGTTACCCGCTCCGGAGTCCGCCGATGAGCCAGAGGCCATGGCAATCGGGCGCACCAGGCTCCCCCTTGCGGAGAGACAACGCCGGCGGGAAATGGGTCTCTGCATGTATTGCGGAGACGTCCAGCATACCGTGGAGCTGTGCCCGGTTAAGCCAAACGGGGGGGGGGTCCTCGAGTCACTGTAGGGGGCCTCGCGGACTCTAACCGGTCAAATCCCCTATCCTGTTGCACACCACCCATTCGTTTCTGCCATAACTCCATCGGGCATCTCACGGATGCACTGGTGGATTCAGGGGCAGAGCAAAGTTTTATTTCCAAGAGCCTGGCAACCCGTTTGGGCATATCCTGTCAGCCACTGTCAACCCCCCTTAACCTGGTCACTCTCTCTTGCTCTCCCCTGGGGGTAGTGACGCATCGCACCAAGCCGGTTCCTATTATAATCTCTGGCAACCACCGTGAGGATCTGACCCTGTTTGTCTTGCCCTCCTCTTCGGACCGTGTCATCCTGGGCTATCCGTGGCTGCGCTTGCACAACCCCGTCCTCGATTGGAGATCCGGCAGTGTCCTTTCTTGGAAGTCCTTCTGTCTGGGCACCTGCCTCCAGTCTGCGGCTTGTGCTCCGTCCTCTCCTCCGCCGGCGCCGGTCTCTGAGCCTCCAGACCTCACCCTGGTGCCGCAGGAGTTCCACGACTTGGGAGTAGCATTCAGTAAGTCCAAGGCGATGTCTCTCCCCCCCCTCACCGGCCGTATGACTGCGCCATAAACCTCCGTCCAGGGGCTCCCTTGCCATCTGGCTGCCTGTACAGCCTCTCCGCTCCTGAACGTGAGGCGATGGATGCTTACATCAAGGAGTCGCTCAGCGCTGGGATCATCCGCCCCTCCTCATCTCCGCTCGGTGCGGGCTTCTTCTTCGTGTCCAAGAAGGATGGGTCCCTTCGCCCCTGCATTGACTTCAGAGTGCTGAATGACATTACTATTAAGGATCGCTACACGTTGCCGCTGATGGACACCGCCTTCCACTCCCTCCAGGGAGCGACCTGGTTCATGAAACTAGATCTCTGCAGCACTTACCATCTCGTTCAGATCCGGGAGAGTGATGAGTGGAAGACGGCTTTCAGGACGTCCAGCGGTCACTTCGAGTACCTCGTGATGCCGTTTGGGCTCACCAACGCACCTGCCGTCTTCCAGTGGCTCATAAATGATGTCCTACGAGATTTCCTGGGGGTCTTTGTCTTCATGTACTTGGACGATATACTCATCTTCTCCAGGTCACGGGAGGAGCACCAGGTTCATGTGAGGCGGGTCCTGCAACGGCTGCTGGAAAACAGACTTTACATCAAGGCGGAGAAGTGCGAATTCTACGCCCAGACCACCTCCTTCCTGGGGTTCATCATCTCGCACAATCAGATTCTCCCCGACCCAGCTAAGGTTAAAGCGGTGGTCGAGTGGCCCACGCCTACCTCCAGGAAGCAGGTTCAGCAGTTCATTGGCTTTGCCAATTTCTACCGTCGCTTTGTCCCCAACTTCGGTGCCATTGTCACCCCCCTGACTTGCCTCACTTCATTGAAGGTGCCCTTCCAGTGGTCCGAGGAGGCAGCCGCCGCCTTCAAGACCCTCCAGGCAGAGTTCTCGTCCTCCCGGGTCCTGACCCAGGTCGACTCCACGCTGCAGTGCTTGGTGGAGGTCAATGCATCCGACACAGGGGTGGGGGCGGTGCTCTCTCAGCGCTCACCAGTGGACAGAGTCAAGCAGCCCTGCGCCTTCTTCTCCCGACGGTTATCTGCAGCGGAATGTAATTATGACGTCGGCGACAGGGAACTCCTCGCTGTCAAGCTCGCGCTGCAGGAGTGGCGTCACTGGCTGGAGGGGGCAGCTCAGCCTTTTTTGGTCTGGATGGACCACAAAAACCTTGAGTATTTGAGGTCAGCGCGGCGCCTGAATGCCCGCCAGGCGCGCTGGTCTCTATTCTTTGCTCGGTTTCAGTTTACCATCACGTACCGTCCAGGCTCGAAGAATGGGTTGCCCGACGCATTGTCCAGGCAGTTTGCTCCTGAAGATCCGGAGGAGTCGGACCACACCATCCTCCCCAGCTCGTGCGTTGTGGGGGCGGTTTCCTGGTCCATCAGGGACAAGATCTGTAGGGCACAGGAGACGGAACCGGACCCGGGCGGTGGCCCAGAGGGGAGGCTCTTCATTCCTTCAGCGGTTCGAGGGGAGGTTATTCACTGGGTCCATACCTCCAAGCTCGCCTGTCACCCTGGTGTCTCCCGACTGGTGAATCTTCTGCAACGCTCGTTCTGGTGGCCGGGTCTCCAGAAGGACGTCACCAACTACGTCCGGGCTTGTCCCCAGTGCGCTACCGGCAAGTCTCAAAACTCTCCACCTGCAGGTCTGCTCCAGCCCCTGCCGGTCCCGGGCAGGCCCTGGTCACACATAGCCCTTGACTTCGTCACTGGTCTCCCGGTCTCTAACACCTATGACACAGTGCTGACAATCGTGGATCGGTTCTCTAAGGCCGCCCATTTTGTGCCTCTTCTAGGTCTCCCTTCGGCACGTGAGACGGCTGACCTCCTCGTCCAGCATGTGGTCAGACTGCACGGGATTCCATTGGACGCTGTATCGGATCGGGGGCCTCAGTTTGTCTCCCAGGTATGGAGGTGCTTTTGTAACGCCTTGGGGGCCACGGTTAATCTCTCCTCTGGTCACCACCCCCAGTCCAACGGACAATATGAGCGCACTAATCAGGAGCTGGAGGCTGCTCTGCGCTGTGTGACCTCCTCTAATTCATCCTCCTGGAGCTCCTACTTGGCCTGGGTGGAGTATGCCCACAACATGGTGCGGTCTTCGGCTACTGGTGTGTCTCCCTTCAAGGCGTCCTTGGGGTACGACCCCCCCCTTGTTTCCCGAGCAGGAGGGTGAGCTGGCTGTTCCATCTGTCCAGGCACACATGAGACGCTGCCGGAGTGTGTGGACTAAGACAAGAGGAGCGCTTTTACGCACAGCGGCGCGCAACAGCTCCACCGCCAATCGCCACAGGAGGCCAGCTCCTAATTACCAGGTGGGTCAACGGGTTTGGCTCTCTTCTCAAGACATCAACCTTAAGGCCGAGAAGAGGAAGCTAGCTCCACGGTTTCTCGGTCCTTTCATAATCACCAAGATTGTCAACCCGGTGGCTGTGCGTTTGGCCCTCCCTCCCTCCCTACATGTGTGTCCCACCTTCCACGTGTCTAAATTAAGCCTGTTCTCTCCAATCCACTCTGCCCTCCTCCTAGGTCGCCGCCCGCTCCCATGATGATCGACGGTGATCCGGCGTGGGGTGTTACTTCCATCTTGGACTCCCGACGCCGAGGTCGTGGGCTACAATACCTGGTGGATTGGGAGGGTTATGGGCCGGAGTGGAGGTCCTGGGTGCGCTCTTCGTGGGTGCTGGATCAAGATCTCATCGCGGAGTTTCACCGGGTGCACCCAGGTAAGCCAGTGCCAGGAGGTGCTGTTAGGGGGAGGAGTACTGTCACCACTCGCTGCTCTCGGGCATCCACCTCAGCTGCGCGCACACCTGCACCTCATTAGCGCGCAACTATTTATTCCACCTCACCCTGAGCATCGGCCTGGAGCCGTCTGTCTTCCTACGTGCTCAAACCCTCAGCAGATTCCTTCCTCCAGGCCTGCTGACCTTCGCAACGACACGTAAGCTGTCTATTCACTCACCTGTACTCTCAGCCTTCCCCTGTGCACAGGTGGATTCCCTGGCGGTGGACATCCTCTCCTTCGCCACCATCAACACCTCTCCTCGTTGGACGCACAGCAGGGCGCTGTCTCCCAGGCTTGGGATCTTGCCAACGCCAGCCACCTCTGTTACTG
Source organism: Pholidichthys leucotaenia (assembly GCA_020510985.1). Taxonomy (NCBI): domain Eukaryota; kingdom Metazoa; phylum Chordata; class Actinopteri; order Cichliformes; family Pholidichthyidae; genus Pholidichthys; species Pholidichthys leucotaenia. The sequence goes on from CM035846.1 coordinate 209,287,091, forward strand.
CAAGTAAGCACATTGCTTTATTACTCTCCCGTGTGATTTGCCCAGCTAATCCCCTGCTCTCCTCTCTTCCATAGGGTTGCCTGGCTGACGGCGTGCTGCTCTGTCTCTGCCTTCATCTTCCACCCACAACACATTAACATATCGCATACACGCATCCAAACACGTTTTATTGGTTAAATAAAGCTTTCAAATCTGCCTGAGCCTGCGTGCGTGTTTCCTGGGCTGAGTAATATGTCAAATTCTGTCAACACCTCGGCCGGCAGCGCCAGCGGAAGGCGCCTCAAAGGCTGTATCTTTGGCGTGATGTTCTCATTCACAAGAGGCCGATGATAAAATGCGTCAATGCGGCCCAAGCCCTCAAATAGTGTTGGCCAGCAGAGGTGCCAGTCCGAACCCACAGACAGCACCCGTGAACCTCCGGGTCTGTTATGGAAAATCCCAATTGTCCCAATAGGTCAGCTCCCAGTAGGTTGGTTCCCCGACGCGCTACCTGAAAAGTAAAGCTAGGGACTCTCTTCGATCCACAGGTCACTTCAAAATCCGCTATGCCCACCATTTCAATCTCCGCATGGCCATAGCCTCTCACCGCACCACCATTAATTTGTTTCGTGGGGAACAGTCGTCGCAGCGTTGGTAGACTCAGGATGGATTTCCCAGGCCCCGAATCCACCATGAGCAGCACGTCAACTCCGTCCAGTCGGAGGACGTACCACTTCAGCGGGCCTTTCCTCATTCGTGCAGCGTGGACCTGAGCCGGGCCTCTGGGTCGTCCCACCCATAATGCCACTCTCTTTTTTGTTTGCTTCTTCTTTTTTCTCTTCTTATTTCCACTACACCATCCTGCCAGCGCACCAACCTCTGTGCTTGGCAGGAAACTGTGCTTGGGCGGCCCCTCGCTAGCCTTAGCCGCCTGCTGCAACTGGGCCACAGACTCTTCTCTCTTAACCAATTCCAGCACCTCCTCCCACGATGTCGGCTCTGTAGCCACTAGCAACCTAGCCGCTAGCTGCGAGCAACTGGCGCCATGCACTACCTTGTCCTTAACAAGTCCATAAGTTCCCACCCTGAAGTTGCACTTCTGTGCTAGGCTATGGAGTTCCAATAGCAACAAGCTTAGCGACTCACCCTTTCATTGCCATCTCTCGTAGAATTCCCACCGACTCCTCGAGACCATGGAGGGGTCACCAAATAAGTCATCCATGACCCTCAAACTTTCCTCCAGTGAGCCACCCCGGCACTACCCGAAAAAAATTCTTTGTCCCTCAGTGCTGAGATGCTGGATTACGACACTCCTCCATCTCTCCTCGCTGACGACCCCAGGCCCGCCACTGTCATGAACGCTTCGAAGCTCTGCTTCCATCGAGGCCATGGAACTGCCGGCAAGCCTGGGTGCTCCAGAAACACTGGCATCTGCCCTATGCACACCGCCATTGTACACCTCGTCGCCAAAATGTTACATCTAAAGATAACGGAGAGTCAGGAGGAAGCTGGAAGTGACATTCTCTTTATTCAAGTCAGGTTCACTTATATTTATATTCCCAGCCGTAGCTCGCCTGACATCACTCCGCCCTGCCCCGACCAGGCTACGGCAGCTTCCAAGGCCCAATTCTACTATGTCACAGTAGCCACCAGGAGCCCTAAGAATATTAAGGTTGTTTTTAGTCTACTATTTTTTATGTTAAATGTAGGCCTGCCATGATATTTACTACATCAGTTTATCTTAAATTTTTTTTTATCAAGTTAATTTTCATTCTTATCATAGTCAATTGTTTTTATTGAAATGAGCTGCCTTCATGTTCTTCCTCATTTTATTTAATTCTGGGTCTTCAAATCAGTCTGGTGGAGCATAGCTACCATCTACTATTTGGTCATACGAACAGCAACTATTTTTCTATATTTCAGTTCATTCATTCATTCATTCATTCATCTTCTTCCGCTTAATCCTTTTCAGGTTGTGCGGGGGGGGGGGGGGGCTGGAGCCTATCCCAGCATCTTTGGGCGAGACGCCCTGGACAGTTCGCCAGTCCATCGCAGGGCCAACACAGAGACAAACAACCATTCACTCTCACAGTCATACCTAACGACAATTTAGAATCCCCAGTTTTGATGCCAATTAACCTAACTTGCATGTTTTTGGCATGTGGGAGGAAACCGGAGAAATCCCGGAGTAAACCCACGCAGACACAGGGAGAACATGCCGCACATGCTGCCTCCGGTCCTGACGGACCGGAGGCAGCATGTGCGGCTGGGAAAGACTGTCTCAGACTATACTAGCATCAGCACCGGATCACCCCAGGGCTGTGTACTTTCCCCCCTACTCTTCTCCCTTTACACCAACTCCTGCACCTCCAGCCACCAGTCTGTCAAGTTGATCAAGTTTGCGGACGACACCACCCTCATCGGGCTCATCTCCAACGGCGACGAGTCCGCCTACAGGAGAGAGGTGGCCCAGCTGGCGTCCTGGTGCAGCAATAACAACCTGCAGCTGAACGCTCTGAAGACAGTGGAGATGATTGTAGACTTCAGGAAAGTCACTACTCCTCTGCCCCCCCTCACCCTCTCAGGCTCTCCCATCACCACTGCTGATTCCTTCCGCTTCCTAGGCACTACCATCACCAGGGACCTCAAATGGGAGCTGACCATCAGCTCACTCATCAAAAAAGCCCAGCAGAGGATGTTCTTCCTGCGGCAGCTGAGGAAGCTCAAGCTACCCACCAAGATGTTAGTGCAGTTCTATACAGCCATCATCGAGTCCATCCTCACCACCTCCATAACCGTGTGGTACGCAGGAGCCACTGCCAGGGACAGACTAAGGCTGCAGCGCGTCGTGCGCACTGCTGAGAAGGTGATCGGCTGCAAGCTCCCATCTCTCCAGGATCTGTACATCTCCAGGACCCGGAGGCGTGCTGGCCGGATCATAGCCGATCCCTCACACCCTGGTCACGTACTGTTTGCCCCCCTCCCCTCTGGTAGAAGACTTCGGTCCATCCAGACTAAAACCTCCCGTCACATGAACAGCTTCTTCCCCTCTGCCATCAGACTGCTGAACACTAAGTGACTTATTGACTCTCGTGCACCATGTACAGCAGCTCAACCAGACTCATGTCAATCATCACTGTTTTCTTCCTGCATTACCGACTGCACTATATAGTTCTCCACAGTATCTGCTGCTGGCTAATATATATTTTAACTGTTGACCAGTATCACTTAATCTTATCCTACACTTTATTACATGTATAGTTTATTTCTCTTATCTTATCATGTTTAATGTTGCAGCATTGTACCGAGACAAATTCCTAGTTTGTGTACTACATGAACAATGGCAATAAACCTGATTCTGATTCTGATACAGTAATAAGTTCAATGCTCTTTGAAAGGATGTCAGATTTCCTCTCACAATCCAAAGACTTGCATGTTAGGCTAATAGGTGATTCTAAATTGTCCCTATCTGTCTCTGATAGACCCTGAGAATACAGGGTTAGTGTAGCTACTAGTGAAGTGTTTTGAGTGGTCTTTGTGACTAGAAGAGTGCTATACAGGTCCTTATCCCTCCAAAGTTTGTTTTATCATCCTGACTTATTCTAGCAATTCCTCTTAAAAACAGTAAATTACTATTAAACACCATTTCTGTTTTCATGAGTATGTAGGAAACTCGAAATGAAGAGACTGAATGATTTTTCAGTATTGGTTTACTTCATCTCAAGTCCTACAGCTCGAGCTGCGGTAAACCACATACCTTTATACTGTTACATCAGACACAAATCACATTCACATCAAACACAGAATTCCATTCACATCTAATCCTCCCATTGTCCTCTCGGCTTCTCTGTCTGACCCCAGGAGTCAGACGGTCTCTTCAGGTCCACTCTCAGATCTTCTCACTTCTTCTCCAGTCCGCAGGGGGTCCAGACTCAATATCCGTTTGAGGCGTGATGTCAATACACACTGCGAGCTCAAAGTTCCCTCATGTCTGGGTCTCTGCCAAGGAATATGTGAGCTACATAATGTTACGCCGCAAGTGTTTCTTTTTCATGTTTATGTCACGATCTGCAATTAAATGTAGTAAATTCATACATCCCTGTTACCCTAATTTCAGCCCTGTTAATCAAATTGTTTTTATCAAAATAATCGTATGATTTCATTGGCTCACAATAACTTAATATATTTTCTTTGTAATAGTTTGAATAATTATATGCACAGTGTATTTGAGCAAAGATTTTAAAATAAATAACAATTATTAAAAACCTTATGTGACTTGAAAAATTGGGAGAGGTAAGTTTCAAAAGTTGTTTAAATTAATATATCAAGTCTTATAAAATTAAAGGGTTAGTTATTACGAGTATGACTACTAGTAACATAACAGTCAAAGACTGATTAAACAATATTTTTAAAATCCTTTTTTTTTTTTTTAGGTCCCAGAGTATTGGTAACAAGGTTGTACCAAATTCAGCACACTATGACTAACATGCATCATAAAAAGTGTACCATTGATGCCTGAGCTGGACCAGTCTGATTTTTTTATGGTTTATTATTTGTTTTTCTTAAAAACAGAACAGAAAATTATAACATATCAGGATGATTTTTTTTTAACCATTTTTGGAGCCTAAATTGTCACCAATTCTAGAATGATCCATATATCTATTATTATTATTATTCCATCCATCTTCTTCTGCTTAATCCTTTTCGGTATTATTATTATTATTATTATTATTAAAACTACAGAAATCCGTAAATTGCAAACATAATCTGAAGAATATTATAAGCATAAGTTTCTAGCTATATTTTGAAAGTTGCATCCGGAAAAGTGAGGTTTCCATTCTGGCTGACTCACTGTTCCTTCTTCTGCCTGTTCTCCCTCTCTGGTAAACCTTGAGGGGAGGAGGGATCCTCCTCGGAGTGCCGCCGCTCAACTACGCCAGACTCCGGGCTTTACTTTTGGACTTGCACCGTTGACTCGGGCCGGTGGCTGTGTAGGTCCAAGTCTATACCGACGAAGAGGACGCTTATAAATAGCTTCAGAAGGTGATAAGGTATGACGGATGCTACCGGGAGGGCTCCACTGGATTGTAGGTGAAGATGAGGCTCCCTCCGGTGAGTAGCTGGGTTTGTTTTCCTGACATTTCTCTGGTCTGTTGTTGCCCTGCTGTTACTAAACCGCCATTTCAGCAGCCAAGTACCGATGCAGCCTGGAGTGAATGTGTGGGGTTGCCGTTGAGCTAGTGAGCGGCTAAATGTCTTTAAAGTCTTATTACACAACACGTTTTCGGGTACAGTGCGAGCTGAAGCGACGACGGGGAGCCAGGAGACTGTGTGACAGCGTGAATTTGAGCAGGGGAGGGCTATTGAGCACCCTCGTTGCCGTTATAAGTGGTCCGTTAGCTCCATCGGGCCAGTGACGGTATGCGTGTCAGTCGGAGCGGCGAGTCAATGCCCCCTTTCTGCGCACGACTGCCCGCTGAAGCGTTGAAGCTAACTCTAGCTTCTTTACTCCCCCAGTACAGCCTGCTGCTGTTCAGTGATGTGACTTCATGTTTATGTTTTTTTCTTACATTCTCACTACACCTCTAAAGAGACTCGGTTCTGACAGTTTTGGGAAACTTAATCGTGGCCTTTTGTGGATTTGGGAATTCAGTTAGCACCCTCGCTAACGCAACTATCCAAGTTCTGGAACACAGAGATTTAAACAATTCATTTTTAGCTACGCAGATTTAACTTGGCTCATTTTATCACACAGAGTAGTTTCCCTTGTGTTTACACAGTCAACCCGTAAATGATATTTATCCGGCAATGCTGTGTTTGGCCTGCAGGCACAGCCACACTGTCACTCACAGTTGCATAATCCAAGCAAATGGTCAACTACTGTCTCCCTCGAAGCAGGCTCGGTGAGCTTTGTTGGGACCGTGTGTTTTGCATCTACCTAATGGATTGTGCAGAGGCCTTAGAATCAATTTAGGGATGCATTTGCAAAAATATGGACCCAATCTAGTGCAAACTTGGGTTGTTGTCAACAAACTAGAAGAACCATGAGATCACAATCCTCTGCCAAGGTAAGTTTTCCCTTTCAGATACTTCACAAATGTTTGTGGGCATCAAGTCACATTTCGTTACCTTGTATTCATACATGTGTAATGACAATAAAGTTTAATCTCATCTCTCTCTCATCTCATCTCAGTAGCTTTGTGGTTAGGACATACCCTAAGAACATGTTGCTCAAACATGGTGATTCCTGGTTCGGTTCTCAGCTAGAGCAGTCTTTCCTTTGTGTCTCTCTCCTGATCTTCACCCCATTTCCTGTCTCTCACTCGATTATTATTAATTAATCCATTTGTTCAGTAAATGCAAAAATGCCCCAAAATAAAAATTTCAAAAGATGTCTGGAGTCGGATTGAAATTAAAAATGCTGTCAAGTTTTAAAGTTAAGACATTAAAGCTTTACTGATATTAACATTTATTAATGAATACTTACTTACTTAAGCCCATAGCTCTCCATGGAGCATAGGCCATTGACACCCCCCCGCCATCGCACTCGGTTCTGGGCTGCTCTCTCTACTCCCTTCCAGTTGGTTCCCTGCTGTTTCAGCTCCGCCTCAGTGTCTTGTCTCCAGGTGTTTCGAGGCCAGCCTCTCTTTCTTTTCCCCTGCAGGCTCCAGGTCAGGACTTGGCATTTGTTATAGAAGCATCAACGACAACAAACCAAGACATTAATAAATAATAGTATAACTTTTTTCCTTCCAAGCATGAAATAATAGTATAACTTCTTTCCTTCCAAGCATGTGGTGAGAGGGACATTCTGTTTCCATTAAGGTGTGTTCAGACCAAATGCAAAGCAAATATTTCATGTGGCGTGATTACAGATAAAGTCAGTGTAAACACGTGGATACACGTGAATTTGTGTCTGAGCGAGTTGGTCATGATGGCTAATCAGCCTTGAGATTCCGCCATCACCGGAGTAAAAGTGTCAATACTGGAGTGTGAACTAGTTTGAAAATTTGACACTTGCAGACAGACCTCTGCAGCTGAGATGGAGTGTCTGCAGTTTGTATCCTGCTACCAATGTGCTAACGAGGGGTAGCAGTGGAAATAACTGTCATCCAGGTACAGTTTCTGGAGGAGGCAGTAACATTTTCCCAGCTGTGTGCCTTGCTGGATAGCATTGTAAACCTAAACGTGACAGCATTTCCACAGAAGGTAAAAAGCAGCTGCAGAAGTTATCAAGGAAACCTCGGCCCTCTGCAACTCTCTTGAATTCATGTCTATGCATCTTTACATTGATTTAACATGTAATCATTCCATGCAAAAACTTTGCGCTTCATATTTGGTCTGAATGCACCTTTAGTGTTTCCCAGAGAATAATATTTGATTGGTTGCACTATCAAAGTATGTGCATGTACTCACTCATGCATACAGATGATCACAGAAGAACCTGTATTAATAGTTTAATAGTAGGAGACATCCTATTTGCTTAGGACCAGCAAGACTGTAGTGGCTCAGGTGGTAGAGCAGGTTGTCCAATAACCGGAAGGTTGGCGGTTTGAATCCTGCTCCCCCCACCCTGCCGTTGTGTCCTGAGGCAAGACTCTTTACCCACCTTGCCTTCAGTGTCTATGACACTGGTGTGTGAATATGAGTAAATGTTTGGTGGTGGTTGGTGAGGCTGTTGGCGTGGATTGGCAGTCACGTTTGTCTACCCCAGAGTAGCTGTGGCTACAGAAGTAGCTTACCACTCCCATTTTCTGTGTGGTGAATGAATAATGGACTCCATTATTATTATTATTATTGTTATTGTTATTAAGACACTTGAGGAAAGTAGTCGGTTACCAATTTGTGATTCCTTAAAAAATATTATTGAATCTGGATCGTGATCAACCACCAAAAATGAATGACTTCAAATTTGAACAAGTTGCACCTCTGGTAAAATTTTTAAGCAAATCTTTGCGTGTGGTTTTACGTAATCCTGCTAACAACTGAACAGATGCCAGCAATTGCTGATTCTCTTAAGTATAGGAAATGGTAAAAATAGAAAGTCTCATCAAATGTTTTTTAAGCACAAATTTTGTGATGTTTAACCTAACGTTAGATGACATTTTTCCAGTGTGGACTCTCTCTCAATGCTAAAGATAAAACCGAGACAGGACCTCTGAGGAGTGTTTTTTAACCTGCTGCAAGAGAAGATATCATCTCATGCTTATCTTAAGGTGGTATTATTAAAATCCTAACAGGGCTGACTGAATCAGATGATCCAACAGATGCCCATGCAAAGATGGTCTCTTGTGTGTGTAAAGTGTCCCAGATGCTTGTTACTGTACATTTTCAGACAGTATTACAAGTCTCTCCCTAATGGCATCTAGGCAGCCCGTCTCCCTTTGGTGGATAGTTTCTCTTGAAGTGGTTAATCAAAACATAAGGGAGAAAGAAAGCTCGTAATAGCTTTTGACATTCGCTGTGAAGCAGAACAGCTCTTTTTAACAGGAGGAAAGCTACTGTGTACTTTTATTGTTTCAGATCTCAAGGGATTACCTTTTCAACTTCTGTCAAAAAAATTCTCATTTTTCAAGAGTGCTTGACCCTTGGCTACAAACCTGTGACTTGTTTATTCCTTTTGTGTTTTCCTTTTATTTATTATATGTCCTGTTGCACAGCAAGGAAAAGACTTAAAGGAGTAGAAGGTAGGACAACTCCCAAAGTACTCCCAGTCTGGGCGTTAAACATTGCATAATAATGTGTCATTCAGTCATGCGATTGTGTTGTGAGAAAGTGATGTCATTTGAGGTTTCCTGTGTTTCCCCTTAGTAGATGGCGTATGGAGCACGACAGTGCTGGATATGGATCTAAAAGGGCTGTTTATCAGGATGTGAACTCGGTGTTCTGGGAATTCAGTGCTTCTGCTTAAAAGACTACTCATAAGGCCTGGAAGAACATTTAGAAGAGGGTTTCCCCCAATTCAAACTCTCTAGTTAATCTCACAGGTGTTTCAGTGTAGAACTTCTATTATTTTCACTTTCGACTCTCCGATGTACATTTAAAGAAAAATCATTTAAACATACCCTTTGCCGATACTGTCTTGCTCAATCATGTCAATGTCCCCTCAGGGAAGTTTTCATGCTTAACAGTGCTTTTGGTAATGCCTCCAGGCTGTTATTTTAAAACCCTGCTGTAGTGTAATTGTAATTTCAATTTTGGATTTTTTTTTTTTTTTATTTAAGTTTTTGTAAAGGGTATACAGGTCATTACAGCATTGCATTGTTTACATTTTCATCACATGCTCCCTTATTTTTTGCTATTTGACAACATTGGTAGGATAATTATTACAACACCCCCTTTTTTTTTAAAGTGAAAGAAAAAGTGAAATTAAAGAGAATAAAATAAAAAAAAAACAAACAAACAGAACAGCAAAAAACAAACAGAAAATTAAGTAATTAAAAGTAAAAGAGCATCTGAGTAGCATTGGAACAAAGAGCGGAACCATTATTGAAATGGTATTTGTCAAAGATTAGATCTAATGGAAGGCACATATGCGATCCAGGGTTGCCAAAATTTCATGAACCCATCCATGTCCTGTCTCAGTGCGAATGTCAACTTTTCCATCGAGTAAATGTCTTGAATCACGTTAATCCAATCTTCAGGTGTAGGACAGTCCTTCAGCATCCATTTTTTAGTTAGGGCTTTTTTACTTGCCAATATTAAAACATTGAATAAGTATTTATCTCCTCGTCTTTCCAGTGAGTCCGGTAGTAAACCCAAATACAAAGTTACAAAAGAAAAGGGAACAGTTATTTTGAATATTTTCCCCAATATTGTCTGTACATTGGTCCAATATTGGTGGATAACTGGGCATGACCAAAACACATGAAAATGATTTGCAGTCTTTTCACCACACAAGCGCCAACAGTTCAACCCCTTATGGGTAAATTTGTTTTGTGCAGGTGTTCTGAAAAATCTTACCAAATTTTTCCATCCAAATTCTCTCCACTGCAGGGATGAGGTACTTTTCCATTGCTGTTTATTTAGCTTTTCCCATATTTCCAATTGTAAAGTGAAATTCCCCTCTTTTTCCCATCTCTCTTTTATATATGATGTGTTGTCTCCTTTTAAGTTTTGAAGACCATGGTATATTTTAGAAATGTATCTGATCCCTGGGATCCCTTTATATGCCATTAAGAAGACCTTCAGAACACCTGACTGGGCCCTTTCCAAATCCTCCTTTTTAAGTATATTGTTTATGTGGTGTCTAAGCTGAAAGAACCTGTAAAGATCTTGATTTATTAGACCTTGTTTTTTCAAATCTTCAAAACTTCTTAAAGTTTGCCCCTTAAAAAAATCGTAATATTTTATCAGCCCTTTCTCTTTCCACTCTTTAAATCTAGTGTCTGTTTTATTGGGGGTAAAGTCTTGATCATATGCAATCCATTGCAGAAGTCGATAGGGCTCTTTAGCTTGATTCTCTCTGACTATCTTAAACCAAATTTTTAGCGGGGTCTCTATCCACGGGTTAGTATTATTCAAGAGTTTAGGTAAGGCATTGCTCCCTATTATCGCCTGTAGGGGGATGTCACTTGTTATTTGGCATTCGATCTCCTTCCATTGTGCAGTGTAGACTGGGTTACATTCAATTCAATTCAATTCAACTTTATTTATATAGCGCCATTTCACAACAACAGTCATCTCATAGCACTATCAACTGTAGGGAGGACCCCCACAGTTGCAGAAAGACCCCAGCAATCAGGCGATCCCCTGTGAGCAAGCACTTGGCGACGGTGGAGAGGAAAAACTCCCTTTTAACAGGAAGAAACCTCCAGCAGAACCAGGCTCAGGGAGGGGCAGTCATCTGCTGCGACTGGCTGGGGGGTGAGGGGATAGAGAAGAAGAAAAGAACAGACATGTAGAGAGCAAACAGCACGATGGGGACTCAATCTATGGGAGAGAACAAACAAATGTTAATGACCAGCAAAAAAAAAAAATATTTCATAGAGAGTGAGGAAAGGAGTGAGGCCCAGTGCATTACTGGAGGTCCCCCGGCTGACTAAACCTATTAGCAGCATAACTAAGGGAGGGTTCAGAAAACACATGATCCCTCCCTAATTGTAGGCTATATCAAAAAGGTAGGTTTTAGCCCTATTCTTAAAAACAGAGATCGAGTCTGACTCCCGAATCCAGATTGGCAGCTGATTCCACAGGAGAGGAGCTTGATAACTGAAGGCTCTGCCTCCCATTGTACTTTTGGAGATTCTAGGTATTACAAGTAAACCTGCATTTTGGGAGCGTAGTGCTCTGTTAGGATGATACGGTAGTATCAGATCTTTTAAATAAAAAGGAGCCTGATTGTTTAGAGCTTTGTAAGTAAGAAGAAGGATTTTAAACTTAATTCTAAACTCTATGGGAAGCCAATGAAGGGAGGCCAGAACCGGAGAGATATGATCTCTCTTTCTAGTACCTGTTAAAACTCTTGCTGCAGCATTTTGGATCAGCTGAAGACTTTTTAAAGATGTTTTAGGACAACCTGATAATAAAGAATTACAATAATCTAATCTCGAGCTAACAAAAGCGTGGATCAGCTTCTCAGCATCACTCTGAGACAAGATGCTCCTAATCTTGGCAATATTACGCAAATGATAGAAGGCAGTCTTAGAAACAAATTTAATATGTGAATTGAAGGACAAATCCTGATCAAAAATAACTCCAAGGTTCCTCACAGAGCTATTAAGAGAAAGAGTAACTGCATCCAAACTGAAAGTTTGATTTGGAAAGGAATTTCTAAGGTTTTTTGGACCAACAAGAATGACTTCAGTCTTATCTGAATTTAATAGCAGGAAATTACAAGTCATCCAAACTTTGATTTCCTTAAGACAGGCTTCTAACTTGGCTAATTGATTAGTATCATCTGGCTTCATTGACAGGTATAATTGTGTGTCATCTGCATAACAGTGAAAATGTATACAGTGCTTTCTAATAATGTTGCCTAACGGAAGCATATATAAACTAAAAAGAGTAGGGCCAAGCACAGATCCCTCTGGAACTCCATGACTAAGCTTTGAGCTTAGTTACATATCTCTATTAAAGTAGAACTGAACCCACCTTTTGGCGCAAAAAGTAGAATAGCAGATTAATTCCTTATTACCTATTGTATTTTTCAACACATAAAAGAAATTTTTAGGCCGTGCGATGGCCAAGCTATAAGCCGATAAACTTTTGCCTCTGGCTGGCAGTGCCAAACAAACCGGAAGTAGTGCAGACGATGCTGCGTGACGTCACGAGTGTGATCCCTAAACAAAACAACAATGGCAGATGATAGCCGTTCCAGCAGTTCCAGCAGTCAAGAAAACCAGAGTTTTCAGAGTGAAGAGGCATTCAGGATCGGTGACGAGACAGAGGAGGATGCAGGAGTGTGGCAGGCGTGCACAAGGGCGAGCCCGGGAGACAGAGACCTAATGCACCTGTGACAGCAGCTGGCAGACGGCGATGCAGAGGCAACGTCTGCCGCCGGGGAATACAGTGATCCCTCACTTATCGCGTTTAATGGGGACCAGAACCGACCGCGAAAAGTGAAAAACCGCAAAGTAGCGTCACCCCCCCCCCCCCCCCCAAGGGCGTCACAAGCACTATTTTGCACAAAAAGGCACAAGAGAACAGCGAAAAGTGCCACTAAGCAACACGAGCGATAAAGAAGGCACTCTGCAGGGAGAGAAGCTGGGTAAAACGTCTCGGCCAATCAGCTTGCGAGGTAAAACGTCTCGGCCAATCAGCTTGCGAGGTAAAACGTCTCGGCCAATCAGCTTGCGAGATTCCCGAGCGGTGAAGAGGTGGGCGGAGAGGAGTGGAGCGGTGGTCAGAGAGGTGGATTTTGAGTTGTGCGGGCTCTCCGTGTTGATACCTGATGTTCTAATGTAGTCCATCAGGTATCAACACGGAGAGCCCGCACAACTCAAAATCCACCTCTCTGACCACCGTTCCACTCCTCTCCGCCCACCTCTTCACCGCTCGGGAATCTCGCAAGCTGATTGGCCGAGACGTTTTACCTCGCAAGCTGATTGGCCGAGACGTTTTACCCAGCTTCTCTCCCTGCAGAGCGCCTTCTTTATCGCTCGTGTTGCTTAGTGGCACTTTTCGCTGTTCTCTTGTGCCTTTTTGTGCAAAATAGTGCTTGTGACGCCCTTGGGGGGGGGGGGGTGACGCTACTTCGCGGTTTTTCACTTTTCGCGGTCGGTTCTGGTCCCCATTAAACGCGATAAGTGAGGGATTACTGTAATATCTATATCTAGAAACGCATCGCTTCCCGGTCGCTTTTCCTCCCCCTTTCTTTTCTTTCGTCGCCATGACAGCTTTCCTTGGCCACTGAACAGATCTTCCCAGGTGTTGGAAGTGTTTTGTAGTCGACTATCACGACAAAATGCACCAAAAACAACCAGTGTCGACGTGCTCGCAATGGTAAACATGAAGGACTGTGTCACACTCGTGACGTCACGCGGAACTCCGGCTGCACTTCCGGTTAATCTGCGGATTTGTCTGATTTTTCAGGGCGGGAAATTCAAAATTGTGATTTTCTCCAAGATTCCTGGATTTGTGAAGGGGGTGCCAATGATAAATTATCTTTATAATTGTATGTACTATCACCCAGTGCCGTTCAATGCCGTTCAGTTCAGTTCTACTTTAAAGTTTTAATTTGTGCGGCTTTAAAATAGTCCCTGATATTTGGCAGCGTGAGCCCACCTTTGTCTTTGTTTAACTGTAAGGTTCTATATCTGATTCTAGGTCTCTTGCCCTGCCATATGAATCTTGAGATCCTTCTGTCCAGCTCCTGCCATGTTTTTTTGGGAGGTTCTACCGGTATTGTTTGGAAAAGGTATAGAAGACGGGGAAGTATATTGATTTTGACTGCTTCAATTCTTTGTGCAGTACCTAAGAATGGTATCATATTCCATCTTGCTAGGTCAGATTTTATTTTTGTCACCAGTGGATCATAGTTTAGTGTTATAATTTTGTTGAGTTGTTTCGGGATATTGACCCCCAGATATTTCATAGATTCCAACTCCCAGTTAGTTTTGAGTTCACTTAGTGAATAATGATTTGGGTCATAGTTGAATGTTAAAACTTGGGTTTTATGCATGTTTAATTTGTACCCCGATAAATCTCCATAGTCTGAAAAAACTGAGATTAGTTCTGGTAAAGAAGTGTCCGGTTGCCCTAGGTATATTAAAATGTCATCAGCAAAGAGTGCTATTTTATGTTCCTTCTGACCAAGTGTAATACCTTGAATTTCTTGATTTTGTCTTATCCATTGGCTCAGAGGTTCTATGAAGATTGCAAAGAGCAGTGGAGACAGGGGGCAGCCCTGACGACATCCTCTTTCCAGCTCAAAAGATGATGATAAATTACCGTTAATCCTTATTTTAGCTGTTGGTTTTTTATATAATGCCTGTATAGTTCTAATGAAGTTGTTATGAAAATTGAAACTGGATAAGATTCTATATAGGAAAGACCAGTCAACCGAATCGAATGCTTTTTCAGCATCTAATCCCAATATGACTGCATTTAAGTTATATTTTTTTATATGATGAATTATGTGTAAAGTGCGTCTAATGTTGTCTTATGTCTGTCTTTGTCTTATAAAACCTGTTTGGTCTAAGTGAATTAAGTCTGTCAGTATGTTTTCTAACCTTTTGGCAAGGATAATGGTAAAAAGCTTATAGTCCTGATTTAATACACTGATTGGTCTGTAGTTGGAGCATTCTAGTTTATCCTTTTCAGGTTTAGGTATAACTGCAATGACCCCTTCTCTCCAGGAGGGGGGGATTTCCCCTGTGTGGAGGACATAGTTAAATGTTTTCAGGAGGAGAGGAGATAGTTGCTGTTTAAAGGTTTTGTACCATTCTGCTGTATAGCCATCTGCTCCTGGGGATTTGTTAGCTTTAAGTTTCATAATTGCTTTTTCCAATTCTTTAGGTTGCATTTCTGACAGTAGTGTTTTATTTTGTGATTCCGTAAGTTGGGGAAGGTTTAATGTGTTTAGAAATGTCTCGGATGCGTTTTTATGTTTTTTGTGGGAGTATAAGTTCTTGTAGTAATTCTCGAAGCTTTTAAGAATATCCTGAATTCTGAATTTTATTTCCTTTGATACTGGGCCTCTGATTTTGTAGATTGCTCTTTCTGTTTGTTGTTTCCTCAATTTATAGGCTAGTAATTTTGCCGATTTACTGCCTGCGTCATAGTGTTTTTGTTTCAGAAATGTAAGTTTCTTCTGGATTTCTATTGTGTAGATCTCATTTATTTGATTTTTAATTTCTTTAATCTTGAGCGAGCCATTAGAATGAGTGTTGTCTTTGTGTTCTTTTTCTAGGTTCTTGAGTTCTGACTCTAGTGTGATTAGTTTTTCTTGTCTCAATTTCTTTTGGAGTGCCAGTTTTGCAATAATTTTTCCCCTTATTACAGCTTTGCACGCATCCCACAGTATTAAAGGGGATACTTCTCCATTATCGTTTTCTTCCAAATATCTGAGAATATCTGATTCCAATTCATCTTTCAGTGGTCCTTTCAGGACATTTGAATTCAACCTCCAGGAAAATGTATTATTTGTGTAATTTTGGATGTTTAAGTCCATATAGATCGGACTGTGGTCAGAGAGATCCATCAGTCCTATTTTACATGTTTTTACTCTTCCAATGTCTCTATTAAACATAAAAAAGTAATCAATCCTTGAGTAAGATGAATGTGGCGTTGAATAAAAAGTATAATCTTTTACATTCGGGTTTAATTCCCTCCATACGTCACAGATTCCCATTTCTTTTAATAGCATCCGAGTTTTCCTACTTTGCGTGTTATTTTGATGTGAAGAATTACCTGTTGCATCCCAGTATGGATTCAGTCTTAGATTGAAGTCTCCACCACATATCACTAAACCTTGGGCTTTAGTTATCATTAGGTCGAATACATTTTTATAAAATTTCCATTTAGCCCCTGGTGGTGCATATACATTCAGCAGGGTGATATCTTCTCCCTCTAGCCGCCCAATTACCAAACTGTACCTCCCTTCTTTATCTTTGTGTTCTGATTTTTTTCAAATGTAATTTTGGTTGATATCAATGTCGCTACTCCCCTCCTCCTCCCTGACTTATATGAAGATGAAGAGATCATTTTAAACCCTTGTCTATTGAGTTTAGTGTGTTCCACGTCTGTTAGGTGGGTTTCTTGTAAAAATATTATTTCTGCTTTGTCTTTTTTCATTTTGCGTAGAATCTTGGATCTTTTTTTTTTTTTAATTTAAGTTTTTGTAAAGGGTATACAGGTCGTTACAGCAATGCATTGTTTACATTTTCATCACATGTTCCCTTATTTTCTGATATCTGACAACATTGGAAGAATAATTCTTACAACACCCCTTTTTTTTTAAAGTGAAAAAAAGTGAAATTAAAGAGAATAAAATAAAAAAAAATCAAAAACAAACAAACCAGCAAAAAACAAACAAAAAGAAAAAGTAAGTAAATAAAGGTAAAAGAGCATCTGAGTAGAGTTGGAACAAAGAGCGGAACCATTATTGAAATGGTATTTGTCAAAGATTAGATGTAATGGAAGACACATATGCGATCCAGGGTTGCCAAAAGTTCATGAACCCATCCATGTCCTGTCTCAGTGCGAATGTCAACTTTTCCATCGAATAAATGTCTTGGATCACGTTAATCCAATCTTCAGGTGTAGGACAGTCCTTAAACATCCATTTTTTTAGTTAAAGCTTTTTTGCTTGCCAATATTAAGATAAGATAAGATAGATAAGCCTTTATTAGTCCCACAACGGGGAAATTCCAGGATTGCAACAGCACAGGGATAGCAACACTCAGAGCAACAATCAGAAGGCAAGAAAAAAAAACAAGCAAGCAAGAGCAGCTAATATACATATGTACATATTACTATAAAATATATATATACACACACACAGACACACAGTGCAGAGCATTGTAGCTGGATGGAATAAATATATGAATATATAAACACACAGTGCAGAGCATTGTAGCTAGATGGAATAAATATGTAAATATATAAACACCCACAGTACGGAGCATTGCAGCTAGGTGGAATAAATATGTAAGTATATAAACACACACAGTGCGGAGCATTGTAGCTAGATGGAATAAATATATAGATATATAAATATGAACACACCCAGTGCTGAGCATTGTAGCTAGATGGAATAAATATGTAAATATATAAACACACACAGTGCAGAGCATTGTTGCTAGATGGGATGAAACAGCATAACCCTCTACTTAGTTATCCTACATGGTATGATTATGTGCCCATACATACTCTCACCCTCCATAGCGACCGGTATTTTCCTAGTTGTATGCCGGAGGGGACCATTGTGTAAGTCTATTGCATCTTTTGCATTTAAAAACTATTAGTTTGTTACGTCTTTTTGCTATCTCTGCGAGCAGCCCTGCTTAGGTTGTACAGTCTGACAGCCGTTGGTAGGAAGGACCTACGAAACCTCTCGGTTGTGCACCTGGGATGATGTAGTCTGCTGCTAAATGAGCTTCTCAGTGCATTCAGTACATCCTGCATAGGGTGGAACTCGGACTCCAGCAGAGATGACAGTTTAGCCACCGTCCTTTTTCTCCTCGTCTTTCCAGTGAGTCCGGTAGTAAACCCAAATACAAAGTTACAAAAGAAAAGGGAACAGTTATTTTAAATATTTTCCCCAATATTGTCTGTACATTGGTCCAATATTGGTGGATAACTGGGCATGACCAAAACACATGAAAATGATTTGCAGTCTTTTCACCACACAAGCGCCAACAGTTCAATCCCTTATGGGTAAATTTGTTTTGTGCAGGTGTTCTGAAAAATCTTACCAAGTTTTTCCATCCAAATTCTCCACTGCAGGGATGAGGTACTTTTCCATTGCTGTTTATTTAGCTTTTCCCATATTTCCAGTTGTAAAGTGAAATTCCCCTCTTTTTCCCATCTCTCTTTTATATATGATGTCGTCTCCTTTTAAGTCTTGAAGACCTTGGTATATTTTAGAAATGTATCTGATCCCTGGGATCCCTTTATATGCCATTAAGAAGACCTTCAGAACACCTGACTGGGCCCTTTCCAAATCCTCCTTTTTAAGTATATTGTTTATGTGATGTCTAAGCTGGAAGAACCTGTAAAGGTCTTGATTTATTAGACCTTGTTTTTTCAAATCTTCAAAACTTCTTAAAATTTGCCCTTTAAAAAAAATCGTAATATTTTATCAGCCCTTTCTCCTTCCACTTTTTAAATCTGGTGTCTGTTTTATTAGGAGTAAAGTCTTGATCATAGGCAATCCATTGCAGAAGTCGATAGGGCTCTTTAGTTTGATTCTCTCTGACTATCTTAAACCAAATTTTTAGCGGGGTCTCTATCCACGGGTTAGTGTTATTTAAAAGCTTAGGTAAGGCATTGTTCCCTATTATCGCCTGTAGGGGGATGTCACTTGTTATTTGGCATTCGATCTCCTTCCATTGTGCAGTATAGACTGGGTTACATGTCTCTACTAAAGTTTTAATTTGTGCGGCTTTAAAGTAGTCCCTGATATTTGGCAGCGCGAGCCCACCTTTGTCTTTGTTTAGCTGTAAGGTTCTATATCTGATTCTAGGTCTCTTGCCCTGCCATATGAATCTTGAGATCCTTCTGTCCAGCTCCTGCCATGTTTTTTTGGGAGGTTCTACCGGTATTGTTTGGAAAAGGTATAGAAGACGTGGAAGTATATTGATTTTGACTGCTTCAATTCTTTGTGCAGTACCCAAGAATGGTATCATATTCCATCTTGCTAGGTCAGATTTTATTTTTGTCACCAGTGGATCATAGTTTAGTGATATAATTTTGTTGAGTTGTTTCGGGATATTGACCCCCAGATATTTCATAGATTCCGACTCCCAGTTAGTTTTGAGTTTGCTTAGTGAATAATGATTTGGGTCATAGTTGAATGTTAAAATTTGGGTTTTATGCATGTTTAATTTGTACCCCGATAAATCTCCATACTCTGAAAAAACTGAGGTTAGTTCTGGTAAAGAAGTGTCCGGCTGCCCTAGGTATATTAAAATGTCATCAGCAAAGAGTGCTATTTTATGTTCCTTCTGACCAAGTGTAATACCTTGAATTTTTTGATTTTGTCGTATCCATTGGCTCAGAGGTTCTATGAAGATTGCAAAGAGCAGTGGAGACAGGGAGCAGCCCTGACGACATCCTCTTTCCAGTTCAAAAGATGATGATAAATTACCGTTAATCCTTATTTTAGCTGTTGGTTTTTTATATAATGCCTGTATAGTTCTAATGAAGTTGTTATGAAAATTGAAACTGGATAAGATTCTATATAGAAAAGACCAGTCAACCGAATCGAATGCTTTTTCAGCATCTAATCCCAATATGACTGCATTTAAGTTATATTTTTTTATATGATGAATTATGTGTAAAGTGCGTCGAATGTTGTCTTGTGTCTGTCTTTGTCTTATAAAACCTGTTTGGTCTAAATGAATTAGGTCTGTCAGTATATTTTCTAACCTTTTGGCAAGGATAATGGTAAAAAGCTTATAGTCCTGATTTAATACACTGATTGGTCTGTAGTTGGAGCATTCTAGTTTATCCTTTTCAGGTTTAGGTATAACTGCAATGACCCCTTCTCTCCAGGAGGGGGGGATTTTCCCTGTGTGGAGGACATAATTAAATGTTTTCAGGAGGAGAGGAGATAGTTGCTGTTTAAAGGTTTTGTACCACTCTACTGTATAGCAATCTGCTCCTGGGGATTTGTTAGCTTTAAGTTTCATAATTGCTTTTTCCAATTCTTTAGGTTGTATTTCTGACAGTAGTGTTTTATTTTGTGACTCCGTAAGTTGGGGAAGGTTTAATGTGTTTAGGAATGCCTCGGATGCGTTTTTATGTTTTTTGTGGGAGTATAAGTTCTTATAGTAATTCTCAAAGCTTTTAAGAATATCCTGAATTCTGAATTTTATTTCCTTTGATACTGGGTCTCTGATTTTGTAGATTGCTCTTTCCGTTTGTTGTTTCCTCCAATTTATAGGCTAGCAATTTTGCCGATTTACTGCCTGCTTCATAGTATTTTTGTTTCAAAAATGTAAGTTTCTTCTGGATTTCTATTGTGTAGATCTCATTTATTTGGTTTTTAATTTCCTTAATCTTGAGCGAGTCAGTAGAATGAGTGTTGCCTTTGTGTTCTTTTTCTAGGTTCTTAAGTTCTGACTCTAATGTGGATAGTTTTTCTTGTCTCAATTTGTTTTGGGTTGCCAGTTTTGCAATAATCTTTCCTCTTATTACAGCTTTGCACGCATCCTACAGTATTAAAGGGGATACTTCTCCATTATCGTTTTCTTCCAAATATCTGAGAATATCTGATTCCAATTCATCTTTCAATGGTCCTTTCAGCACATTTGAATTTAACCTCCAAGAAAATGTATTATTTGTGTATTTTTGGATATTTAAGTCCATATAGATCGGACTGTGGTCAGAGAGATCCATCAGTCCTTTTTTACATGTTTCTACTCTTCCAATGTCTCTATTAAACATAAAAAAATAGTCAATCCTTGAGTAAGATGAATGTGGAGTTGAGTAAAATGTATTATCTTTTACACTGGGGTTGAGTTCCCTCCACACATCACAGATTCCCATTTCTTTTAGTAGCATCCGAGTCTTCCTACTTTGGGTGTTATTTTGATGTGGAGAATTACCTGTTGCATCCCAGTATGGATTCAGTCTAAGATTGAAGTCCCCACCACATATCACTAAACCTTGAGCTTTAGTTATCATTGGGTCAAATACATTTTTATAAAATTTCCAGTTAGCCCCTGGGGGAGCATACACATTCAGCAGGGTGATATCTTCTCCCTCTAGCCGCCCAGTTACCAAACTGTATCTCCCTTCTTTATCTTTGTGTTCTGATTTTTTTTCAAATGTAATTTTGGTTGATATCAATGTCGCTACTCCCCTCCTCCTCCCTGACTTATATGAAGATGAAGAGATCATTTTAAACCCTTGTCTATTGAGTTTAGTGTGCTCCACGTCTGTTAGGTGGGTTTCTTGTAAAAATATTATTCCTGCTTTGTCTTTTTTCATTTTGCCTAGAATCTTGGATCTTTTAACTGGATTCAGGATTCCTTTTACATTATATGAAATTATTTTGGTTACACCCTGAGAATCTTGGATCTTTTAACTGGATTCAGGATCCCTTTTACATTATATGAGGCTATTTTGGTTACACCCTGTTTCTCCATTGTATTTTCTTATTTATTATAACAGTGTGGTGGCCCTCTTTTTTGCTACTCAGAAACTGAAAGAACATTAAGAACATAAAAAACATTAAGAACATAGTGTACGAAACTTTAAAACAAAAAACTGTCAAAAAAACTTCCTGAGCTGCGGTCTCTTTAAAGACCCTGTAAGAGCCCTGATGGAGTGTAGGCTCTGAGGGAAATTCCTCAAACTCTGTTACGTGTTGAGGGCCCTCTCTTACCCCTGTAAGTTGTCCCATGTTTTTAACGTGAATTTCAGATCCCAATCCGAATTTGTTATGATTTTTTTTTTATGCCTATACCCTATGAGATTGTGTGCACCCTCCCACCCCCATCACAGCAAACATTCACTCTAATACAGTATTTGTTAGTGTGGAGAGAACATGTGGGTCATTGTTACATTTCTATTTTAACAAGATTTTTTTTTTTCCCCTTTAAATTAAGAAGACATTTGTTTCTAATGCTATAACTGCTCCATGAAAGGTTTCACCACATGCTGATTCAGCATCTCCTTTAATGTTTGTTACCTTGTAGGAGGGGGGATGGAAGTGCAGAATGGCTGAAAAGAAAAAAAAACAAAAAACAAAAAAACCCAAAAAGGTCGCTATTCCTTCCTGGAACTGGAAAGCTTATCTTTGTAGCTCTGGGGCTGGGTTTCCCGCTGCTGGCCCGTGGATTTTGAAGGTTTCTGACTGGACCACGTTTGAGCTCTGATCTTCTCGCGCAGATCCGCTGCGGGTATAAACACCGTTACCGGGAGTCCTCTTCTCGCCATGTCAATTGTTGCTTCTTCCGCTGAATTATAGAGACATGACTCTTCACCGTAAAAGACCCTTAACTTCGCCGGAAATGGCGTCTGAAAGCGTAGATTCCGTTCCCGTAGAACCTTTTTGGCGTCGTTATATTCCCGTCGCTTTTTAAGAACCTCAGGGGCGTAATCGTGCTCCACGAAGACTTTTCTCTCTTGATGCATAAATCCTTTTTTCTGCCAAGCCCGTCTTACAACCTCTTGTTTTATTTTGAAATCGGAGAATCTTACCACCACCGAACGCGGGGGTGCTTCTGCCGCTGGCTTTGCGGCTAATGTACGATGGGCCTTTTCTATCTTCAAATCGGTGGTTTGTGGAATATCCAACTTCTCTCTCAATAAGGATTCCACGCATTCCGCCACTGTGTTGAAACTATCTTCAGCTCCTTCTTTCAGACCGTGAATTCTGATGTTATCTCGTCTCTGTCTTCCTTCTTGGTCGGTTAGCTTAGCCTCCAGCCTTGACTGTTTTCTGTGTAAATCCAGCATAGAATCTTCAAGCACTTTTACTCTTTCTTCAGCTTCCAAGATTCGGTTTTCGGCCTGGTCCATTCTGCTGTTCGTCCTTTTTAGTTCCTCTCTGAATTCATGAAATTCGGCCCGAAATCGTCTTAATTCATCAAATAGCGATTTCAAGCTAATCTTTTTGTTAGCTAGGTTCAGCTCCTTGTCTCCTGAACGGAGGTCCTCGGGATCAGATTCTGCGGTCGCTGCGCGTCCTGACCTGGGGAATGTCAGTTTCTTCTGTTTTTGGTTAGGCATGGTGTTTTTGTCTTTTGATTTTTATTCTTCCAAAAATCCGTTAAGTCTGATTTTGAAGATGTTTTCCTTGGATTGGGTCTGGGAGGTTCAGCGTTAAGTTGCTATCACCATGGCGTCCAGACCGGAAGTCCTCACTACATTTTTAATAAGTCCTTACAGACACAGCATGTGCCTAAGGTCTGGAAAGATGCTGTGGTTGTGCCTGTTCCAAAATCCAGCTGTCCTAAAACAGTAAATGATTTTAGACCAGTTGCCTTGACTTCAATTTTGTTGAAAATTTTTGAAAAACTGGTCAGATTTGAGGTCCCAAAGCAGACTGAGCATGCATTGGATCCTTTGCAGTTTGCCTATAGGCCTCACAGAGGAGTGGAGGATGCCACTGTCACTCTGCTTAACGTGCTTTTTTAACATCTGGATTTTAATGGGACACACACCAGGCTTTTATTTGTGGACTTTTCTTCTGCTTTTAATACAATCCAACCTCATATTTTAGTTGAAAGGCTCCTGCAACAATTTGATTTGAGTAATAATGTGGGGGGTTGGATTCTGGATTTTTTAACAAACAGGACACAAAGAGCAAGGGTCAATGGTACATTGTTTGACCAAAAGTGTTCTTCTACTGGCTCTCCTCAGGGGTGTGTGTGTTGTCACCACTACTCTTCATCCTGTACACAAACATGTGTCAGAGCAGACATGACAACAGACACATTATAAAGTATGCTGATGATTCAGTTATTGTCAGTCTCCTTCAGGATGGTGAGATTGGCCACGGCCAAATAGTTGAGGATTTTGTTCACTGGTGTGAGGATTCCTACCTGCAGCTGAATACGACAAAAACTAAAGATATGATTATTGACTTTTGGAAGAAAACTCCCAGGCACAAAGTCACTGTACTAAAAGACCAGACCATTGAATGCGTGCAGTCCTACAAATATCTTGGGACGATTATTGATAGTAATTTAAACTTTGAAGAGAACTATGAAAGGGTGTGCAGGGTCAGCAACATTTGCATTGTTTAAGGAAACTCACACATTTCCAAATTGACCGAACCATAATGACAGTGTTTTATCGGGCTTTCATTGAATCTGTTTTATCCTTTTCTTTAGTGTCATGGTTTGGTCAGATAAAACTGAGGCAGAGGAGTCCTTCGACCAGGTAGTTAGATGGTCCAGTCGTTTGCTTGGTGAGTCACAGCTGAGCCTGACATCCCTGTACACCAGACAGGTACAGAGGATTGCTACCTCCATTTTAAATGATGACTCCCACCCTTTGCACTGCCACTTTCAGCTTGTTCCCTCCAGACAGAGGTTTGTTGTCCCAAAATGTAAAACCCAGCGCTACAAAAACAGTTTTGTTCCTGCTGCTGTCAAAGAGTTGAACACGATTATAGCAATATATTG
This sequence comes from Pholidichthys leucotaenia, assembly GCA_020510985.1. Classification (NCBI taxonomy): domain Eukaryota; kingdom Metazoa; phylum Chordata; class Actinopteri; order Cichliformes; family Pholidichthyidae; genus Pholidichthys; species Pholidichthys leucotaenia. The sequence continues at coordinate 209,311,315 of CM035846.1, forward strand.
CACATAATTTAGTTATCTGTTTATTAATTTTTATTTTACATTTATTTATTTTTGTAGGTTTTTTTATTTGGGTTTTAAACCTTTTATTGGGTTTTAGACTTGTATTGAGTTTTTAATCTCTTTGACTTAGTTTTTAACTTTTTTTAATATGACCCTTCTCTCTTATCTCTTTTTTTCTCTTATCTCTTTGTCTTATGTCCTGATCCCAAAGAAATGGCGGGCAGCAAAGGTCATTGCCATCCCAAAACCTGGCAAAGACCACAAACTACCAGCAAGCTACCGCCCAATCTCCCTACTCAGCGTTCCTTACAAAATCATGGAGCGCCTAATACTGCAACGCATTTCCCCAGAAATAGAGGATATTCTAAGTGTGGATCAAGCAGGTTTCCGCAAGGACCGCAGTACAGGAGAACAAGTACTGGCCCTAACCACCTTCATTGAAAATGGCTTCGAGAGCAGACTGAAGACAGGGGCTGTGTTTCTCGATCTTACAGCCGCCTATGATACGGTCTGGCACAAAGGTCTCCTCCTGAAACTTATAAAGGCGATCCCTGCTTGGGCAACAGCAATTATAAAAACCCTGCTGACCAACCGAAGGTTCAGAGTCCACCTCAGTCAGAACACAAGTGCATGGAGAATGCAGAAAAACGGACTCCCACAAGGCTCAGTTCTAGCTCCAACTCTGTTCAACCTCTACATAAACGACCTGCCTACTACAAAATCCCGCAAATTCATCTATGCAGACGACATCTGTTTGGCATTCCAAGCACCAGACTTTGAACCACTGGAACGGGTGCTCACGGAAGATCTTGCTAAACTGGACCAGTTCTGCAAAATCTGGCGCCTAAAACCAAGCCCAGCAAAAACCGTCTCCAGTGTATTTCATCTCCACAATGCAAAAGCTGCCAGAGAACTAAACATCCACCTGAGCGGACTCAAGCTTAAGCATGCCCCAAATCCAACTTATCTTGGAGTGACCCTTGATAGGACCTTAGCCTTCAAGGAACATCTAAAGGGGACGGCTGCTAAGGTGAAAGTACGAAACAACCTGCTCTGCAAGCTCGCTGGTGCAAAATGGGGGGCGGCAGTCTCCACCCTGCGCACCTCAGCACTGGCCCTTTCGTACTCTGTAGCAGAATATTGTGCCCCTGTCTGGTCCAGGTCATCTTACACACACCATGTAGACACCCAGCTCAACTCAACCATGAGAACTATAACTGGAACAATCCGCTCAACACCACTCCCCTGGCTCTCTGTACTGTCAAACATAGCCCCTCCACACATCCGGCGAGCAGCATTAACTCAAAGGATGCTCCAAAAAGTTAAAGATTTTCCTCACTTACCAATCCATGCAGATATCTACACCCCACCCACTGCCCGACTTTCATCCAGACGGCCGATTTGGAAAAACCCTCCCCCAGCTGACTTTACCATCCAGACAGCTTGGCAAGAGGAATGGGAGACCAAGGAGGTCCCAAACAAACAGCTGGTGATAAACCCCAACCAACAGGTCCCGGGCACCAACCTCCCAAGGAGACAGTGGTCTACACTCAATTGCTTCAGGACTGGACATGGTCCCTGCTTGGCCAGCCTTCACAGATGGGGCAGTAGCCCTAGCCCACTGTGCGCATGTGGAGAGGAGCAAACTATGGAACACATCATAGAGGCTTGCCCGCTCCAAAGACTGGAAGGAGGATTACACACCCTCCATACAGCAAACCAGGAGGCAACTGCTTGGCTTAAGGACTTTGCATTCGCTAAATAAATAAAATGTCCTGATTTGTGGAGCCTTGAGTACTTTTCGTGTTTATGGTCAGCTTCATGCGTGCCTGTGTTTGTGTTCATGTTGAATGTAATTGTGGTTTGTAAATATGTGTCTAAAAGGATGTCACCTGACTGCAAAACAAATCTACCTACGGGTACAAATAAAGGAACCTGAACCTGACTGTCATTTGCATCGACTATTTAGGAAAATCAGAGACAAATATCATTTGCATAATAATTTGGAACATGGTGTAAAGATTTTATTAATTGATAAAAGGCTACATCACTGCTTTGTGGTACCAAGTAGATTTTTATAATGGATCAGATGAAGCGGAATTTAAATACCAGAGTTTATATTTACTGGCATGACATTGCTTGTGTTGCGCTCAAACTGAGTCATCAGAATCCATTTGAACTGTGCTAAAGGTTTGTAATAAGATCTAATTAAAGCACTGTTGCTTTACTAGTTTGTAAATTGTCAAAACTTTTTTGTTGTTGTGTGGACCTTTTCCCCCCCTCATATTGTGTCTTTTATCAGTCTCCTTTAGCATTGCTTTTCATGTGGTTGGAACTGTTCTACCCCTAGTACATCATCAGGGGTGGCTGTGGCACAGGTGTAGTGTGGCCAACTACTGATCGAAGGGTCAGGGGTTCAATTCCCCCTCTGTCTGCAGTCTGCATGTCAAAGTGTCCTTGAGCAAGACACTGAACCCCCAGTTGCTCCTGGTTGGTCAGGCCAGCACCGGTGTATGGCGGCTACGCCACCATCAGCGTGTGAATGGGTGGGTAGCAGGATCTGTAAAGCGCTTTGGTCATCTAGAGATGAGAATAAAAGCACTATATAAGTGAATGCCATTTACCATTTTACATACATTTGTAACCTAATGTCCTACCTTCACTGCTTTGTGCTGACACCGTGCCCCTGCTTGCATCTTAAGCTAAATGGAAAATGTGATGACTCTGCTCATTTCTCTGAGACCTTCACTCTGCAGAATATTGGTCTCCAGTGTAATCGCTGGTCGTGTTTGTCCTCATAAGAATGACCCTGAGGTTCAGCCTGGCTGTTACTCATTTGCAGCCCTAGATACACTCACACTCACACACACTAACTCCCCTGACTCTTTGCCTTCGCCTCAAGGACTCATCACCAAGGACAGACTGGGCAGGTTTACTGTGCAGTGATTCAGGCTTCTGCTGCTTTCTATTCATGACCCTGATTGCCTTGTCGAAGTTTGATGGTTAATGGTTGACTGTGTATGATCATATGCAGCCCACATCTGATGTAGATATATTTTGCTTTGGGTTAACAAAGTTTGGGTTCTTATGTTTTATTAAGCTACCTAAGTGCTTTCTTCATAAGTTGCTTCACATCAAAATTTGCCAGTGGACCTGGTTTTTTAAGCAGAGACTGCCTATATGACCTTCAGACTTAGTGAAACATATCTAAAAAAATTACTATAATTAATGGGATTTTTTTTTCCATATCAAGTAGAAGAACAAAATATGGAATGACCCAGTCATCAGGAAAAAGAAACACTGGAATCATCTTATGATTTGCACTTCTCAAACAAATATTTCTAAATATCTGTATCAAATAGAAAATAAAAATAGAAAATAATATAAACCATATCGTAAGCGCACTTATGTAGTCGGGGCTTTATGCTGAATAACTTAACCTAACATGCCAAAAACATGCAGGTTAGGTTAATTGGAGACTCTAAAAGTGGCTCTAGGTGAGAATGTGTGTGTGAATGGTAAAGGGATAGCGCCGTATTGTGGCTGCTTCATCCATCCAGGTGGATGCCCTCAATTTCCCATCTGGGGATCAATAAAGTATAAAGTATACAAAAAAATTAACCTGCATCAATAGTGTCCATTGCATTGACATCTGCCAGGACTTTTTGGCTGTCGTCACACTGAACGGATGTTTTTTTTTTTTTTTTTTTTTCTTTTTCGGGTGGTTGAATAAAATTAAGTTAAGCAACTGAAACGGAATGAAAAGAAAATTCCGGACACTCAGGATGGGTGTTGTTGATGGGATGGGGGGAGCATAACTGTGTGACATCATCACACAGTTTAGTAATAAATACACTCTCTCTCTCTCTCGCTCTCTCATATATATATATATATATATATATATATATATATACTGTATATATACAGTATATATACAGTATATATATATAAAATAGCAAGTCTTCCGTTAGCTGTTGATTACTGAAATGTAGTGTCAGCAAAATATTTACCCTGTCACCAGTCTTCTTTCTCTTTCGGCTACTTCCTTTCAGAGTTGCCACAGCATATCATCACCAGATATTGTGATGATCCACATGTTTTTTGGCAAGGATTTTTAGGCCAGATGCCCTTCCTGATGCAACCCTGTCCATTTATCTGGGTTTGGGACTGGCACAGGGAGTAACCCTGTGGCTGGGTAACCAAATTTACCCTGTCACCAGTAGCAGTCCCTAAGACTAAATTATTGAAGACTGTCATACTGATAAGCTCACAGTTTATAAATTCTGCTTTTGTGATTGGGGAATTTGAACTGTCCCTTGGAGTCTGTGAAGGTTGGAGCAGCTGATACTTCACACATGCTGCAGCTGCAGTGTTCAGTCAGATACTCACTTACAGAGAGCGTGCCTGTTCTAAGTAATGCAAACTAAACATTAAAAGCAATATTTACTGTGTTGAGTTGATGCTGGCAATGCTTGTCATAAGCGCAGTAAGGGGCCCCCTTACACAACACAGATATCGATGGGTGACCTTTAGGGCTGCAACGATTATTCGAATAATTCAAATAATTTAGTTACAAAAAAATCTCGATTCAAAATTTGTGTGTTGACGTGTCATTTAACCTGTTGCACTCCGGGATACCGCGGGTGGTCACGTCTCTGCGTCCTAGTGCATCTCAGTGCGCACTGTGCGTCTCAGTGCGCACTGAAAAAAAAAAAAAAAAAGCTGCATTTCCGTTCTTCCAGTACAGACACAGCCACGAACAGAAGGCCAAAGGAGTGTTTTGATTGGTTTAGATTTGATTGACCTCTCATTCGACTAATAAGAGCCTTGAATTGGGTTTCTGAAACCTTGAAGAACCAATGACTGAAAACCTAGCAAGAAGGACCTGCCTACCAATGACCGCGAATACAACGAGCCAATTGAAGCAGAGAAGTTCGACGATTGAAACGCGTGCGTCCCGTGCGTAAAATCTGTTTTGCCTAAGCCGCTGGGTGACACACATTGAGACCTGTGTGTAACGGTAGCGCTCGCCAGTTTTTTTTTTAATCACTACTGTTCTTATTTGTTTTGAAAAATCATTCGCCAAAACCGCAATCATGGAAGCGGAGATGGTTTGACCGGGTTGCGTGACCAGAACCACGAGTCCGTAACAAGCGGACCAGCTTCATGTTCGTCTGACAATGAGGAACAAATGTTCGCCAGCGACACTGCAGTTGTGGACAGGTAAGTGTTATAAGCTAAATTATTCTTTATCACTGAAAATAGTAATAAAAATGACTTTTGACTGATCGGTAATTACAACGGTGTGTCATGGCCACATGATGGACCGTTGACGGACCGTTTTTTTGTGCGCCAAGCTCCTCTGTAGCGGGGGTGGGGGGGGTGAGAGTTGTTATCCTCTACATTGCAGATATTGTAGTATAATTTTTATTGCACTGTAGGTTATTTTTTTTCTTGTAAAAAAAAAAAAAAAAAAGGCCACACATTTTTTACGTGGCATGTTTCTTTGTGTGTGGGGGGCTTGTTTGTTCATTCATTCATTCATGAATGAATAAATACCCCCCCCTACACACACACACACAGCCCTGAGTGTCATCTTTCATTAGAGCCCAAGATGAAGCTTCTATGTTTAAGCATTCAAAAGTTATAGACGTTTTTCTAAACTGTGCCATCTGGCACAGTTCAAAAATGCCTGGGAACAACCTGAGAAAAAAGCTGTGTAATATATTCATTTTTTGTGGTATTGTCACAAAATTTTGACCTCAGCTGGATAACACTTGGTTCTACATTTCTGTTGTATTTTCCAGCCAGTATCTGACAGCTGTGTGTTATTTGCAAGCATTTGTATCTAAAAAAAACCCACCCAGGCGAACTTTATTTTCTTCAGATTCAGTATGTTTAGATGACTGTTACTCAGTGGCAGGAGCACTTAGAGAGATTATGACTGTTTTGCCAAACAATTCAAAGTGTTTTCTTTTAAGTGAGACCAACCCCATGAAGATGCTGCAAAGGGTTGAAGAACAGCTTTTGATTTACTTTGGGTATGTTATTTTTAGGCATTTTTAGGGAAATTGACCAGAATGCAAGGGGTTAATGTAGCACTTGCGGTCTATATGACCTTCTTCCGGTCATGCTACCTAAACAAAACACAGATTTGTTTAACGGCGCCTTGTCAGAGTGGCATAGTGACGGGCCAGCAAAGATAAAGAAAATTAAAAAAAAAAAAAAAAATGACAAAAGTATCTCAAGTCTGCAATCATTTCAAGCTCAAATTGGAGGAAAATATTATGCAAGTGTGTACATGGTAAAGCTGAGCGGCGAACTAGAATGCTACAATGTCAGATGTTTTGTGTTTTGGCAGAAAGCGTCCCACATTCAAGATTCAAAGGCTTTATAATCATGTGCACAGTTAAGAAATGCATTTCCTGAGCAATGATATTCTTTTTTTCCACAATATCTTTATTGAACCTTTTTTTTTTTTTTTTAACAAACATGATACAAACAATCAAACACTAACACTAAAGTACTACAAAAAAAAAAAAAAATGCACTAAAAACACCAACAACCACCAACAAAATCAAGTCTTCAACAATGCTCCTCTGTTTAGTCTAGACAATCCAATACATAAGTATACTTATTATGTTCACCAGTTTGGAATTTACAAGGTCCACACACATCATTCACCTTCTTCTTCAAGAGTTATGTTTAAATTTTTTACATAATCAATAAAAGGTCTCCATATATTCTCAAACACAATTTCCTTTGATTTCAGTATACTGTATATAGCAATGATATTCTTACTGTACTCTCCGAACGAATGCCAAGGTAATAGGTACACAGCATACTAATAAGGTAATAGCACACCTAATACTAATGGATACTAATAACACACTACACACAGTTAGACTATTAGGACACCTTAGTACACCTTGATACTAAATACTAATACTAATGAATACTAATAACACGCATTAGGCAATTTGGACAGGTAGAGCAGTTAAAGCAGTCAAACTAGATATATTGGTATCAGAGATGATATGAACCTGAGATGGCATAAGCCTGTATACAGTGTGCAAATGGGCAGTAAACAAATTACAAATTAGCACCCAGTGTGAGAATTTCTCTAATGATAATACCAGTAGACTGTACATGATGATTAGCGGCAGAGATGATATGGACATCAGACGGGGTGAGACTATGTACACTGTACAATTGAGCAATGTGCATATTTAGCAACCCATGTGTGAGTTCCTATTTGCAAAGCTGTGTTGCGGAATTTTGGGAGTTTATTTGTTCAGGAGTCTGATATCAGTGGGAAAGAAGGAGTTTCTCCAGTCTGATTGTCATGCATTTTACACTTTTGTACCTCCAGCCTGAGGGTAGAAGTGTAAAATGCAGGACAACCAGACTGAAAAACTCCTTGTGCACATCATGCACAGCCAGCGCACCTGAGACAAGGTACGTGTTTGAGGTTTAAAATTAAGATGAATAGAATGTAGTCTGCTACGCCAGTTATGCTTATATGACCAAAGAACATATAGCCATTGCCGTTAGCGCCTGGATGCTAATGGATGCTAACTGCATCTTTTAGCGGATGCTAACTGCTAGCAAAATGAACTTTATTGTGTAATGTACCATTTAAAGTTATGTTCTATGCAATAAACATTGCAATAAGCATTGTAATAAATGAGTACCTGTGTTATTGAGTGTTTGGTACAGTTACTGCTGCTCTTTAAGAAAGAAAGTTCTGCAAATGTTGGTAGATAGATAGATAGATAGATAGATACATACTTTATTTTGAACAAAAAAGTAAAACAAAAACAAAACAAATGACAAGTGCAATAAAGTAACAATATACAGTGTTTGAAAGGGAGAAGGAAGACGTGAACACTTATTAATTCCAACTCCTCTTTTTCATAAATACAACTCATGTGAAATATATACAAATTACCACATTTAAGACCCCAAGTAAACCATTAAATATACACTACCGTTCAAAAGTTTGGGGTCACCCAGACAATTATTTTGTGTTTTCCTTGAAAAGTCGCACTTATTTAGCACCATGAGTTGTAAAATGAATAGAAAATATAGTCAAGACATTGACAAGGTTAGAAATAATGATTTGTATTTGAAATAATAATTTTTTCCAGATACTCAACCTGCTCAAAGGAAGGTCAGTTTTATAGCTTCTCTAACCAGCTAAACTGTTTTCAGCTGTGCTAACATGATTGCACAAGGGTTTTCTAATCATCCATTAGCCTTCTGACACAATGAACAAACACATTGTACCATTAGAACACTGGAGTGATAGTTGCTGAAAATGGGCCTCTATACACCTATGTAGATGTTGCACCAAAAACCAGACATTTGCAGCTAGAATAGTCATTTACCACATTAGCAATGTATATTAGATATTAGAGTGTATTTCTGATTACTTTAAAGTTATGTTCATTGAAAAAAACAGTGCTTTTCTTTCAAAAATAAGGAAATTTCTAAGTGACCCCAAACTTTTGAACGGTAGTGTATTTTGTACATATCAACATTAACACCCATCCATCCCAACATACATACAGTCCATACATCAAAACCAGCCCCAAACAACACAGATATACCACAGTACTGTCCCACCTACCATTCCATAGTGTCCCAGAGTGAGCATAGTGAATCGTACATATAAATACTACCCTTCTAACATATATTCTTTCAGCAAATAATGTCTATACCTATTTTTGAATTGAAATCTGCTTGTACATAGTTTCAGTTCCGGCTCCAGACTATTCCACAAATCCACCCCACAGACAGATATGCACATACTTTTCTTAGTTGTTCGTATCTTGGGTTTTGTAAAGTTTAAGTCTCCTCTCAAATTATAATCATTGTCTCTTTTTTTGAATATTTTTTGTATATTAGTTGGGAGTTGATTATTAATTGCCCTGTACATGACTTGTGCTGTCTTAAATTTAACTAAATCCATGAACTTTATGACATGTGACTTTAAAAACAACAAATTGGTATGGTCTCTATATCCTACATTATTTATTATCCTTATAGCTCTTTTTTGTAATGTGCATATTGATTGTAGGTTGGTCTTGTAGGTGTTTCCCCAGACTTCTACACAGTAGTTAAGATAAGGTAGAAACAGTGAATTGTACAGTATGAACAATGATTTATAGTCCAAGATGTGTCTTGTCTTCCCCAGTATCCCTATACATTTTGCCAACTTGGCCCGGATGTGACTGATGTGAGGTTTCCAGCAGATTTTATTGTCTAGCGTCACCCCCAGAAACTTATTTTCCTGTACTGTTTCTGTTCTGGTATCATCTATCGTTACCATTATTTCATGATTTATTTTATAATTTCCAAACAATATAATCTTTGTTTTTTTCAGATTTAGAGATAATTTATTTTTGTTGAACCACTGCTTTAACCTTTTCATTTCAGTTGTGACCACCTCTAAAACCTGCTGCAAATTCTCACCAGTGCAAAGCATATTTGTGTCATCTGCAAACAAAATAAATTTCAGAATTTTTGATACTTGGCATATGTCATTTATATACAAGATAAAGAGTTTGGGTCCCAAAACTGACCCCTGGGGCACACCACAAGTGATGTCCATGAAGGGTGATTTATGCTCACCAATTTGTACAAATTGTTGTCTGTTACTTAAATAACTTTCCACACAGCTCACAACCATATTCTTCACATTGTCCAGACAGATTTATATCGTAATACATTCAAATAAATCATCCTCAGTTATTGACAAATTTTCAACAACCTTGTATTGCAAGCTCTTGTCAACATAAATTGCAACTCCTCCTCCTTTTTTCACTTTTCTGTTTATATAATTTAATTCATAGCCATCCATGGTAAAATCCACTCCTTTCTCTTCACTGAGCCACGTCTCTGATGTTGTCACAATATTGAATGGCTCTTTAAACTGATGTAAATAATCTTTAATGTTATTAAAGTTGGCATAGAGACTTCTGCTGTTGAAGTGGATCATAGAAATATTGAAATAAGATGTGACCATTGTGTTAAACTGTTCATCCGTGTAGTAACTACGGTCATTATTGATGGAGCTAAATAAATTATTATCAGGGTCTATGTTATATTCCACGTCCTGTGGGTTGTGATCCGTATATTCGAAAACTTTCAATGCACTTTGGTCAATGCAAGTTTCTTTAAAAACTTGCATCGTTTCTTCTTTACTGGAGTAATCTTCGATTAGACTGGGTGATTACCCGAGCCTTAAAATAGTTGTTAGCTGCAGCCCTAGTGACCATTGAGAGATCAAACATTGGCCGTCTCTCAACGATCTCCTAAAGCCTTGAACAAGCTCTTTCTGTGTAAATGTTTGATAGATCCTTGTGCACTCATGCAATCAAAAATTCAATTTTTGGCAACTTTCATGGTGATCTGTCGAGATCTTTGAGGGACCTTGCTGATCATTGAGTGCTCATTGAAAGATCCCCAAGACATCACAGAGAGGCCAGTAGAGATACCTGAGAAAACAGGAAAGATCGCTGAAAGATCATTGAGAATTCTTTGAGTGACCAAGGAGGATGCTGAGCATTTCTTGGGTGACAAGGAGCCTGTGGGTACTGTATATAGATGAGAAGTTTCTAGTGTTTTTCCATCAGTCTCTGACAAACTGTTGGAAGAAGAAACATTTCCAGAAGGTCAAGAGCCTAACAACAGTTTAACCATGAAAGCACCAAGGTGCGGATGCCTTGGTGCCTGTGGCATGGTAGCATGGGGGGGGGGAGGGGGCTGAAAAAAAAAAGTCAGACTTCTAGTGGGTGGGCATAGTTATTAAAATAACTTTTTTCGCTGCTGCATTGATGGCCAAGGTACTCACCTTTGCCATCATTGTTTATTTTGAAAACAAAGCCTTATCTGGAAATAGTGGCAAATTAAAAGTCGAGAAAATATGGCGATACAGTGATACTGTGGGTCACCCCCACAGCCTACGGACAAGCAGAGCGCTCAGCTGGAGCAATTAGCAGAACAATGACTGATATCAATAGGCAGCCTCTCTTTGTCTAGTTCAGGCGCCAGACTTCCTGCTCTTTACTGTGATGCAAATGTCCCATGCCTCCCTGCAGTTACTCTGATGCTAATGTGCCATTCATGTATTGTCTGTAGCTGGGTATATAAGCCAGCTGAATATCGCTTGCTCTTCCTCTCTGACTGCTCATCTGACTACACGCATTCCCTGTCTCCTGACGAGAGCCTGAGAGCTCGCTCCAGCATGCTTACAAGAGCTGGAGTGAGTTTCTGTGATGGCGATGAATAAAACTCCCTTTTAAACCTCAGTTCGCCGTGCCTTATTTTACCATCTGCCACAATACAAGCCTTTAGATCTAGTTGATTTTGAGCAGGTGAGCTCAAAAGCTGGTAACAGACAGACGGATACATACACAGACACATGGAGGGATTACCGTATGTGTACATTGCCTTTGCACCAAGGCATAAAAATACAGAAGCACAAGAATAAAATTAGGAGCACAAAGAAAAATGCTGGAGTAACAGATTTTATTAATTGAATGCGTGTGTAGTTATACAATGGTGTGCAGTAGCAGGTAAAAATATAAAAATTTCCCAAAATAAAAACATAATTATGAATATTAAATCAGAACGGTTTGGAATGTCTCACACTAATGTGTAATGAATATTGAGAGTTTCTTTTTTTTTTTTTTTTTAAATATTCAGTTCTTTATTAAGAAATGTTCACATATCTATGCCTAACCTTGTTTTTTGTTTTTATTTGCATTTTTTAACATTTATTTTAGTCATTTTTTTTTCAATTATATTTTTATTGGTGATCTTGGTCAGATTGTTTACATTGAGAGCAGTACTTTATTACAAAGGAAAGATAAATAAAAAAAAAATAATACACAAGAAAATGCCCTCGATTAATCTTCCCATAAGTTTTTTTTTTTTTCAGTATAAAAAATAACATATAAACAAATAAACTGAACAGTGGACAAGTGGTATTAAATTTTTTCGCTTTTGCTCTTTTCTTCCCTTCAATGGGATAGATTACTTAAAGTCTCTCCTTTGATTTCCTGTATATTGGGTCCATTTAAGCCAGTATTTATCAAATTTATCTCTTTGTAGTCGTAAAGACATGGTAATCCTTTCCATCATAAATATCTGGTATACCATATCATGTAAATCCTGAATTTTTGGTATGTCTGTTTGGAGCCATTTTCTCGTTAAGACTTTCTTTGCTGACAATAGTACAATTCTCATTAAATATTTATCTGCAAATGAGGCTATGTTAGGAATTTCCAAACCTAAGAACATGTACAGGAAGTCAAAGGGGACATGGGTAGAGAAAACCTTTTCCAGGCACTTATGTGTGTCTTTCCAAAATGGGGTAACTTTTGGGCAGGCCCAGAATACATGATAATGATTAGCCTCTTCATTTCCACATAGTCTCCAACAACCGGTACCTAGATTTTGGTGTTTTTTTTGGACTGGGGTGATAAAGAAACGAATTAAATTTTTCCATCCAAATAGTTGAATAAGTAGTTTTCCATTGCACTGTACATAATGATTCCCAGTCACTATCATCTATTGCTGATCCTATTTCTTTTTCCCATTTCTTCTTAATATATAGGGTATTGGTGGATTTGTTTGCTTAAAGTCCCTGATAAAATCTTGCTATAATTTTCTGAACAGTAGTAGTGCTAAAGGCCATTTGAAATATATTTAGAATTTTATTATCCTCCTTATCAGTCTTGGTCCTTATAATTTCATTATATCTATGTCTCAACTGTAGGTACCTAAAAAAGGCTTGGTTATTTAGCCCCTTTTTTGATTTAAGGGTTTGGAAGTCTGCTAGCTCCCCCTTGTGGTTAAATGTGAAGTATGAAGTGAGCCCCATTGACGTCCATTTTTGAAATCTTGTGTCATTACGGTTTGGTAAAAATTCTGTGTCGTAAGCGCACCATCTTAACATCATTTCAGTCTTGGTTAGTTTGTTCTCTCTACTTACGTCATTCCAAATCTTAAAAGTGAATTTTAGCCAGGGGTTATCCGGGTCTTTCAAATGTGATTGCAATTTCCTGTCTGCTATCATTGCTTGTATAGGAGGGCCCTTAGTGGCTTTTTCCTCTATATCTTTCCACCTAGATTTGAACATTGCATCACATAAGCAAACCAATGGTCTTAATTGGGCAGAGTAGTAGTAGTCCTTCATACATGGCAAAGATAAGCCACCTCTGTCCTTTGGCAGTTGTAATGTACTGTATCTTATTCGAGGTTTTTTCCCAAGCCATATATAGCGGGAAATCAACTTGTCCCATTCTACAAATTGTTGTTTTGACACTTCAATTGGGAGAGTTTGGAAAAGGTAATCGGGGTAAAATGTTTATTTTTATTGATTCTATTCTATTAATTAGTCCTAAAGTTGGTATTAGACTCCATTTTCTTAAATCCGATTTTATTTTGGAATTTAATGGGCCATAATTCTTTTCAAACAACTTTCCAGTGTCTCTACTTAATATCACGCCAAGATATTTCATGGAGTCTTTGTCCCATTTAAAATTGTATTTATTTTTTAACTCCATTGAGGGTTGATAATTTAAGGTCATAATTTGTGTTTTTTCAATATTTAATTTGTAACCTGAAAGTGATCCAAAATGCTCTAATATCTCCATCAATCTAGGTAGAGATTTATTTGGTTGACCTAAATAAATTAGGACATCATCTGCAAAAAGTGATATCTTCTGAATGTCCCCATGTATATCAATTCCCTCAATTAAATTATCTTGTCTAATGTATTGACTAAGCGGTTCAATAAATAAAGTGAATAAAATTGGTGAAAGGGGGCAGCCCTGGCGACATGATCTTTCAAGTGAGACTGGTTTTGAAAGACTACCATTTATTTTTATTTTGGCTGTTGGTTTGTGGTAAATTACCTGGATGGCCTTAATGATTATATGGTGAAATCCAAATTTATTCAAAACTTTGTAAAGAAATGCCCATCTCATTGAGTCAAATGCTTTTTCAGCATCTAAACCCATAAGCAATGCCTCAATCTTATTTTTTTTAATATGGTGTATACCGTGGAGGGTCCTTCTAATACTGTCTTGAGTCTGCCTCTGGCGGATAAAACCAGTTTGATCATGATTAATAAGTCTGGGTATAATATTGTCAAGTTGCTTTGCTATTATGGACGTGTATATTTTGTAGTCTAAGTTTAAGACTGATATTGGTCGATACTGGCTACAATTCAATTTATCTTTTCCCTCTTTTGGGATGACAGTGATAATCGCTTCTTTCCATGAGGGAGGTGGATCCCCTCCCTTCAATACCCAGTTACACACTTCCCTCAGTCTTGGAATTAATTCCTCCCTGTAGGTCTTATACCATTCACCAGAGTAGCCGTCTGGGCCAGGGCTTTTATGTGGTTTTAGTCTTGTAATTGCATCATTGATTTCTTTATTTGTGATTTCTTTTATTAGGTTACTGTTCTCCTGTTCCGTGACTCCGGGGAGATTTAGTGAACTTAAAAAGATTTCAATGTGGTCACCATTGTTTAATTTAGGCTGTGAGTAAAGGTCTTTGTAATAGGTTACAAAACTCTCCTGAATTTCTGTAATATCATCATGTGTAATCCCAGTTTTGGGATTTTTTATTCTATAAATTGTGTTATCAGCCTGTTGTTTTCTTAGTTTAAAAGCTAGCCATTTCGTTGATTTCCCTCCAGCCTCATAATAATTTTGTTTAAGATAGATAAGCTTTTTTTGCATTTCATCAGAATATATGTTATCAATTTCTTTTTGTAATCTTTTTATTTCATATTGTTTGTCATTGTTTAAAGTAATTTTGTGTTGTCTTTGTAGTTCCTTAAGATCCATTTGTAATTTTTCGAGTTTTTCTTTTTTTTGTTTTTTAATGAAAGAGGTGCTGGCAATAATTTTGCCTCTTATAACCGCTTTAAAAGCATCCCATAAAATGGATGGTGACACTTCCCCATTATCATTTTCCTTAAAGTATTCATCAATTTCTTCTTTTAATTTCTCTGTCATTTTTGAATCATTCAAAATATTGGAATTAAGTTTCCAAGTTGTGGTTTTGCGAGTATCATTCATACAGATAGATAGATATATTGGAGAGTGATCTGACAGATCAATTGTGCCAATATCACTTGTTTTAATCTTATATCTGTCTTTATTAAATGTGAAGAAGTAATCAATTCTCGAATATGTAGAATGGGGGGCAGAAAAATGTGTATAATCGCGTCCAGAAGGGTTAAAATCTCTCCAGATATCGATAATTCCGGTTTCACTCATGATACTGTTTATTTTCTTTATTATTGATTTTTTTTGTGCGGAGTCATTCTTAGAACTGTCCAGTTTTGACAACCGTACATTCATATCCCCTCCACATATCAACATTCCTTCAGTTTCAGATACCATCATTTCGAACATCTGTTTATAAAAATTGCAATTACTTCCTGGTGGTGCGTATATGTTGAGAATAGTTACTAATGAGCCATCAATTTTTCCTTTTACCAATATATATCGCCCCTCTTTATCCTTCTTGTCAGATAAATATTCAAAACAAATCTGTCGTGAAATGAGAATTGCAACACCTCTACGGTGGCCAAGTTTGTATGATGATCCATAGACATACTTATAAAAACCTCGTTTAAGCTTTTTGAGTTCTTGGTCTAATACATGCGTTTCTTGCAGAAGGGCCACATGTATCTTTTCTTTTTTGAGTTTGGAGAGTATTTTTTTTTTTTTTTTTATTTAAGTTTTTGTAAAGGGTATACAGGTCGTTACAGCAATGCAGTGTTTACATTTTCATCACATGTTCCCTTATTTTCTGATATCTGACAACATTGGAAGATTAATTCTTACAACACCCCTTTTTTTTTTTTTTTTTTTTAAAGTGAAAGAAAAAGTGAAATTAAAGAGAAAAAAAAACAAGAAACAAATAACAAAAAAAAACAAAAACAAACCAGTAAAAACAAACAAAAAGAAAAAGTAAGTAAATAAAGATAAAAGAGCATCTGAGTAGAGTTGGAACAAAGAGCGGAACCATTATTGAAATGGTATTTGTCAAAGATTAGATCTAATGGAAGACACATATGCAGTCCAGGGTTGCCAAAAGTTCATGAACACATCCATGTCCTGTCTCAGTGCGAATGTCAACTTTTCCATCGAGTAAATGTCTTGGATCACGTTAGTCCAATCTTCAGGTGTAGGACAGTCCTTCAACATCCATTTTTTAGTTAGAGCTTTTTTGCTTGCCAATATTAAAACATTGAATAAGTATTTTTCTCCTCGTCTTTCCAGTGAGTCCGGTAGTAAACCCAAATACAAAGTTACAAAAGAAAAGGGAACTGTAATTTTGAATATTTTCCCCAATATTGTCTGTACCTTGGTCCAATATTGGTGGATAACTGGGCATGACCAAAACACATGAAAATGATTTGCAGTCTTTTCACCACACAAGCGCCAACAGTTCAATCCCTTATGGGTAAATTTGTTTTGTGCAGGTGTTCTGAAAAATCTTGCCAAGTTTTTCCATCCAAATTCTCTCCACTGCAGGGATGAGGTACTTTTCCATTGCTGTTTATTTAGCTTCTCCCATATTTCCAGTTGTAAAGTGAAATTCCCCTCTTTTTCCCATCTCTCTTTTATATAAGATGTGTTGTCTCCTTTTAAGTCTTGAAGACCTTGGTATATTTTAGAAATGTATCTGATCCCTGGGATCCCTTTATATGCCATTAAGAAGACCTTCAGAACACCTGACTGGGCCCTTTCCAAAACCTCCTTTTTAAGTATATTGTTTATGTGGTGTCTAAGCTGGAAGAACCTGTAAAGGTCTTGATTTATTAGGCCTTGTTTTTTCAAATCTTCAAAACTTCTTAAGATTTGCCCTTTAAAAAAATCGTAATATTTTATCAGCCCTTTCTCCTTCCACTTTTTAAATCTGGTGTCTGTTTTATTAGGAGTAAAGTCCTGATCATAGGCGATCCATTGCAGAAGTCGATAGGGCTCTTTAGTTTGATTCTCTCTGACTATCTTAAACCAAATTTTTAGCGGGGTCTCTATCCACGGGTTAGTGTTATTCAAAAGCTTAGGTAAGACATTGTTCCCTATTATCGCCTGTAGGGGGATGTCACTTGTTATTTGGCATTCGATCTCCTTCCATTGTGCAGTGTAGACTGGGTTACATATCTCTACTAAAGTTTTAATTTGTGCGGCTTTAAAGTAGTCCCTGATATTTGGCAGCGCGAGCCCACCTTTGTCTTTGTTTAGCTGTAGGGTTCTATATCTGATTCTAGGTCTCTTGCCCTGCCATATGAATCTTGAGATCCTTCTGTCCAGCTCCTGCCATGTTTTTTTGGGAGGTTCTACCGGTATTGTTTGGAAAAGGTATAGAAGACGTGGAAGTATATTCATTTTGACTGCTTCAATTCTTTGTGCAGTACCCAAGAATGGTATCATATTCCATCTTGCTAGGTCAGATTTTATTTTTGTCACCAGTGGATCATAGTTTAGTGATATAATTTTGTTGAGTTGTTTCGGGATATTGACCCCCAGATATTTCATAGATTCCGACTCCCAGTTAGTTTTGAGTTTGCTTAGTGAATAATGATTTGGGTCATAGTTGAATGTTAAAACTTGGGTTTTATGCATATTTAATTTGTACCCCGATAAATCTCCATACTCTGAAAAAACTGAGGTTAGTTCTGGTAAAGAAGTGTCCGGCTGCCCTAGGTATATTAAAATGTCATCAGCAAAGAGTGCTATTTTATGTTCCTTCTGACCAAGTGTAATACCTTGAATTTTTTGGTTTTGTCTTATCCATTGGCTCAGAGGTTCTATGAAGATTGCAAAGAGCAGTGGAGACAGGGGGCAGCCCTGACGACATCCTCTTTCCAGTTCAAAAGATGATGATAAATTACCGTTAATCCTTATTTTAGCTGTTGGTTTTTTATATAATGCCTGTATAGTTCTAATGAAGTTGTTATGAAAATTGAAACTGGATAAGATTCTATATAGAAAAGACCAGTCAACCGAATCGAATGCTTTTTCAGCATCTAATCCCAATATGACTGCATTTAAGTTATATTTTTTTATATGATGAATTATGTGTAAAGTGCGTCGAATGTTGTCTTGTGTCTGTCTTTGTCTTATAAAACCTGTTTGGTCTAAATGAATTAGGTCTGTCAGTATATTTTCTAACCTTTTGGCAAGGATAATGGTAAAAAGCTTATAGTCCTGATTTAGTACACTGATTGGTCTGTAGTTGGAGCACTCTAGTTTATCCTTTTCAGGTTTAGGTATAACTGCAATGACCCCTTCTCTCCAGGAGGGGGGGATTTTCCCTGTGTGGAGGACATAATTAAATGTTTTCAGGAGGAGAGGAGATAGTTGCTGTTTAAAGGTTTTGTACCACTCTGCTGTATAGCCATCAGCTCCTGGGGATTTGTTTGCTTTAAGTTTCATAATTGCTTTTTCCAATTCTTTAGGATGTATTTCTGACAGTAGTGTTTTATTTTGTGACTCCGTAAGTTGGGGAAGGTTTAATGTGTTTAGGAATGCCTCGGATGCGTTTTTATGTTTTTTGTGGGAGTATAAGTTCTTATAGTAATTCTCGAAGTTTTTAAGAATATCCTGAATTCTGAATTTTATTTCCTTTGATACTGGGTCTCTGATTTTGTAGATTGCTCTTTCTGTTTGATGTTTCCTCAATTTATAGGCTAGCAATTTTGCCGATTTACTGCCTGCTTCATAGTATTTTTGTTTCAGAAATGTAAGTTTCTTCTGGATTTCTATTGTGTAGATCTCATTTATTTGGTTTTTAATTTCCTTAATCTTGAGCGAGTCAGTAGAATGAGTGTTGCCTTTGTGTTCTTTTTCTAGGTTCCTAAGTTCTGACTCTAATGTGGATAGTTTTTCTTGTCTTAGTTTCTTTTGGGTTGCCAGTTTTGCAATAATCTTTCCTCTTATTACAGCTTTACATGCATCCCACAGAATTAAAGGGGATACTTCTCCATTATCGTTATCTTCCAAATATCTGAGAATATCTGATTCCAATTCATCTTTCAATGGTCCTTTCAGGACATTTGAATTTAACCTCCAAGAAAATGTATTATTTGTGTATTTTTGGATATTTAAGTCCATGTAGATCGGACTGTGGTCGGAGAGATCCATCAGTCCTATTTTACATGTTTTTACTCTTCCAATGTCTCTATTAAACATAAAAAAATAGTCAATCCTTGAGTAAGATGAATGTGGAGTTGAGTAAAATGTATAGTCTTTTACACTGGGGTTGAGTTCCCTCCACACGTCACAGATTCCCAATTCTTTTAGTAGCATCCGAGTCTTCCTGTTTTGGGTGTTATTTTGATGTGGGGAATTACCAGAAGCATCCCAGTATGGATTCAGTCTAAGATTGAAGTCCCCACCACATATCACTAAACCTTGAGCTTTAGTTATCATTAGGTCGAATACATTTTTATAAAATTTCCAGTTAGCCCCTGGGGGAGCATACACATTCAGCAGGGTGATATCTTCTCCCTCTAGCCGCCCAGTTACCAAACTGTATCTCCCTTCTTTATCTTTGTGTTCTGATTTTTTTTCAAATGTAATTTTGGTTGATATCAATGTCGCTACTCCCCTCCTCCTCCCTGATTTGTATGAAGATGAAGAGATCATTTTAAACCCTTGTCTACTGAGTTTATTGTGTTCCACGTCTGTTAGGTGGGTTTCTTGTAAAAGTATTATTCCTGCTTTGTCTTTTTTCATTTTGCCTAGAATCTTGGATCTTTTAACTGGATTCAGGATTCCTTTTACATTATATGAAATTATTTTGGTTACACCCTGTTTCTCCATTGTGTTGTTTTGTTTAGTATAACTGTGTGGTGGCCCTCTTTTGTGCTACTCAGAAACTGAAAGAACATTAAAAACAAGAAAAACATTAAGAACATAGTGTAAAAAACTTTAAAACAAAAAGCTGTCATAAGAACTTCCTGAGCTGAGGTCTTTTTAAAGACCCTGTAAGAGCCTTGATGGAGTGAAGGCTCTGAGGGAAATTCCTCAAACTCTGTTACGTGTTGAGGGCCCTCTCTTACCACTGAAAGTAGTCCCATGCTTTTAACGTGAGTTTCAGAACCCAATCCAAACTTGTAATGATTTTTTTTTTTTTTTTTCCCTTTTATGCCTAAACCCTGTGAAATTGTGTGCACCCTCCCACCCCCATCACATCAAACATTCACGCAAAAACAGTATTTGTTAGTATGAGGAGAACATGTGGATTATTGTCACATTTCTATTTTAACAAGTTTTTTTTTTTTTTATTACAAAGACTTATTTGTTTCAAATAATATGATTGTTCCATGAAATGTTTTACCACATGCTGAATATGCATCTCCTTTAATGTTTGTTACCTTGTATGAGGGGGGTTGGATGTGCGGATTGATTCAAGAGAAAAAAAAAAAAAAAAAAAAAAAAAGGTCGCTATTCCAACCTGAAAACGGATAGTTTATCCGCGACGCTCTGGTGCTGGGTTTCCCGCTGCTGGTCCGTGGATTTTGAAGGTCTTTGTGTTGTCCATGTTTGCGTTTTGATCTTCTCACTCGGGTCTGCGGTGGGTTTAAATACCGTTACCGGGAGGCCTCTTTTCGCCATGTCAGCTGTTGCTTCTTCCGCCGAATTATAGAGACACGTTTCATCGCCGTAGAAGACCCTTAACTTCGCAGGAAATGGTGTCTGAAAGCGCAATTTCTTCTCTCTTAACACCTTTTTCGCGTCATTGTATTCCCTGCGCTTTTTAAGGACCTCCGGGGCGTAATCGTGTTCCACGTAGACTTTTCTCTCCTGGTGCATAAATCCTTTTTTCTGCCAGGCCAGTCTTACAACCTCTTGTTTTATTTTGAAATTGGAAAATCTTACCAACACCGAACGTGGGGGCGCTTCCGCCGCCGGCCTAGTGGCTAATGAACGATGTGCCTTTTCTATCTTCAAGTCGGTGGTTTGTGGAATATCCAATTTCTCTATTAGTAAGGATTCCACGCATTCTGCCATTGAGTTAAAACCATTTTCGGTTCCTTCTATCAGACCATGAATTCTTATGTTGTCTCTTCTTTGTTTTCCTTCTTGGTCGGTTAGCTTAGCCTCTATAGCTGCTTGTCTTTTGCGTAGGTCTAGCACAGAATCTTCGAGCACTTTTATTCGATCCTCTGTTTCCAAGATTCGGTTCTCGGCCTGGTCCACTCTGCTGTTTGTCCTTTTCAATTCTTCTCTGAATTCCCGAAATTCGGCCGTAACATCTCGGCGAAATCGTCGTAGCTCCTCAAATAGTGATTTCAGGCTAACCCTTTTGTTAGCTATCACCAGTTCCTCGTCTTCTGAACGGAGATCTTCCAGTTCGGATTCTCCGGCCGATACGTGTCCTGGCCTGGAGAATTTCAGTTTCTTCTGTTTTCCTTTAGACATGATGATTTTGTCTTTTGATTTTCACTCCTCCAAAAATCCGTTAAGTTTGATTTTCAATGTGTTATCCTGGATTGGGTCTGAGAACTTCAGTGTTAAGCTGCAGTCGCCATGGCGTCCAGACCGGAAGTCTGGAGAGTATTTTGGACCTTTTTTGTGGGCTGATAATTCCATTTACATTAAAGGAGATGACATTGATAGTCTGATTATTGGCTATAATTTGTTTTTCTTTTTCTCTTCCTTAATAAACATAAGTATACCACTTGTCCAAACAGTGCTGCTCTGAACTGCAGCCAAACAAAACAATAACAAACATTTGAGGAAATAAACCAGGATTTCCGTTTGTGGGGTTTAAAGAAAAACAAACCCTGTAAGACCTGATGTTGTGAGTCTTGAAGAGGGTAAGCCACTTGCGTCAGGGTGGGCCCTCTAGTGGAGCGTCCATCGTCACGCCTTTCCTCCATATTATGCCTGAACAGCCATTTCCCGGCAGCTGATTTAGATTGGCAATAAGTCTTAGGTTTCACTCATTTCTCGTGTTTAGTTATTGTATTATCTCTGTAACTGGGTTATAAATTGAACAGCAGATTTATATTGGCGTTTTTACATGGATTCCCTTCTGTATTGTTGCAGTTTCTTCTTTATTGATGACGGTCCAGTCTGACCCGGATCCAGCGGTGTGCGTCGCTCTCCTCTTGTGCTTCGTTTAGTGGTCCACGCTGTTTTCTGAATCCGTGCCATCAGTGTCTCCGGTGGCTTGTAGACAGTGACTGGGAATCCTCTGTCAAACATGTCTTTAGTTGCATCTTCAGCGGTGTTATAAAGTTTTGTTTCGTCTGGGTAGAACACTCGGAGTTTAGCTGTAAACGGGGTCTGGAAACGTACCCCTCGTTGTTTTAGGATCTTTTTAGCCTCTGCGTATGTCTGTCTCTGCTTAAGGACGTCAGGTGCATAATCGTGATCAAGGTTGATCTTTTTGCCCTTCCACTGGAATCCCCTCATTTGCCAAGTTTTCCTGAGCACCTCTTCCTTGCTCTTGTAACTGGTAAAGCGTACAATGATGGACCGAGGTGGTGCTCCGGCTGGGGGAACTGCCACCAGGGCGCGGTGTGCGCGTTCAATATGCAAGTCCAGTGTCGAGGGCAGTTGGAGCTTTTCCCTCAGAAGATTTTCAACAAAATCTATCATAGTCGGAGCACCTTTCTCTTCGTTTTCAATCACACCATATATCCGTACATTATTTCTACGAGAACGCCCCTCCTGGTCGGTGATTTGGGCCTGTAGCTTAGACTGGAATTTCACGAGCTCTGTAATCACCTCCTCTATTGTTTCAACTCGTTCCTCCGTTTCCAAAATGCGTCCCTCCGCTGTTTCGAGTCTTGCATTAATCTTGCTGATTTCTGCTTTAACTTCATTCGACTGTTGCATATTTTCTTTCCTGAAGTCCCTGATTTCCATCAGTATCGCCTTCAAATCAATGCTGTTGTCTTCCTCCATTTTGCTGGCACCAGCACTAGCCAAACCGACGCTGTCGTCGTTAGCTTCAGTTTCTTCGGTATCAAACTCTGTAGTTTCAGCCTGTTTCTTGGTTTTTGACTTGCCTTTTACCATTGCCCTTTTAGTTGATCGTCTTGAGCTGGTAGTTCTATAGGTTTTCGCGTTTTAAGGGCTTTTTCAATATGACCGTGCCGGGAGCAGAGGTTCTATGCTGCTGCCTTCATGGCGTGCTCCGACCGTCTCCGAATATTGAGAGTTTCTTAACTAATCCTGCAAAAAACTAAGTTTTTTTCAAACATGAATTTATTGAAATACGTTAGCAGTTTCTGGTATAAACAGTAAACATGTAATATTCTTAGCCTCCAACCTGTTATCTTCACAGCTGGTCTGACTGCTGACCTTCAGAGCTCACCACCGTGGACCTCAGAGAGACGAAGAGGAAAGAAAAACAGCATAAAAATGGGATTATAGTTTCAGATGTGATATAAAAAATACAGATGTTGTAGAGGGTGAAATGGAAGGATGTGGAGGCGAGGCACGAGCGTAGGTCGACACAGAGTCTTTATTGAACCCTCTATCATATGTACAGCCTGTGACCCCAGCGTAGACGCTGGGGCCATGAAGAGCCTAGTCTGGAAAGGCCTGCCTCAGTTTCTTTGCACTCTCTAATAAAGCTTTATTGACCTGCGCGTAGAAACTGAGGCTGGCGCATATTAATGAGGTCTGACAAAGGCCCTGAGTGGCAAGATTATAATAACACATTACATACAAAAGCACTGTGTGACACGATTAACATAACTCATGTTACCTTCCTACAATACATTTACCTCCCTGTGCTGTAGCCTAGAGCAGTAGGAGGGGAAGGCACCTTAAAGTCTGGTGTAATTACTCCTGTGGGGGGCTACCTCCCTCAGTCCATTGTTTAGCCCCTCTGTCTGCTTCTGGGTGCGAGATAATGTCCATCTGCCGTGTGCTGGTGTCACCACACAGCCCCGCCCCCGAACACCCAGAAGGGGCTGTGACCCCCCGGTCGTTTGGGCTGAAGTCGGCGCCAGTGGAGGCTGCAGCGGGGGTTGCCGCTCCGGTAGAACTGTCCTGCTGTAGAGGAGTGTCGGAGGGCATGTCAGTCCGTGGGGGGAACGGGGGAGGGGTGAAAAACACAGTCTGCTCCGCTCCGAGTTGCAACACGTTGAACGGCCGTGGATCGTGGGCAAGGAACAAAGCTGGCGATCGGCAGGTCTCTGGGACAGAGGTGCAGGAAACACAATGTGGAGGACGAGGGGGAGGTGGGGGAAACTATTGAGTGCCGGTCCGGGACGTCAAAAGTGTCTGGGCCACTCAAAAATTGCGTGCGGATCAGCCATGGGTGAGGGACTTTCCTGGTAAACCATACGGTGATCCGCAGTGGCTGTGAAAAAAATTAAGTCTCTGACTCCTCGTGCGGGCTCAGTCCTGCGAGGATGTGGGGAAGGTGAATGGCCAAATTCCCCGAGGATGCGTAGTGGCTGTGAAAAAACTGAAGCTGTGTCAGGGAACGTGGTAATCTTGCTTTAGGTGCAGAAGCAGCCTTAAAGGCACTAAGGAAAGCAATCGGCCAAATTCCCGTTGTGTGCAGCGGCTGAGAAACAAACACATATTCTGCATGTGAGGCTGCATGTCTGCTTTAGGTGCGAGGGCAGCCCTAAAGGTTCCAAGGATAGCGATTGGCCGTGTTCCCCAGGCATGTGCAGCAGCGGAGGCTGATGTGTAAGTCTGTGGAGCTGGTTTGTCCCTGGTGCGTGATGTGTGCTCTGGCGCAGTGACCACATAGCTGGAAGTTGCGCTGTCCTCGTAATCCTGCGGTGTGCGCACGGGGCTTCTTCTCCGCTGTCTGGAGGTGAAGTCAGGGTCGGGGCTTGGCAGGAATCAACACAGATGGCGCTGATCTTCCCCGTTCAGGCTGTTTCTGTGCAGTGCTCATCTTGCTGATCCTCGTGCGTCTCGGTCCCCACGCTGTGCTTTCTCCCCGGCCCTTGAGGTCGCCATCGTGGAGAGAGGAACAGGCGCGCGTGCTCCAGTGTGGATGGGAAGGATGTGGGCGATCCCTGGTACTCTGGAGTCCACAGTGCAGTGAAAGGGAGTAGACGGTCGGTCTAACGTCAGGTCACCAATGTGGAGAAAAAGGAGTCCACAGCTTGGAGGAAGGGAGAGACAGTCTATCTCACGTCAGGTCACCAATGTAGAGGGTGCAAGGGAAGGATGTGGAGGCGAGGCACGAGCGTAGGTTGACACAGATTCTTTATTGAACCCTCTATCATATGTACAGCCTGTGACCCCAGCGTGGACGCTGGGGCTGTGAAGAGCCTAGTCTGGAAAGGCCTACCTCAGTTTCTCTGTGCTCTCTTATAAAGCTTTATTGACCTGCGCGTAGAAACTGAGGCTGGCGTATATTAATGAGGTCTGACAAAGGCCCTGAGTGGCAAGATTATAATAACACATGTTACATACAAAAGCACTGTGTGACACGATTAACATAACTCATGTTACCTTCCTACAATACATTTGCCTCCCTGTGCTGTAGTCTAGAGCAGCAGGAGGTGAAGGCGCCTTTAAAGTCTGGCGTAATTACTCCCCTGGGGGGCTACCTCCCTCAGTCCATTGTTCAGCCCCTCTGTCTGCTTCTGGGTGTGAGATAATGTCCATCTGCCATGTGCTGGTGTCACCACAATGTCATGTTTCTCCTCAGCTTAATAAATTGCTTGGTTTAGTAAGTGAATCATTTTAAAGTGGATGAATGAAGCATGACACACCGTGGTGTTTTTATATTACTGACATTAGTATTAAGACTTTAAAAAAATCATCTGAACTTTAGAGCAAACAATTTAAATTAACAGGTTAAATTAATGTAACCAAGCAGTCCTGATATGGGGAAAAAAATCAGACATTGGAAAAAAGAAATGTGACATAACATAAGCTTTAAGAATCAAATATTGCAGTTGTAGAATTATTGGTGTTTTAATATTGAAATTGCTGCATAATTTAAGCACAAAACTTACTTTTAAATGCTTTTCTTCTGTGCAGCCATCTGCTGTGTGCAGCCATCTGCTGTGGTCTGCCATATTTTTGAGGCAAGGAATGTAGTTTTTATCGATGAACTGAAAACTCCAGAAAGAAAATACCCCGTTCTTCCTCTGCAAAACTAAACAGCAAAACCAGTGTGAAAACAATCAATATGATGAATAAATGGCATAGATGCTGGATACATTTTTTTTTTCTTCCAGTAACTGCTGTTTTATAACAGTTAATCTAGAGATCAACTGTGACAGGAAGTCATCCATGTGCTCTTAAAAAAAAAAAAAAAAAGTTGCACTGCCACCTCTAGTAGCCTTGTGTGACAGAGATCATCCTGCGCAGTTCGCCCCACACGGGACACGAACCCGCGACCTCTCAGTCAACTACACAGTTCGAGCATGGGAGACACAGCACGATCGCGCTGAGCTAAAGGTCCGACCGATAGCTCAGCGCTACCGATACTGTATGAGGCTTTGGGAGGGAGGTTTTTACTAACGTTCTATGCCGAACAGTACTAGTTGGCATCCGTTACACTCTCCCCCTTAAACCTCACTCCCATCCGGGTCACGGCACCAGTGTGACAGAGATCATCCTGCGCAGTTCGCCCCACACGGGACACGAACCCGCGACCTCTCAGTCAACTACACAGTTCGAGCATGGGAGACACAGCACGATCGCGCTGAGCTAAAGGTCCGACCGATAGCTCAGCGCTACCGATACTGTATGAGGCTTTGGGAGGGAGGTTTTTACTAACGTTCTATGCCGAACAGTACTAGTTGGCATCCGTTACACTCGCACAGTTATTACAGTAACAGTATTTTTTCCTGGTTCCATTGACGGTAAAGGTGATTTTAAATTTGTGTTTATTTTTAAAACAGAGCCTTATCTGGAAATTCTAGTAAATTAAAAGTTGAGAAAATATGGCGATACAGTGATACAAGCCTTTAGTTGTATCTTGTAAACGGAGCTGGAGCTGCTCGGCAGGCGACATGGAGGAGGGCTCCTGCTGCATGCTGTTTTGTTTTGTTTTTATTGTCACTGTTCAATGGCTGTTCATCGTTTGCAAACAGTGGACTCAATGTGCAGTCTATCTACTTATGTAAGCTGTGCTTTAGACTGTATGCGGCATGCATGGGGAATGAAGTGGAGGAAGGCAGCATCGCTAGCATTGGTGTGGCTAATTTTATCTCGCCAGGCTGTCCAATGCTTAGCTGTTGGGCCTACTAGCACTGGCCAGCTAGCATACACCAGGACTGAGCTGCTGAGTTTCCACAACTGCAAGGCACTATCATCACCAGCCCTGCTGAAGGATATGCCAAGGGAGCTGCTTCGACATCATCGACCAGACCCTCACTGAGGTGAGAAGGCCAGAAAGAGAGGAAGGAGAGGTGGCATTAGGCAGCGTGTCCAGAGGGCCACCAAGCTGCCTCTGCCACCTATGTTACTGTGCAATTCCAGATCCCTGAGAAGCAAAATGGACGAACTGCGCTCACAAGTTGGAACAAGTTATGAATATTGTAAGTCCGGTCTGATGGCCTTTATAGAGACTTGGCTAGGGGAGGATGTACTGAATAGTTTGATACAAATTGATGGTTTTACACACATACATTTAGACAGAAATGAAAACTCTGGTAAAACCAGGGGTTGGGGTTTTTATTTATGTTAAAGACAGCTGGTGCCGTAACTTTGCTGTGAGAGACAGTATGTAACCCTGGCCTTGAGCTGCTGTGCGTTACCCTCCGGCCACACTACATCGGCAGGGAATTTACCAACTTTTTTGTGTGTGCGGTGTATGTCCCACCAAGTGGGAATGCTGCTAGAGCAGCCAGTCAAATCTCAGACTGTGTCCACCATTATCTCCAGAACAAACCTGACGCTCCCATGCTCATCTTTGGAGATTTTAATCACTGCAGCCTGAATAAATCCCTGCCTGGTTTTTATCAGTATGTTAAGTGTAGCACCAGGAACAAAAACATCCTCGGTAAGTGCTGTGGAAACATCAAAGATGCCTATATGGCCAGAACCAACCCCCCCGCCCCACCTGCCCCTTGGCAAGTCGGATTACAGTGTAATCCAGCTCCTTCCTACTTTTAGATCAGTTTTTAAGTCCAGCAAACCTGAAGTCTACTCTGTTCAAGTGTGGTCAGCGGATAAAATAGAGGAATTGAAAGGATGCTTTCTTTGTATGGATTGGTACATTTTCTTTCAGAATGCAGATATCAGCGCTGTGACAGAAATCACTGATTAATCTCTTTGTGTTGATTCAATCATTCCTATGAAAACCATTAAGAAATACCCAAATAACAAACCTTATACCACTCGGGAAATAAAAGAATGTATTAACGGGAAGAAAAGTGCCTTTAAATCAGGGGACTTTGCAGGTGTCAGGGCCTCACAAAAGGACCTTAACCAGAGGACAAGAGCAGCTCAGCTGCAATTCAAGGAACGGACTGAACAAGATCGTTCAGGGCCGAACACCAAAAGACTCTGGGACTCTATCCACAGTATGACCAACATGGACACAAAAAGAAAACCGGTGTTTGCCAATGATGAGATCACAAAAGCAAGGGAACTAAATGATTATGCCTCGGTGAAAATGGAGGCATACTGTAGTCACTAATTGCATCTGTGTGTGTGTGGATCTGTCTGTCTGCCTGTCTGTTTCAGCTCACCCAGCCAAAATTAAATGCAACTAAAGGCTTGTATCATTGTATGGCCATATTTTCTTGACTATTAATTTGCCAGAATTTTGAGATACAGCATTGTTTTCAAAATAAACAGAAATAGCTCACCTTTACCATCAAGGCAGCTGGAATGTCATTGTAATACCTATGTCGGCCCGTTAGAGGTGGAAGTGCGCCTTTATTGCAGCCCCACTGAGCACTTCAAATGGTTGCAGTGAACTGCGCATGCGCCTGGAAACTCGCACCAGAGGGAAGTACTGAGCAATTCATCAATACTGGGTGAACAAATGTCCGTCTTTTTGCCCGTCTGTTTTCTTCCTCTGCCACTAAATAGCCAAAGCTCCTGTTCAACTTGATTGTCATTGTATTCACGTACCTCTGCCATTTAAAACGTCTGCCCCCGTACTCTTCTTTTGTGTTTGGATTGCAGCTGTTCAAATCAGTTTTTTGGCTCTTGGCTGCTGCCGACAGTACGGGCATGTGAACTGCAGATTATTTTCACTGCGCATGCATGTACTCCAAAACTATTTAATGGATTTGGATGAAATTTTTAACAGAGGTGGTCCTTAGGTTAGAGAGGAACCCATAACATTTTGGTGATGATCTGAGAACGCATACCTCCGTCAAGGCTCTGGCACTGAGGCATCAGCACCTTGGTGCTTTCATTTTTACCTGCGTTTTGAAAATGATAACGAGGAGGAATGCAGGAAGATTTTAGAGGGGGTTAAGTGTAATGGACATGAGGATAGGATCTTAATCAACCTGCAGTCAGTTACTGGGATTTTTAAATCAGTGCACACTAATAAAGCGATAGGGTCAGACAATATGTCCGCTTTTCTGCTAAAAACATTTGCAGAGGAATTCTGTCATGCTTGGCATCAAATCTTCCAGCTCTCTATTGATACTTATTCAGTGCCTGAGCTCTGGAAAAGATCTGTTATTATTCCAGTTCCTAAGAAAGTATGCCCCCAGGTAAAGAACGATTTTGGGCCAGTGGCTCTTACCTCCAGTGTTATGAAAGCACTGGAGAAATTGTTAATTCAGGAGCTTCGCAATGAGGTGGAGCCACCCCAGATCAATATCAGTTTGTGTACAAAAAGAAACTGAGTACAAATAATGCCATCCTAACTATAATGCGTCTAGTTTTAAAACACTTTGAGAGTCCCTCTGCATATGCCAGATTGGTTTTTATTGACTTTTGCTCTGCTTTTAATTGTATTCAGTCACACATCCTTCTTAAAAAATGATTCAGCTGGATGTGAATCTTTTTTAGTCAGATGGTGCCACTCTTTCCTGTCAAATGGGTCACAGCAGGTGAAGTTTAACTCTGTTTTCTCTGATTCTGTATTAAGTAGCACCGGGGCCTCTCAGGGCTGTGTCAGCTCACTGTTTTTATTTACACTGTATACTATTGTGTCAGCTCCCAGCTGGACCAATATGTGGTGAAGTTTTCAGATGGCACTGTAATACTAAGTCTGCTAAAATCCAATGCCAGCTTATGCAGCCGCAGATCTATCGACCAGTTGCCCTCACATCTCATGTGATGAAGGTCCTGGAGAGACTGGTCTTAGCCCACCTGAGGCCGCAGGTGGAAATGTGGCTGGACCCTCTGCAGTTTGCATATCAGCCCCATTTAGGAGTTGAAGATGCTGTCATCTACCTGCTGCAACGAGCCCATCAGCACCTGGATGGTGGAGGAGATACTGTGAGAATCACTTTTTTTGATTTCTCCAGTGCCTTTAACACCATCCAGCCACTGCTGCTGGGCGAGAAGCTGCGGGGGATGGGGGTTGACAGCTCTGTGATCTCCTGGATTACCGACTACCTGACAGGCAGACCACAGTTTGTCAGGCTGGGTAGTGTCTTGTCTGGAGTGGTGGCTAGTGATACGGGAGCGCCACAGGGGACTGTGCTCTCTCCTTTTCTTTTTACCTTATACACCACGGACTTTCAGTATAACACTGAGTCATGTCACCTGCAAAAATTCTCTGATGACTCAGCTGTTGTGGGGTGTATAAGAGGAGGAGAGGAGGGGGAGTACAGGGCACTGGTAGACAGATTTGTGGAGTGGACGGAGCAGAATCACCTGAGGTTGAATGTCAGCAAGACCAGGGAGATGGTGATTGACTTCAGGAAGAGGAAGGCTCCTTCTCAGCCACTGCAGATTAGGGGGGAGGATGTGGGAGTGGTTGAAGACTACAAATATCTGGGTGTCAGGATCAGTAGCGGGTTGGACTGGAGATCAAACACCGATGCTGCGCACAAGAAGGGTATGAGCAGACTCTGTTTCCTGAGAAAACTGAGATCCTTCAACGTGTGCAGCAGGATGCTGGAGCTTTTCTATCAGGCTGTTGTCACCAGCGCCATCTTTTTTGCTGCGGTCTGTTGGGGTAGCAGTATCAGGGCCAGAGATACCAACAGACTTGACAAGATTATCAAGAGGGCTGGCTCTGTAATTGGTCTCAGACCGGAGACCTTTGAGACAGTGGTGTAGAGGAGAACACTAAATAAACTGCGATCCATCATGAACAATCCTGATCACCCCCTCCACCACACACTAGGTAGGCAGCGAAGCACTTTCTCCAGTAGACTACTACAGCTTCGTTGTCGAATGGCCAGGTACAGGAAATCTTCCCTGCCACATGCAATTTCACTGTACAATAACTCACTATGATGTTGTATTCTGGTCATAGCTATGCTGCCACACTGCACCTTACAGACTAACTGGTACCTCACATTTCACTCTGCTCCTGATAGTCCTTCTTTGTGCAATGGGATGAGTCGTGTTTATACGGGTCATCATCATATATTAAGCTATGATGTATATAGGTTCTATAGTCGTGTTAGTTTCTTTTTTACTTTCCATGGGTAATCCCTTTGTCTGTCGTGTGTGTTTCTGTTGTTTGGCTGTCAACTGTCATGTTGTTGTTACACTGTAATTTCCCAGTTTGGGATCAATAAAGTACATCTATCTATCTATCTATCTGGAATGGATGGGTTTGTGAACTGGTGTGACGACCATCAGCTGCAGATTAATACAGAAAAGACAGTGGAGATGCTGATGGACCCCAGGTCAGATGGTGATCACAGTCCTGCAGCCATACACGGTCATAACATCAAGCAGGTTAATTCATATAAATATCTTGGTGTTCACATTGATAATGATTTGAGCTGGCACACGCAAGTGGCAAGTGTTTGTGCCTGAATCCACCAGTGTCTGCATTTTCTTAGCTGGCTCAGACTGTTTGGCATCTGCAGAAATATTATGTTGATTTTCTACAGGGCCACCACTGAGTCTTTGTTACAGTATGGTGTTACCAGCTGGTTTGGTAATTTAACGGTTAAATCAAAAGCTCATATACTAAATCTGATAAAGATAGCAGGTAAAATCATAGGTATGACAACACCTTTAACTCTCCAAGACCTGTTTGAACAAATCATCTTTAGACAGGCAAATTGTATTTTATCCGATGGTTCTCATGTATTGTATCTCAAATATGTCTTAATGAATTCAGGAAGAAGGTATAGGGGCCCTCTTTGTAAACATAATTGGTGCAAATATTCGTTCATCCCCTTGTCAGTGAAGCTCATTAATGAGTGGATAATTACCTCCGCCAGGCCGAAAGGCCAGGAGGAGGTAATGTTTTTGCCGGGGTTTGTCTGTGTGTTTGTCTGTCTGTCTGTCTGTCTGTCTGTTGGTTAGCAAGATAACTCAAAAACTTTTGGACGGATTTCAATGAAACTTTCAGACAGGAAGAACTGATTAAATTTTGGGGATGATCCGCATCACCGTCTGCATACAGGAATTTTTTAAAGCATTTTTCCACACTGTGACATACGGCCATTTTCAACATGTGCGCAGGCGCAATGGAGGGCGCTGGGCGTCGTGTCTGACCAACACAAACTCCGCCTTCTTCAACGTTTTAGCCACAAAAGCACGCGGAAAACACTGGTGGCCTGGGCCCGCCAGTGTGCCTGTGCCAGCCATAGGCGCTGCGCACATTGCGCTGGTCGTCGTGTCTGACCAACACAAACTCCGCGTTCTTCAACGTTTTAGGCACAAAAGCACGCGGAAAACACTGCTGGCCTGGGCCCGCCAGCGTGCCTGTTTTTGCGCCACGCTGCAAAACCTGACACGGCCACCTGTCCGCCGCCCGATTATTTGCCACAAATTCCCCGCCCAGCTATAGGCGCTGCGTAAAAACGACCTCTCTGCCGGGGAAGATTCTAAATTCTGTTTTGCCGTGGAGCGCAACCCCAATATAATATAAAACCCACGGCAACCTGTCTAACCAATCTGCATCCGTCAGTGGAGGAGATGGACACACCAACACTTCAGTTTATTACCTCCGCCAAGGAGGCAATGCTTTTACAACCGTAAAACGGGGCTATAAGGGACGGCGGGGTAATATGGGACACTTTTCTAAATGTAATTCTGCTTTTTTAATTTTGCTTCCGCCTAGATTTGATGAAGGATTCATGGATATTTGACAATAACAACACAACTCAGCGTCCTGCTCAAAATAAAAAAAGCAGAATTACATTTAAAACATTTCCCAGAAAAGTGTCCCTTATTAACCCGCCGTCCCTTATAGCCCCGTTTTACACTACTGAACCACTAATCCTATCACTATCACATTGATTGTCATTCATTAATTGTCTGTTTATTGCACTGTCCATGTCAAATAAACAAATAATCATTGTGAATCCAATTGCTAGTCATATCTTTTCATGCTCAGGGAATCTGAAAACGTTCACACAAACACTGTATGGGGGGAACTGTGCCGCTTGGCGGAGGTCTGCGCTCTCCGAGTGCTTTTCTAGTTCAGGATGAACAGAAGTTAGGAAGACTGTGAGGTTGAGTAGATAATTGCTCTGTACTTGCACTTTTGTTGACTTGTGTCAATTTTTATTTTCGGTTGT
This sequence comes from Pholidichthys leucotaenia, assembly GCA_020510985.1. Lineage (NCBI taxonomy): Eukaryota > Metazoa > Chordata > Actinopteri > Cichliformes > Pholidichthyidae > Pholidichthys > Pholidichthys leucotaenia. The sequence goes on from CM035846.1 coordinate 209,344,937, forward strand.
TTATTTATGTATTGGTTGTATGTACTGTATATGTTTTGTTGTGCAGCAGACCCCTCTGTCCAAGACAAATCTCTTCCAAGGGAGACCAATAAAGATACTTTGACATTGAATTGCACTTAATTTTGACTGGGTGAGCTGAAAAGCTGGTAACAGACAGATGGTTACAACCACACACAGACGCATTGAGTGATTACCGTATGCCTCCGTTCACCGAGGCATAAATATTACTTAAAAAATACTAAATAACTAGAAGGCACTCAGAGAGCGCATACCTCCGCCAAGGCTCCCTCCCTCCCTTTGTCTTCCCTTCCATCCCTTTGTCTGTCCATATTGCCATCCATCTGTACATTACGAGATAGGACCCTGGTGGAGGTATGCACTCACAGATCACCTCCAACATGTAATGAGTTCATCTTTGGGCCAAGGACCACCTCTGGTGAAAATGTTATCCAAATCCATCGGTGAGTTTTTGCGTGATCCTGCTAAGAGTCAGAGGAACGGCAGCAAAAACAACTAGAAAAGCACTCGGAGAGCACAGACTTCCGACAAGCAGCTCATTTCCCCCAAATGACATTTAGAAATGCAGCAGTTTTCTAAATGCAACATTTCTGCATTTGATACTGATGAAAAATACTAATTCAAGTTTCCTTCTATAAGATTTATTGAAATAACAAATAAATAGTATTAGGCAACTTAGCTACAGAAATTCTGGTGTACCAGCAAAAGTCAAATTTAACTAAGTTGATACTGATTTTTCCTCAAAATTTCTGGATCCAGGTGATGACCCGGATCACCACAAAAATGTAATCTTCTGTTCCCCATGTCATTACATACTCCTGAAAATTTCATCAAAATCAGTTCATAAATTTTGGAGTATTGTTGCTAAGAGACAGACAGACAGACAGACAGACAGACAAAGCAATGCCTGTGTTGTGGCAAAAAGTGATCAGCTACCAAAAATTGATCACCAGGTGCCATATTGTAGTTATGGGGTTATAGTAGATGTAAAATATATATTTCAACAGGTAAACAGTACTGAGTTACTGTAGGTATAATAAGATATATTTAACACTTACGATGCATTTTGAACCGGAAACAAACTTGATGTAGGATTAAAAGCAATTGAAATAATGCAGTCACAAGGTTACATGGAAAAATACATAGATTTACTGAATATATACATGTAGATACTGAATAAATACATATTCTATGTGTCAACAATGAACAATTGCAGTGTACTTTTTGGCACAACACTGGCAAAAACATTACTTCCTCCTCTTGACGGAGATAATAAAAATGAAACATTGTCCAGTGCTGTGTGTTTATGTACCGTGTGGGTAACATCCCTCGCAAGACATCTTTAGCTTGTCTGCTGATACTCTGTTCCTCGTGCCATTACACACCTTTCCTGAAAATTTCATCAAAATCCATTCAGCACTTTTTGATTAATGTTGCCAACAGACAAACCAACCAACCATCCAACACCAGTGAAAACATTACCTCCACGGCAGAGGTAATAATAAAAATAACTAAATAAATGGATAAAATTAATATCACAGCCTCCATGGGTGGTATTGGGGGTGTGTGTCAATAAACAGAACAAATGTACACTTACAGGGGGAAAAAACTGCAAATTTATGCAAAATTTATGCAAAAAAACATTTATGAGAAAAACAACCTCCACTGACCAAAGGGCTGTACAGATAACGCACCTTCTGTGGTTAAGGGGAAGATAAAATAAGATATGAATAAAATAATGATATATAAAATAGGAAAAGCAACCAGAAAAAGTTTAAAAAACAAATTAAAATAGATTAATAATACATAAAGTAGAATAAATTACTAAATAAAAATAAACTAAAAAACTAAGAAGGCCAAGATAACGCGCCTAGACTGGGACTAAAACGCCAAGAATAAAAGATGAGTCTTCAGCAGTGTTTTAAAGTGCTCAAAGGTCTGTGCAGCTCTCACCTGGTAAGGCAGCTAGTGAAAGAAATGAGGGAGGCTTAAATCGACACAGTAGTTGTATCTAAGATGTATCTTGGACGATATACACCCTGACCTGACTTTGACTTTGGGATCAAAAGATCCAAGGTCAAAGCTACCATTACATTTGCATTATTACAATACAATGAGTAAAGCTAGGGCCACTAAACCTGGTACACAGGTTCACTTTGGGATTCTGACCTCTGACTATGGGTTTGGGGTCAAAAGGTCAAGGTTAACATTCCCTCTGCCTTATTACTGTACAGTCAGTAAAGCTAGGGTCACCAAATGGTACACAGGTTCACCCTGTGAACCTAAGGGTGACTATAAATTTGGGATTGCAAGGTCAACATCAAAATGACATACAGTGGGGTAAAAACGTATTTAGTCAGCCACCAATTGTGCAAGTTCTCCCACTTAAAAGATGAGAGAGGTCTCCAATTTTCATCATAGGTATACCTCATCTATGAGAGACAAAATAAGAAAAAAAAAAATCCAGAAAATCACATTGAAGGATTTTTAATGAATTAATTGGTAAATTCCTCGGTAAAATAAGTATTTGGTCAATAACAAAAGTTCATCTCAATACTTTGTTATATACCCTTTGTTGGCAATGACAGAGGTCAAACGTTTTCTGTAAGTTTTCACAAGGTTTTCACACACTGTTGCTGGTATTTTGGCCCATTCCTCCATGCAGATCTCCTCTAGAGCAGTGATGTTTTGGGGCTGTCGCTGGGCAACACAGACTTTCAACTCCCTCCAAAGATTTTCTATGGGGTTGAGATCTGGAGACTGGCTAGGCCACTCCAGGACCTTGAAATGCTTCTTACGAAGCCACTCCTTTGTTGCCCGGGCGGTGTGTTTGGGATCATTGTCATGCTGAAAGACCCAGCCACGTTTCATCTTCAATGCCCTTGCTGGAGGAAGGAGGTTTTCACTCAAAATCTCACGATACATGGCCCCACTCATTCTTTCCTTTACACGGATCAGTCGTCCTGGTCCCTTTGCAGAAAAACAGCCCCAAAGTATGATGTTTCCACCCCCATGCTTCACAGTAGGTATGGTGTTCGTTCTCCTCCAAACACGACAAGTTGAGTTTTTACCAAAAAGTTCTATTTTGGTTTCATCTGACCATATGACATTCTCCCAATCCTCTTCTGGATCATCCAAATGCTCTCTAGCAAACTTCAGACAGGCCTGGACATGTACTGGCTTAAGCAGGGGGACACGTCTGGCACTGCAGGATTTGAATCCCTGGCAGCGTAATGTGTTACTGATGGTAGCCTTTGTTACTTTGGTCCCAGCTCTCTGCAGGTCATTCACTAGGTCCCCCCATGTGGTTCTGGGATTTTTGCTCACCGTTCTCGTGATAATTTTGACCCCATGGGGTGAGATCTTGTGTGGAGCCCCAGATGGAGGGAGATTATCAGTGGTCTTGTATGTCTTCCATTTTCTAATAATTGCTCCCACAGTTGATTTCTTCACGCCAAGCTGCTTACCTATTGCAGATTCAGTCTTCCCAGCCTGGTGCAGGTCTACAATTTTGTTTCTGGTGTCCTTTGACAGCTCTTTGGTCTTGGCCATAGTGGAGTTTGGAGTCTGACTGTTTGAGGTTGTGGACAGGTGTCTTTTATACTGATAACGAGTTCAAACAGGTGCCATTAATACAGGTAACGAGTGGAGGACAGAGGAGCCTCTTAAAGAAGAAGTTACAGGTCTGTGAGAGCCAGAAATCTTGCTTGTTTGTAGGTGACCAAATACTTATTTTACTGAGGAATTTACCAATTAATTCATTAAAAATCCTTCAATCTGATTTTCTGGATTTTTTTTTTTTCTCATTTTGTCTCTCATAGTTGAGGTATACCTATGATGAAAATTGGAGACCTCTCTCATCTTTTAAGTGGGAGAACTTGCACCATTGGTGGCTGACTAAATGCTTTTTTGTCCCACTGTAAATGATATCTTAACAACAAAGAAAGCTAGGTAAACTTGATACACAGGTACACCATGACCTCTGACTACAGGTTTTGGGGTCAAAGGTCAAGGTTGGTACTTCCTATATAAAGCTCTCTAGGGTCACCAAACTTGATAGATGGGTTTACCTTGGGATCTTGACCCACAACTATGAGTTGTATACTTTACTCTATATTCATAGATTTTTTATTTTTATTTTTTTATTTTTTTGTTACTTATTTGTACCCGTAGGTAGATTTGGTTTGCAGTCTGGTGACAAGCCACCGGCTGCTGGTCGCTGCGTGCGCGAGCGCCCTAAACCTACATGTTTTTGGTATGCGGGAGGAAACCGGAGAAATCCCGGAGTAAACCCACGCAACACGGGGAGAACATGCAAACTCCACACAGCTCACTGTTGGTCGGGGGCTGGGATCGAACCCACGATCTCATGATCCCCGTGATCCCCCGGCCGAAGGTAAACTGTGCTGCCACAGTGCTAAACCACTGCGCCACCGTGCAGCCCCTGCAGATGCACCGTGCAGATGATGGGTTTATCATAATTTGGTTCTGCCACAGTAATTATATTGAAAAGTTGATAACTGCTCTCCTTCAGTAAGTATTGAGATCTTCCAAAAAAAACTGAGATGGGGATATTGCCCTTGTCTCAGAATGCTCTTGTTGCCAGGGCTTGCATAAACATGTGCTTCACGCTGTATGTGGTTCAGTTGTTTTGGTCCTCAGTTACTTGCTTGATTCTTGCATTGTGCAAATTTACACACTCACCCAGGTGCACTATTCAGATATTTGCAATTGGAGGTTACATCAGTGGCAGCCCATGTACTGTGCTAAACACTGTATGACTGTGTCGCCACCACAGACAAAAAGTGTCTTGGAAGCCTTTCTTTCTTTGACTCACTCACTCATATGGAGTAAGAGAGACTCTGATTGTACTTTTCCATAGCTTTATACTGTATATATCACACAAGAAATCTGGCCTTTACCATGCCAGCTTTACTCATTGTGTCACCTTATAGGCCAGAAGAAAAATCAGACAGCAACACAAGTTAACAGATGGTGCTTCACTGAATGGTGTTCCCCTCCTCTAAATTAGGTGTGGGTGCTCGGTGCTTGCCAGACTGGGTGAAGTGAAAACTAAGAGGGAAGACTGCTGAGGGAAAGAAAAAAAACACCACCTGAGACTGCTAAGGAGGACCTCTGTGCAGGTGAGGGCTGAATTAAAGACCAAAAGAATTTAGTCTGTATAAAGTTTTCACGAGTCAGTAGCCACGGTTACATGGGCAAAATTTCTTCAGTTTCATTACAGTTCAGATTACAACTTTACTCTTTACATGGATCCTGAAAAAGTTGATCCGATTAGGACGTGTGTTTCCATGTGTCACACGTTTGAATGGACTAAATCATTTTGAGATGCGCACAATTATCCGACATTGCAGAAATAGTAGAAGAAGCAACTTCCGATGTAAACAAACCCTGCTTCGTGTCTTTCTCTTTTTGAAATAGACCTGTATTGTTATTCAGACTGTACTTTTGCTTCTGCTGGTCTCCATAATGAAGCTACAAGCCCAGCAGTACATACTTCTGCATATGACGAACAGAGGGCGACAGCAGGAGGATATAAACCAGATTTGTTTTACACCCGCCATGTCTTCCGCTAGCTGCTGTAAAGGCGGAAATACGTCACGTCGACGTGTGGCTGACGTACAGACATGCACAGTAAACTTATTTTCTACCCAAATTTCGGAATGTTTATATGCGCACCACTTGGATTAACAATTGGCATAACCCACCCGTCTCAATCAGAAGGAAATTTTGATCCGAATGAGTATGATCGGGTCAGAATATTCAGATTGGCGTGTTTACATGAAGCATTTTTATTCCGATCAGGCTTTTAATTCGGTTACTTGTGTCCATGTAAACATGGCTAGTGTTGTATGGATAAGTACATCGATCAACTGCAGTTATTTTATTTAAAAAAAAAAAGATTATTGTCAAATGTATGTTGTATAGTAACTTAGACAATACAATACAGGACAAGCTGGGATTTCCACACAGGCACAAGGTATAAACGAGTTGTAAATCTTACCTTTAATGTGAATTTTCATAAGCTGCCCTTTGTGAGTTTGACTGAGGCGACAGCCTTTATCAATGTCTGTTAAGTTTTTCTGTGAATTCAGTTCAGTTCTCATCATTTGTGGAGATGTTTTTTCTTATTTGGTTGTTCGTACAGATGGAAATAATAATAATAATAAAAAAACACACAAACTGAAAAGCCTGAAGCAGATAGTATCTGATCAGAGAGGATAGATAGAAGATATAAGAATAGATATAAGATGGCGGCGGCGGCACGTTCACCCGCAGTGGCTAGATGCTCTGGACTGCTGTGCTCATTTTTCTGTATTTTTTTTTTTTCTGCCTTTTTCTGTGTTCCTTCTGTGACGGACTAATTACCTACAGTTGCCAAGAACTTACAAGCACTGGTCGCCAACTTAACCTCCGACATCTCCAGCGCTCATTCCAGTGATTACCACCACATCCCTGAGGAGATCGCCAGACCTTCGGGCACTGCGTGGTTCGTTATGCCCCGTAAACGGCACAGACAACGGGAGAGGAAGCAGAAGCAAGGCTGCAGGGCTGGCCTCCGTGCTCAACTGCGCAAACTACGCACCAAACCACCGTTACCTTCAATTTTTCTCACCAATGCCAGATCCCTTGGCAACAAAATAGATGAGCTGCAGTCGGAGATCACCTGCAATCGCTACGTCTGGGACTATTGTATTCTAATGGTGACTCAGTCATGGCTGAACCCACGCATTCCTGCCGCCGCTGTGGAATTACCTGGCCGAACCACACACTGTTTTGACCGCAACGCTGATTCTGGTAAAGGAAGGGGTGGAGGGCTCTGTGTTTATGTGCTTCAGACTTGGTGCAATAACGGCAGAATAATTCATAGCCACTGTTCACTGGACTTAGAGGCCATGTCCTTCCTGTGTTGGCCTTTTTTTTTTTTCCACAATATCTTTATTGAACCTTTTTTTTTTTTTTAACAAACATGATACAAACAATCAAACACTAACACTAAAGTACTACAAAAAAAAAAAAAAGCACTAAAAACACCAACAACCACCAACAAAATCAAGTCTTCAACAATGCTCCTCTGTTTAGTCTAGACAATCCAATACATAAGTATACATATTATGTTCACCAGTTTGGAATTTACAAGGTCCACACACATCATTCACCTTCTTCTTCAAGAGTTATGTTTAAATTTTTTACATAATCAATAAAAGGTCTCCATATATTCTCAAACACAATTTCCTTTGATTTCAGTATATATGTTATTCTTTCTAATGGAAGGTTTGTTAACATCTGTCTTAACCACTGAGTCACATCTGGTCTATGAGTCTTTTTCCATAATAGTGCAATACATTTTTTGGCATTAAGCAAACTGAGGTCTATGAATGTTCTTTCACTTTTATTGAAATTATGCTTTTCTGGGTACAGACCCAACAAAACCAGTTTAGGATTCAATATGATTTGTTTTGAGATTATTTTTTCAATTGTTACCCTCACCTCTTCCCAAAACATTCTTATTAATCTACATTCCCATAAACAATGAAATAGGGTTCCTTTACTTTCCATGCATTTTGTGCATGTATCTGGTATATTTTTGTTATATCTATTTAACTCCTCCGGTGTAACATACATCCGCATTAACCATTTGAAATGTATCAATTTAAGGCGTGCATTTATTGATTTGGTTTGAGCTCCTGCACAAGCCATTTCCCCGTTGTTCCAGGAAGGCTGTGCAGAGGGTCATCAACACCGCCCAAAAAATTATCAGCGGCTCTCTGCCCTCCCTGGAAGACATCTCCAGATCCTCCTGTCTCAGAAAGATCAAGGCCATCACAGGAGACCCCTCACATCCTGCCCACCACCTGTTTGACCTGCTTCCCTCTGGACGAGGGTTCAGATTGATCAGGTCTCACACCTCCAGACTGACAAACAGTTTCTTCCCCTGGGCCATCCGATCTGCAGTCAGAGGCGCCACCCCCCTCCCTCCCAATGCTCACATGTTCAGAACTAAGGGCCTTTTTAATTATCACAATAACTCGCCTGTCTTTGCACTCTGCACTTTCATGTATACTGACCCATCCATGAAATCACTACTGTACATATTTTCCATAATCCTTGGGCCATTTTACCCATTTGTGTGTTCTGCACTCCGCACTCTTATGTACATAGTTCCTTCCACGACGCCACTATCATACCCGTGTATATACAGTGGGGCAAAAAAGTATTTAGTCAGCCACCAATTGTGCAAGTTCTCCCACTTAAAAGATGAGGGAGGTCTCCAATTTTCATCATAGGTATACCTCAACTATGAGAGACAAAATGAGGAAAAAAAAATCCAGAAAATCACATTGAAGGATTTTTAATGAATTAATTGGTAAATTCCTCGGTAAAATAAGTATTTGGTCACCTACAAACAAGCAAGATTTCTGGCTCTCACAGACCTGTAACTTCTTCTTTAAGAGGCTCCTCTGTCCTCCACTCGTTACCTGTATTAATGGCACCTGTTTGAACTCGTTATCAGTATAAAAGACACCTGTCCACAACCTCAAACAGTCAGACTCCAAACTCCACTATGGCCACGACCAAAGAGCTGTCAAAGGACACCAGAAACAAAATTGTAGACCTGCACCAGGCTGGGAAGACTGAATCTGCAATAGGTAAACAGCTTGGTGTGAACAAATCAACTGTGGGAGCAATTATTAGAAAATGGAGACATACAAGACCACTGATAATCTCCCTCGATTTGGGGCTCCACGCAAGATCTCACCCTGTGGGGTCAAAATGATCACAAGAACGGTGAGCAAAAATCCCAGAACCACACGGTGGGGGGGGGGGGGGGGGGAAACCTAGTGAATGACCTGCAGAGAGCTGGGACCAAAGTAACAAAGGCTACCATCAGTAACACACTACGCCGCCAGGGACTCAAATCCTGCAGTGCCAGACGTGTCCCCCTGCTTAAGCCAGTACATGTCCAGGCCCGTCTGAAGTTTGCTAGAGAGCATTTGGATGATCCAGAAGAGGATTGGGAGAATGTCATATGGTCAGATGAAACCAAAATAGAACTTTTTAGTAAAAACTCAATTTGTCGTGTTTGGAGGAGAAAGAATGATGAGTTGCATCCAAAGAACACCATACCTACTGTGAAGCATGGGGGTGGAAACATCATACTTTGGGGCTGTTTTTCTGCAAAGGGACCAGGACGACTGATCCGTGTAAAGGAAAGAATGAATGGGGCCATGTATCATGAGATTTTGAGTGAAAACCACCTTCCATCAGCAAGGGCATTGAAGATGAAACGTGGCTGGGTCTTTCAGCATGACAATGATCCCAAACACACCGCCCAGGCAACGAAGGAGTGGCTTCGTAAGAAGGATTTCAAGGTCCTGGAGTGGCCTAGCCAGTCTCCAGATCTCAACCCCATAGAAAATCTTTGGAGGGAGTTGAAAGTCTGTGTTGCCCAGCGACAGTCCCAAAACATCACTGCTCTAGAGGAGATCTGCATGGAGGAATGGGCCAAAATACCAGCAACAGTGTGTGAAAACCTTGTGAAGACTTACAGAAAACGTTTGACCTCTGTCATTGCCAACAAAGGGTGTATAACAAAGTATTGAGATGAACTTTTGTTTTTGACCAAATACTTATTTTACCGAGGAATTTACCAATTAATTCATTAAAAATCCTTCAATGTGATTTTCTGGATTTTTTTTTTTCTCATTTTGTCTCTCATAGTTGAGGTATACCTATGATGAAAATTGGAGACCTCTCTCATCTTTTAAGTGGGAGAACTTGCACAATTGGAGGCTGACTAAATACTTTTTTGCCCCACTGTACCTATGGGTTATTTTTATTTCAGTCATATGTTTAATCGTGTTCTCTATCTGTGTTTAATTCAAATTCTTCTGTCTTACTTTATTGCGCAGTAGCCTGGTGGAGCACCCACAGTTTTGTTGTACTGTGCAACTGTACAATGACAATACAGCCCATTCTTCTATTCTAGAATAACTGGAGTAGTTAGTTGCTTCACCTTATTAACAATTAATTGTTAATCTGTCAATATCTCTCTCACTCACTCACTCACTCACTCACTCACTCACTCTCTCTCTCTCTCTCTCTCACACACACACACACACACACACACACACACACAGAGTGGAGGACATGGTGAAAAGTGTCACAGACTTTGTAAGTGATCTGTTTTCTTCCATGAACCTGTGTGAATTCTTAAAAGGAACTCCGATTATATTGGCATGTTAGCTCTATATGCTTTATTTTTATGTTAGTAACATAACTATAATATAATTTTTTTGAAAATAATTCCCAGTTTTATATATTTTTTAAAAACTTTATTACGATTTTTGTTTACGTCGCAATGCATTCTGGGTAGTGACGTAGAATGGTTGCAGCCGTTTTTTCTGTCTTATACAAGCCAAGAAGCGAAGCTACTAACTACTGTCATTTGTCAGTGAAAATGCCACATTGCGCGGCTTTTGGATGTAATTTCCAATCAAAGGGAAATAAAGAGAGCGGGGTAAGCCTTCATAGCTTTCCTAAAGAGGGAAAGTGGAGGAAAAAGTGGGGCGGCAGCGGCTCAGGAGGTAGAGCAGGTCGTCTGATAACCCGATGGTTGGCGGTTCGCATCACGCTCTCCCCAGATATCCTGCCGTTGTGTCCCTGGGCAAGACACTTCACCCGCATTGCCTCCAGTGCCCATAACACTGGGTATGAATGTGTAAAAATGTTTAAATGTTCGGTGGAGGCCGGAGAGGCTGTTGGTGCCGATTGGCAGCCACATTTCCGTCACTCTGTCTGTGATCACGCACTACAGCGCACGCTTGATAAAGCTGACATATATATTAATCACGCTGTGATAAAGCACGATATCGCTCCAGCGTGTGGCACCGGGATTCCTCTCTGTTCCTGAGGTGCAGGACAGAAGAGGATGTGAGGCGCATCTGCATAGTGATCAGTCCATACCTCTCACGCTGAGCGCTCTGCCAGCCCCGTACGCTGTGGGGGTCACACACGAGGTGTTCCTCCACACGCTCAGTAATTTTTTTCCCCATATATTTTTCTTTTTGGCGTACAGAAATGGCAATACGCCCGTATTTGCTAAAATTGCATTTTCCCTGTATTAAAATACGGCGAAACCGTATCACTTGACAGGTATGCCATGACAAAATTCGAACCGTGATTCGCTTTGCGCACGCTCTGGGCGATATTGTGCTTTTTCACAGCGTGATTAATATATATGTCAGCTTTATCAGGCATGCGCTATAGCGCGTGATTCGCTTCAATAAACATTCAACAGCAGAAAACCTGACCAGATTTAAAATCTGTCGAGCTAATGCACGCAGGATCATCAATGAAGCAAAGAGACAGAGCTGGAGGGAATTTGTATCAAGACTCGCACCGAATATATCAATCACAAAGATCTGGGATTTAATCAGAAAGATGAAGGGTAAGGAGAATGGACTTTAAATACAGCATATTAATCATCAGGGCAATCTGCTGATGACAGAATATAAAATAGCCAATATAAAATAGCCAATCAACTAGCAAAATTGTTTGAGAAGAATTTGTCTATTGGAAACTAACGTCCTGAGTTCCAGATCGTACAAGCATAAGAAGAACAAAAAGAATAACTTTTCTTCAGATAACTCAGAACCATACAACCAAGATTTCACTATGGAAGAACTTTTGCTCTCAACAAGGATCTCTCATGACACTGCTATGGGGCCAGATAAAATTCATTATCAGTTTTTAAAACACTTACCCCCCCCCCCCCCCCCCAGGCACTATCCATTCTCTTGATGGTTTATAACAACATCTGGAAATCAGCAGTATTCCTGAAAGCTGGAAAGAAGCAGTACCTGTTCTAAAACCCGGGAAAGATCAAGTTGCCTATGTAAAACCATGGAAACAATGGTAAACAATCGCCTTGTGTGGGTGCTTGAATGTGAAGGCCTTTTTAACTGATTACCAGTGTGGCTTCAGATGTAGTAAAAGCGCTTTAGACCACCTTATCAGATTAGAGGCCTATATACAGTATGTGATGGTTTTATTAGAAGAGAACATGTACTGTAGTTGCTGTATTTTTTTTTTTTTTGATTTTGAAAAAGCATATGACACAACATGGAAATATGGTATTTTAAGAGACCTATATGACATGGGTTTTAGAGGATATTTGCCCTTTTTCATTTCAAATTTTTTGTCCAATAGACACTTCAAAGTCAGAGTAGGAGATACCCTTTCAGAGCCCCATGTGCAAGAACAAGGAGTCCCCCAGGGAAGCATCCTCTTTGTTACTCTTTTTAGCATTAAGATTAATAGTGTAGTTGTTAGTAGTTCAAATACCTTTTGAAGTCTTTACGTAGATGACCTCTGTATTTGCTACAGGGGGAAAGACATGAGCACAGTCGAAAAGCAACTACAGCTGTGCATAAACAAGAGTAATATGTGATCAATCAGTAATGGTTTTGAATTTTCAAAAACAAAAACTGTGTGCATGCACTTTTGCCTGCTGCGGTCTCTTCACCTCGACCCTGAGCTTTTCATAGATGGAGAAGCTATCAAGGTGGTAAAAGAAACTAAATTCCTTGGACTTATTTTTGATAATAAGCTGTCTTTTATTCCACATATAAAATTTCTACAAATCAGATGTTTTAAAGCCCTTGATATTATTAAAGTTTTGGCAAAAACTATATGGGGTGCGGACTCCACTGTGCTTCTGCATCTCTACAGAGCACTTGTAAGCTCTCGGTTAGAGTATGGGAACATAGTTTATGGATCAGCAAGGAAATCATACATCAAGACGCTGGAAACTGTCCATCACCAAGGGCTAAGGCTTGCCTTGAGGGCTTTCAGAACCTCTCCTGTTAAAAGTTTGTATGTTGAAGCAAACAAGCCTTCACTTCAAAACAGGTGCATGAAATTGGCTCTCCAATATATGGATAAACTTAAAACAATCCATAGAAAGCCAGCCTACTCTGCAGTTTTTCACCCTTGATTTTTGCAGATGTATAAGGTCAGACCTAAAAGCATCACTCCTTTTGGACTCCATATAGAACCTCACCTGATAAAATTAAACCCTGATATGAGCAACATAACGGAGACACAGTTTTGTCCCATTCCTCCATGGAGTTTGAGGAAACCCAATATCATCTGGATCTGAGCCAAAACAAAAAGACACTCATCCAAATGTGTACCAGCAGCAGATCTTAGACATAAAATGACATTTTTCTTACCATATTTCCATATACTTGAATGGATCTAAAGTAGATGGCTCAGTCTCTGCTGCAATTGTCACCAAGCACAATCAGCATGGTTTGTGGATTCCCAAACAGTCTTCAATTTTTACAGCAGAGGCTCGTGCTTTGCTTCTAGCATTGGAACACACTGAAAGAACCAAACAACAGAGCTCCTTAATTTTTACTGACTCCAGATCCTGTCTTCAGGCGCTTGGGTTTTTAAAGACTGATCACCCCATTATTATTTGGATTTTAGAAAAACTAGGTTTTTTACAGAAACATAATTTTAATATCATCTTCTGTTGGATCCCCAGCCATGTTGGCCTTTCAGGTAATGTGGAGGCAGACAATGCTGCCAAGAGAACCCTTAACCAAGAAGTCATTCAATGTCAGATCCCAGCCTCAGACCTCAGACCTCTAATCATCATCATCATCATCATAGCAGTCTGTTGTGGGCGACAGTGACCGTTTCATTTAGGTCTGATCAGATTCCTCCACGCAGCTTTGTCCTTAGCCTTCCACTGCCAGGAACTCCTGTCTATATCCAACTTCTTCAAGTTTCTTTTTACAATGTCTTTAAATCTGAGCCTTGGTCTACCCTGATTGCGTTTGCCCTCGCATAACTGTGAGCAGAGTAACTGCCAAGGGAGACACTGGTGGTCCATCCTCTCAACATGTCCGAGCCATCTCCGGTTCATCTGTATTAGCATGTCTTCCATTGATGGTAGACCAGCTCGTTTCAACACTTCTATGTTGGTTATCTTGTCTTTCCATGAGATGTTCATTATGGTTCGAAGGTATCTCGTCATGTACGCGTTGAGTTTCTTTACCTGCACTCTGTAGACAGTCCAAGTTTGAGCACCATACAGTAGAGTAGCCAGTACTGTCGCTCTTTACACTTTGTATTTCACACGGATAGACACGTCGATTGTTCCACAGTCTCTCCTTCAAGTTTCCAAACACAGCGCTCGCTCTTCCCATTCTGAGAGAGAGTTCATCCTCCAGCCGAGCATTCTCTGAAACAGTATTCCCTAGATACTTGAAAGTCTTGCTCTTGACTAGTGGCTCTGTACCAATGCTGATTTCTTCTGGTAGTGATGTTGATAACTGGAACTTTGGTGGTTGATAAAGGCACTCTGTCTTCTTGATGTTGATTTGGTGGCTGAATTGGTTAGCTGCTCTTGCAAATTTCTCCACTAAAGATTGCATATCTTCCGCATCTTGTGCAACTAGAGCACTGTCGTCGGCAAAGAGCATTTCTTTTACTACCTTTATTGATGTATTACTCTTGACTTTAAACTGTGCCGCATTGAACAAGTCTGCTTCTTTCCTTGTTTGAATGTATACTCCTTCTGAAGTGTCTTTGAAGGCTACCTCAAGCATGGCTGCCAGATATAGCAAGAAGAGTGTAGGCGCCAGCACACACCCTTGTTTCAGCCCGTTACTTACTGAAAAGTCTTTAGATACTGAACCACTCATTGCCATGTTTGCTTGCATACCTGTATGGAGTGCCTCAATCAGGCTGACAAACCTCTCTGTACAGCCATATTTCTTGAGTACCTGCCAAAGTCCTTGTCGCGAAACAGTATCGAAGGCTTTACTGAAGTCTATGAAGACTACATAAAGCGGCAAGTTATGTTCGATACACTTGAACCTGTTTGAAGCAGAAAATCATGTCCATTGTGCTTCTTCCACTTCTAAAGCCGCACTGGGTTTCCGGTAGTACATTTTGCGAGATGTGTTCATTGAGTCTGTTCAGTAGTTCACGTGAGGGAATCTTACCAACAGTGGCTAGCAGTGATATACCTCGGTAATTTCCACAATCTTTCTTGTCATCTTTCTTGAACAAAGGCACAATACTTGCATCCTTCCAATCTTGAGGTACTTTCTGGGCATCCCATATCTCTTGGATGAGCTTGTGCAGGCAGTTGGTCAGCTGAACACCACCAAATTTCAGCACTTCTGCTGGAATTCCATCCCTTCCTGGAGCTTTACCATCCTGTGTCGTCCTGATAGCTGCCATTAGTTCATCAAGATTTGGTGGTTCATCCAGACTTGATGCAGCTGGTCGCTGCACTAGAGCTTCTTTAGCCTCTTAAGTGAGATCGCCAGGGTTGTTTAGTAGTTGGTCAAAGTGGTCTGCAAATCTGTCCAGGATCTTGTCTTTCTCCTGCAAAAGCGTTTCACCATCCATAACCTTTAGTTGGATCAATCCTCTTGGTTTAGGGCCGTAGATTTCTCTCAAACCTGTGAAGAATGTTTTCATGTCCTTCCTGTCTGCTGCAGTTTGAAGTTCCTCTGCTTTTTCATCCCACCAGTTGGACTTCATCTCTCTGGTGTACTTCTGTAGCTCACTGTGAGCCTTTGAGTATTCGTTCTTCTTTGACCTTGTGTTACACTGTAGGTTTTCCTGCCTAGCTGTATTCCTTGCTTCTAGTAGTTTCTTCAGGTGTTCATCAGGCTCATCAAACCAATCTTGATGTCTCCTCTCAGGGTGGCCTAATACATCACTCGCAGTCTGATACACCGTATCCTACAGTGTTGCCCATTTCTCTTCTATGTCATTCTCTGAGTTGTTGCTGTCCCAGTCTTTCAAGTTTTCATCCATTTCCTGTGTAAATTCTTCTTTTGGCCTTTCAGTGCACTAGTGTTTAGCTTCCGTGGTGGCTTTGCACCCGTCCTGCAGTGCTGTTTTCGTCTGCAAATCCTTAATCTAGAACTCAGCGTAACACGATCAGTACAACAGTCTGCACCTCTCATTGCTCTGGTGTCCAGTGCATCCCTTATGTCTCTTTGCCTTACTATGATGTAGTCTAACAAGTGCCAGTGCTTGGATCTTGGGTGCATCCATGTTTTCTTGTGTGTGTCCTTGTGCTTAAATAGAGTGTTGGTTATCACAAGGTTGTCCTCTGAGTATAGTGCAAGTAGAAGTTCTCCATTAGCATTGCACTTGCCTACTCCATGACTGCCCAGCACTCCTTTCCATTTCTCAGTGTCCGAACCAACTCTGGCATTAAAATCTCCAATGAGTATCAGCCTATCATCAGTCGGTACATACCTGATAGTCTCACGTAAATTATTGTACAACTGTTCCCTCCTCTGTGTTGGTCATTGTTGGGGCATATACACTGATGAGTGTGGCATACATCTTCCGCTGTAGTGGGAGTCTGATAGTCATTATCCTGTCATTGATTGGCACCGGTTCCTCATCAAGCATTGCTGCTATCTCCTTTCTAACTGCAAAGCCCACTCCTGCTTCTCTCCTTTCTTGAGATGATTTCCCACTCCAAAAGAAGATATACCCATGGTCTTCCAGGCTGTCATATCCAGGCAGTCTTATTTCACTAAGTGCAGCTATGTCTGCATTGTACCTGTTCATTTCCAGGGCCACAAGTGCGGTCTGTCTTTCTGGGCGCTGTGATGTTGTTCTGTCCAACAGAGTGCATACATTCCATTCTGCTACACACAAGGCTGCCGTTTTCCTCTTCTTTTGTCTTCCTGCTTCTAGCTTACTTTTCTCTGCCTGTCGGAGTGTGAACAGATCAGCGCGGACCTTGTTAGCCCAGGCGACATCCGAGCCGGTATGAGTTGCTTTCTGACTGACCATTTCATGAAACTGCTTGCAAAGTATTTGAGTACTGCTAGCTTTTGCTGGACTAGTGGCACATTGTTGGCAGATTAAGGTATTATCAGTGGCAAGGACAAGCCAAGACAAACTGACTCCAGTATCTGTTGCAGTGACTGACCAGATGATAGGTTTGTTTATCTCTGCTCTTTGTGTAGTGCATGTCACGATGCACCGACTGGCACAGTCCACCACAGACCTTGCGACAGATGTGTTTATCTGCCAGGATGTCCAGTCTCACCCCGTGTAACTGGGATTGGTCCACCACAGACCTGTGGCAGATATTGCTTTTAGTTCTGCCAGGATTCCCTGTTTGACCCTCCACGCCCTCGGAAGGGCAGGGTTGCCGGTTGAATTGCCAGCGGCCCGACCCAAGAGACAGGTAGTACCGGTTTTCATGGTTATCCGGTAGCAAACAAGTCAATGCCTGACCTAACCTCCTATATTTTAAAGAAGTGGCAGACTGATTGGGACACATGTACTGCAAATAAATTGCATGATATTAAACCTGCCATAAGTCATAGACACTTGCATCACTTTCAAAACAGACATGATGAGGTAGTGTACACTGGATGTCGTGATGGCCACTCAAGGCTCACGCACAGCTTTTTATTAAAAGGTGAAGCCCCATCATCTTGTCAGTTCTTTGAAGTTTTTTTTTCAATAAAGCACATTTTACTTGACTGGCCTGCTCTCATGACAACAAGACAACGTTTTTATCCTCAAAAGTCACTGAAAGATATTTTTAACAAGACACCACCAAAAAAAAAGTTTTAGGGTTTTTATCACATGTGCATCTGAAGCATCATATTTAATTTGTCTATTTTATTCTATCTCTCTATCTCTCTATCTATCTATCTCTATTTGTCCGTCCATCTATTTATTTATTCTTTCATTTATCATCCTATCTGCACATTAACTCAATTTTCTTATTAGTTCTATTTTTTTGCTATGAAATAGCCATAGATGTTGACATGGCGCTAAACAAGAACACTCACTCACTCCCGTTAAAATATAAGTGAATTGTTTATCATGTAGGCTGACATGTTGGATCTCGTACTGACTGATCTTGTTTAATCTCGTGGTCACAGAATTATCTTCCCCACATACTGACCTCCATGGGTTATAGTGCCCTCACTTGTGCTGGCGACACCTCGACATTTCATAGAATTAACACATTGAAAAGGACTGCAGAATATTCACTTACTAACAGTTAATTGAAAGTCAATTAATTGCTAGCTTCCCTAAACTGGACTCAAAAAAAATCATGAACCATTAAGTCCATAACTTCCACGTAATCGCTCAAGTAGGTTCATTTTGTATTCTTTTAATTATTTACTTTTTGTTCTTATTACCTTTTGTTCTTTAATAAAGAACAAAAGGTAAATGAACCATTGACACAACCTACAGAGAACCATTTGCGTTTTTAGCACAACACTCATTCAACCTTAATCCCCACATGTATTAAAATAAGACATATTTTAACTAGGGCTGGGAACGATCCCTAATTTCCAGAATCGATTCGATTCTGATTCTTGAGATTCCGAATCGATTCGATTTGATTCCGATTCAATCCCGATTCGATCTGGGGAATTACCATTTTAATAGCCATTTTACTTCCCATGAAACAAAAATCTTCGAGACCTAATGCTGCAAATTGTACCAAGAATCTTCTAACTTTAATACATAAATTATCACATATAGAACTGACCCAAAATCAGTTACAATAATGCACTTTTTATTATTTAACTTATCATTTCATAAAGTGCTCACAGGTGCTTTCTTTAGTGCAAAGGGTGTGTCGTGTCAAGTTCACTACCCAGAGTAAGGAAACAAATTCAATGCATGAATCATGCAGACATAATCTCACTGTATTTCAGTCCCTCCAGGATTTTGTCAGCTGTTTTTGTGATTGTTGTGGCCCAAAAAGCCTGGATTTGTGGGAGCTTTTCCAAAAAGTTATGGCACTTTAAGAGTTTTTTTGCACTCAAAGTTGTGTGAGGAAGTACAAATTTTAAAGCAGCTGCTTTTTCCATAGTTTACAGTGATGCTATTCTATGTAACACCACAAGAAAAGTACAGGATTGCCAAAAATTTCTTGTTAAACAGTGATTTATTTAGAATTAAATGCTCAGTAAAATTGTAAAAAAAAAAAAAGACCAATATTGTGTTCTTGCTGAGAACTTTAAAAAAGAAATAAAAGAATTTGTCATGACAACAACTAAATTGCATTGAATGCATGTTAGTGTGGAGAAAATGATGGCAGCACCTCCTTGAATCTTGAATTTGAAGGCCTTCTTCTGTGCTGAAATCCACATGAAGCAGGGATGCTCCTCCACTGACGACCTCTGACCTTCAGAAGGTCTCAGTGAGGATGAAGCTTCCAGTCTTCACACATCTGAAGGCAGATAAAAAGAATAGATTTCACAGTAAAATTAACATTCATATTTTTAGATCGCCACACCACAGTAGGGTTTAATAATTTAGGTTTTTTTTTATATTTTAACTACAAATTAACTTTCAATGTTGGAAAAGGGTTTCAGTTCATTTCCTGAGAAGGTTTGTTCATTTCAATTTAGTTCTACTGAGTAAAAATAGCTTGTTGTACTGCAGCCTTTATTAATTTTATTGTGATTTATTCTCTTCACATCACTTAAGTGGCAGAAGTCCATAATCTCATAAAATATACCTTAATTCTGCATTTATTCACAGCGCTTAACCAACAGTTCTCTCTGTGTCCATAGTTTGTAAAAGAAACCACCATCATGCCAGATAAATTATTAATTGACGACACAAACGTTAAAACAAACAAATATTATACTTACAGTCTCAGCAGCTCCAAGTCTCTGCTTCACGGGTTTCAGCCTCCGCGCATTTTCCGTTTATCAGTCGTCAACTTTATGTTCCAACACAGCGCTGCACGGAGTAAAAGTCCGTTTATCCCCGCTTTATGAAAAATATTCAGAAGCTGTTGAGGACAGTCTATACGGTGACTTTTGCTGCTAAATTAAGAGACGCACGTTATTAACTCCGCGTCATGTAAACACAAAAGACGTGTGCACGCGTCGCAGGGAACACAGAAGTTTTATTTATGAAAAATATTCAGAAGCTGTTGAGGACAATCTTTACGGTGACTTTTGTTGCTAAATTAAGAGACGCACGTTATTATCTCCGCTCGTGTAAACACGAAAGAGCACGCGCGGCAGGGAACTCTTGCTGGATGAGAACCGTTTTAACACCACAGAAGAAGAACTAGCATATCCGTTAGCTTGCTAGCTCCGTTAGCGCGTCGGTTGTTTATGCTTCTCGGCCATTGTTACTGGCTCACTGACCCGGTTTCAACCCGATTATACTCAGCAGACGTTCACAAACGTAAAAATATTATATTAAAACATATTAATATTAAAAGATCGATCCGCGGATTTTGTGGATCGATATCTGCTCAGTCAAACATGTATCGATCCATATCGATATATTGATCTTTTGAACCCACCCCTAATTTTAACTCCTTAATCTCCCATGTTACAAATGCCATGAGTGGAAAAAATAGGCACTGTAATTTAATGTAAATTAGATCCTTTTTCTAGTGTCCAATGCAATAACATGACAAGAATGTGCAACACCTTAGGCCAATGTGGGACGGAACTTGTGCTTTTTTATGTGCTAAAGCTGAAAGGGTTCATAACGGGCATAAAATGAATCGGTAGTGTTTTGTACAGCATTGTGTTCTTTGGGTTAGTGTAATGCAGGAAATTACATATCTTTTTTTTTCTTATTATTTTCTCTGGGAGAATCTACTACATCCTGCCTGAACACTGCTCACTACACTTGTAGATCAGTACCTCAAGCAGGACACTTTCTAATCAGAAATGACTGGCTGTGGTTATACTTTGTATTTACTTTGACCCCAGAGGGATCACAAAAGGAAGAACTTTCTAGGGGAAATAAGTCAGATCACAAAAGATTTAAGGGACATAAATCCACTTAAACAAGTGATATTGAAGTGAGCAGAGGACAAAAGTATGAAAAAGAGAAGATTGAGGCCATGGGGGCATTTACATAAAATATGGAAATGGAAATAATTTTGGTATTGAGGACATCTCCCTCCTGCTTCCAGGTTCACACGACCATCGGCAGGGTGGAGCTTCTTGACCCATGGAGAATTACTTCCAGACCGAGGCCTTCAACCTGGATAAGGTGTTGGATGAGTTTGAACAGAATGAAGGTGAGTATGTGCATGTGTTTGATTTATACATGAGGCTAGAAGATTGGGACAGGTGCGAGTCACTGTGCTCAAGAAAAGACAAGGAGGGCCAGTGTGCACCCTCTGCAAGTAAATCGTCAAGGTGTCAGACAATCAATTAACACCCACCAGTCTGAGTAATGTTTACAGTTGGGGATTGTAGGTGGACACAGTGGGAATAGAATAAATTGAATTTCTACTTTCCATTGGGCTTTTGTAATATTGTGCTTTTTATCACTCTGAATGATCACAGAATGTGAAGAAATTGTATTAGGGCCTTTTTTGAAACAATGGTTTCACAGAGTTTATTTGTGGTGATTGTAAAGTAAACACGACCTTACTGTATCTGAGCACCTTCAGCTATCCAGTACAGACAGTTTCTTAGAACAGAAGAGAGGCTTCTCTTTTTTGGGATTTGAAAAATACTCCCATTAATAGTAACTAGTACATGCCCGTAGAAAGCAAGAATTCTTGTCTGAAACAGGTAGCCCAATTAGGCTTTACAGGCCCAAATGTAGGCTGTGTTTGAAAGTGGAATACAGAGGTGTAGCCTATATGTAGGCAATCACACGTTAGATTTTGACAGACAATGAAAGGTACTGAGCTGAGATTTATTTGATTATGTGAAGACTAATTACAGAATAATTGAAAATCAATGGGACATGCAATATTAGCCACTGTTAAAGAACCGCGTGTTTATTTTTTTTGTCAGATTGCTTATTTGTGGGCTCTTATGACTTACATTCATACATGTTGTATCTTGCACTTTGGGGAATGGGAGTACAGTGTTTCCTCTGGCTTAAAGACCTTGGCGCGGTAGCAACATATTTTTCCAGGGGTGGGATGGGGGAGTAAACATACTGGAATATTTTAATTTTATACTATTTATTTGTTTTTAAAATTTTACACAGTAACGTTGCATATGGAACTTACCATTTGAAGTATTGTACAACCAAGGCTTGAATATTGGGCCAGTTGGGGTCCCACCCAGACATCCTGTGTTTAGACTTTTTAGTGGTGTTATGCTTCTCTTCTTCCTCTGCCTGAACACTTCTCTCTCCTTGGCTCCTCTCTTCTGTCTCATCTTGCCCTCTCTGAGCTCTCTCTAATTCAGCTTCTCTCTCTGTCTATGGTGGTATACAAACAGGTTAGAAAATATCAAGTGTCATGTTTTGTCCTGCAGGATTTTTTTTTTTGTCATGGTTTACATAAATGACAAAAATATGTATATTTTTTGTATTTTTATTCTAGTGTTTCTTTTTTTTCCATTGAGAGAGTAGGGAAGGGAAAGAAACATTCATAATAGTAATGTACTCATGCATACTTAAATTATATGATCAGGTGAGTATAGTAATCAGAAATTCTACTCATGTAAAAGCAGTGCTTTGAAATTAATAATTAAAACTAGACAACCACTTCCGGTTATGGCGGCCACATAGGAAGACGTGTTTCACACTGCTCTGCTCTTAAAAATAAAAAGTTTACTAAAACTCTCTTTTTTTTTTTTCCACAATATCTTTATTGAACCTTTTCTTTTTTTTTTTTTTTAACAAACATGATACAAACAATCAAACACTAACACTAAAGTACTACAAAAAAAAATGCACTAAAAACACCAACAACCACCAACAAAATCAAGTCTTCAACAATGCTCCTCTGTTTAGTCTAGACAATCCAATACATAAGTATACATATTATGTTCACCAGTTTGGAATTTACAAGGTCCACACACATCATTCACCTTCTTCTTCAAGAGTTATGTTTAAATTTTTTACATAATCAATAAAAGGTCTCCATATATTCTCAAACACAATTTCCTTTGATTTTAGTATATATGTTATTCTTTCTAATGGAAGGTTTGTTAACATCTGTCTTAACCACTGAGTCACATCTGGTCTATGAGTCTTTTTCCATAATAGTGCAATACATTTTTTGGCATTAAGCAAACTGAGGTCTATGAATGTTCTTTCACTTTTATTAAAATTATGCTTTTCTGGGTACAGACCCAACAAAAACAGTTTAGGATTCAATATGATTTGTTTTGAGATTATTTTTTCAATTGTTACCCTCACCTCTTCCCAAAACATTCTTATTAATCTACATTCCCATAAACAATGAAATAGGGTTCCTTTACTTTCCATGCATTTTGTGCATGTATCTGGTATATTTTTGTTATATCTATTTAACTCCTCCGGTGTAACATACATCCGCATTAACCATTTGAAATGTATCAATTTAAGGCGTGCATTTATTGATTTGGTTTGAGCTTCTGTACAAGCCAATTCCCATTGTTCCTCTGAAATTTCAATTTGCAGATCTTCTTTCCAGTAGTTTAATCTTTTCAGTGAATTTTCACTTGAAGATAGTGTCAATGAGTTATAAAACTCTGAAATAATACCCTTTCTTTTACTATCTTTCATCATCATTTTTTCCAAGGATGAATAAATAGGTCGAGTGAGAGCTTTATTTTGATTTGATCGAATAAAGTTTCTAAGTTGAAGATATTTAAAAAAATGTGTTCTATTGAGATTAAATTTGATCCTCAGCTCTTCAAAAGACATTATGTTGTCTGCACCTGGCAAATATAAATCCTGAATCTTTTGTATCCCTTTTAAATTCCATACTTTAAATACAGCGTCCGCTCTCCCTGGTTTAAAATATTGATTACCCCATATTGGACTAAATTGTGACAATAACTGTGGTTCTTTTAAATAGTTTTTAGCTTCACACCATATTTTGATCATATGCTTTACAAATGGATTTTTAACTTGTTTTTGTAATTTTTTTGCCGAATCTGAGTATATGAATATGGGAAGAGGTAAAGGTAAATTGTATGATTCCATTTCAGTCCAGTGGGGGAGATCATTTGATGAAAAATAATATGTCATAGACCTCAGTTGTGCCGACCAATAATACAACATAAAATTTGGACATTTCAGACCTCCACGATCAAATGGTAAATATAATAAAGACAAACGTAATCTAGCCCTCCTGTTGTTCCATATAAATTCCACTAACTTTTTTTTTATTCTTGAGAATAAATCTAAAGGTGGTGATAAGGGAATGTATTGAAATAAATAAAGTATTTTAGGTAAAATATTACTTTTAAGTATATTGATTCTCCCGATCATCGACATTGGTAGTGACATCCATCTCTGAGTTAACTCACTGATATCTGACATTAAGGCTTCATAGTTGACACTGGCGACTGATTCTAGCTTAGGCATAATTTGGATTCCTAAATATTTAAACTGATTTACAACATTGAATTGATTTACCTCAGGGGCTGGGTAATTTCTCTGGGTCTCATTTAGCATTAATATTGAAGATTTAGTTTTATTTATTTTATATCCTGATATTTCCCCAAAATTCTTTATTAAATTCAACAAGGTTGGAATTGATTTTTTTAGATTCGACATAAACAAAATTATGTCATCGGCGTACAGGGAGATTTTATGTTCTGTTGGTCCAACTTTAATTCCATATATTTGTGAATGTAAACGTATCGCTATCGCTAAAGGTTCAATTGCCATAGTAAACAGTAAAGGTGAAAGTGGACAGCCTTGTCGACATCCTCTATTTATTTTTATTGGTTTTGAAATATTGTTATTTGTTAGGATTTCTGCTGTAGCATTATTGTATATTATTTGAACCCATTTTATGAAATTATTTCCAAGTCCAAACCTTTGTAGTACTTCAAAAAGAAAGGGCCATTCAACTCTATCAAAGGCCTTTTCGGCGTCCAATGATAGGAGAGCTGTATCCGGTGCTTCTTTATTAAAATAAATAATATTAAATAGTCTTCTTACATTATGGAAGCCTTGTCTACCCTTTATAAAGCCATTCTGATCTCGATTAATAATATTTGGTAAAATTTCTTGTATTCGTCTTGCTAAAATTTTACAGATTATCTTAAGGTCGGCGTTTAATAGGCTTATTGGTCTCATATTTTCACATTTATTAGAGGGCTTACCTGGTTTTGGCAGCAGTATAATTAAGGCATTATTTATGTATGATGGTAAATTATTATTTTGAAATGCTTCTAAAACCATTTCCAAAAAAGGTTTTATTAATTTATTCTTAAATTTTTTATAAAGGTCAACTGGAAGACCATCTGGTCCTGCACTTTTTCCTGATTTCATATTATCAATGGCTAGCCCAACTTCTTCTTGACTAATTTTAGACTCCAATATCTCCCTGTTTTCATTTGGAATACACGGTATAGATAGTTCGTTCAAAAACCCATTTAGTTTTGTTAATTCAGGTTCATTTTTGGTATCATATAATTTTTCATAGTAATCTCTAAAGGCTCTATTAATTTCTAAAGGATCTATAACTACCTGTCCATTACTTATAATACTGGTAATTGGTGTTTTAATTTCCAATTGTTTAATCTGCCATGCTAATAATTTTCCTGATTTTTCACCTTGTTCATAAAAAGATTGTTTCAATCTTAGAAGACTCGAGGCAGCTCTATTCGCTGATTTTTTGTCGTATTCAGCTCTCAAAATCAGTAATTCATTCTCCAACCTTGGGTCACTTCCTGCATACACTTTTTCCTGAAGATTTTTTATTTTATGTTCCAATTTAGCTCTCTCCTCTCGAGTCTTCTTAGATTTTGATCCTGTATAACTAATAATATGTCCCCTAATAAAAGCTTTGAAAGCCTCCCACTTTACACATGCTGATGTTTGTGTAGTATTGATGTCAAAGAACTCGTCTATCTGTTTTTCTATATACTTGACAAATTCCTCATCCTGAAGCCATTTATGCTGAAATTGCCATCTACCTGATTCCTTTATCAATTTTTTATCTACATATATTAGACAACAGGGTGCATGGTCAGAGATCACGATGTTATCATAAAAGCAGTTTTGAATCTTGGACCTTAATTCTGTGGAAATCAAAAAATAATCAATACGTGAGAATGTCTTGTAGGTACTGGAATAACAAGAATAGGCTTTAACTTGTGGTTTCATTTCTCTCCATATATCTAACAATCTCAATTCTTTCATAAAATGATTAATAGTCATCCTACATCCAATGTGCGTACAATCCAGTCCTGTTGATCTATCCACACCTGGATTCAATGTACAATTAAAATCCCCTGCTATTATATGTTGCCCTGTAAGTGATGATAAGATGAGAAATAAATTAGCAAAGAACTTCTGGTCATCTATATTGGGACCATATAAGTTCACAAGATTTATATTTTCTAATAGCAAAGAACCTTGAATGATTACATATCTTCCAAATTTGTCTCCAATTACATTTTTCACTTGAAAAGGAACTGATTTATGTATGAGAGTCATAACTCCCCTGGCTCGGGATGAAAATGAAGAGGTGAATACACTTCCCTGCCATCTACTCCTAATTCTTTTAACATCCTCCTCTATCAGATGAGTTTCTTGTAAAAACACAATTCTTGAACCCATGTCCTTTATTTTATTCATAACTTGTTTAAGTTTTTTTAAATTTTGTAGACCTCTGCAATTCCATGAAGTTAAATTAAGATTAACACTTTGGTCCATGATCAATAGAGAGTTTGGGATTACCTTGCAGTGTAAACATGCTCATACAGAGAAGCAAAAACATGAGTGGTTGAACATTCATCCTACAAACTACACACAAACAAATTCCCCCTTCCCACACTTGTGGCAAACCCCCCAAAATCAAAAGAAAAATTCTGTCTCCCGATATAGCCATCGACTGTTCCACATCCACGGGGAACAGCCTAAGCCACTCCTTCTTCATCCTCCCAATCACCCTAACTCTACTGCTTTTAATGACGTAACATTAACTCTCCTCTGTAGTTTTCCAACTTAACTCCAAAATTTTTACCAACTTTGTACATCCTAGTTTTTTTTTTTTGTTTGTTTTGTTTTTGTTTTGTTTTTTTTTAATATATAATACAATCTATATTTTGTAAACTTACTATTTACTTCAAGTCAGTCAGATGCCTGTGCAAATGCTTAGTTATTCTACCTTATATTTTGTTCATGCTTAGCTCCCACCAGTCTCTTCTTCTTCTTTGATCTTCTTGATGAACTCCTGCGCCTCCTCTGGGGTCTTGAAGATGTGGGTTCTGCCCTCATACGTGGTCAGCAGTCTCGCAGGATAGATTACACCATGACGAATCCCAAGGTTGCGCAGCTCCTTACGTACGGGATCAAACTGCTTCCTCAATTGCTGGATTCCTGTGGCCAAATCTGGGTAGAACCGCACCTGCTGGTCCTGGTGTTTAATCTCTCCTTTAGCACGTGCAGCGTTGAAGATCTTCATCCTGTCTCTGTTGCTTAGAAACTTCATAATTAAGGTCCTCGGCGGTCCCTTATCTCTCCGTGGGCCAATACGATGTGCTTTTTCCAGAACCACTGCTGATTGCAACTCCTCGCTGCCCAGCACCTCCGGAATCCACTTTTCCAGAAAGGAACATACGTCCCGACCTTCTGATTCCTCTGGAAGACCCACCAGCCTCAAGTTATTCTGTCTCGACCGAGATTCCAAATCCAAAATATTATCTTCCAGAGATTTATTTTTTTTTTCCAAAGTGCGCACCTTTAATTGAAGACGGGTGACGTCATCTTCAGCACTAGCGAGACGGAGCTCCATCTGCGCCGTTCGTTCTACACAGTCACCCAATTCCTTTCTTATTCCTTCCAGCGCTGTCATAATCCCATCAAATCTAGAGGAAAAGTCCGCTCTCATTGAACTCATGGCAGCCATCAGCGCATCTGCGCCATTCCCCGCAGAAATCGCACCGCCGCCAGCTTCCTCCGCCATATATGGAGCCTTGTTTGCTGCGTCACAGACCTGAAAGTCCGTTAATTTGGACTGTTTCGGCGGCTCGCTTTTTCCTTTTCCTGGTTTTCCAGCCTTAGGCTTCGCCGACATATCCTCGCCCAAATGCTGGGATACGTTCTGTCCCAAATGAGAGAGTTATTTGCCGATTTTTTTTTTTCCAGGAGCAGAGCAGAGCGAGACACGTCCGTCCTACGTGGCAGCCATAACCGGAAGTGACTAAAACTCTCTTAATTGGAACAAAAACCCATCCCAGCGTTTTGGCGCGGATATGGTAAAGACCAAGGTTGGAAAATTAGGTGGAGGAAAAGGCAACTCGACAAAACAACCCAAGCTAACAGACTTCCATGCTTGAGGCGAAACAGAAAAAACTCCAGAGACAATGGCGGAGGAGGGAGCCAGCGGCGGAGCGGGAACTGCTGAAGAGGGGACAAACGCAGTGCTCACTGCCATCAACTCCATGAGAACAGAGTTTTCGTCTAAATTTGATGGGATTATAGCAGCGATAGAAGGAATGAGAAAGGAAATAAACGATTGTATGGAGCGAGTATCGCAGGCGGAGCTCCGAATTTCAAGCGCTGAAGATGACGTCGCCAGCCTACAATCTGAGTTGCAAACACTGGAATTAAAATGGAAACGTCTGGAAGGTAACGTCCTGGACTTGGAATCCCGCTCGCGACGGAATAACTTGAGACTGGTGGGCCTCCCGGAGGGACGGGACCCATGTTCCTTTTTGGAAAAGTGGATTCCAGAAGCGCTGAACAACGCGGATCTGCAGTCATCGGTTGTTTTAGAGAGAGCTCACCGAATCGGCCCACCGAGAGATAATAAGACACCACCGAGGACTCTGATTATGAAGTTCCTCAACTACAGAGACAAGATGACAGTCACCAATGCGGTGCGAGCTAAAGGGGAAATTAAATACCAGGACCAACAGGTGCGGTTCTATCCAGACTTGGCCACAGGAATTCAACAATTAAGGAGGCAGTTCGACCCCGCCCGCAAAGAGCTGCGCAACCTCGGGATTCGTCACGGAGTGATTCATCCGGCAAGACTGCTGGTCACATATAAGGGGAGAACCCACACCTTCAAGACCCCTCAAGAGGCGCAGGAGCTCATCAAGCAGATCCAAAAGGAGACTGGTGGGAGCTAACCATGAACATGACAAAGTTAGAACATTTAAGCATATGTACAGGCATCTGATTGATCTGAAACATATAACATGTCTACAAAATACAGACTGTATTAAAAAAAAAAAAAGCTATGATGTACAAAGTTGCTATAAAACTTTGAAGTTATGTTGAAAAAACTACAGAAGAGAGTTAATGTCCTAAGAATAGTAGTAGAGTCAGGGTGATTGAGAGGAGAAAGTAGGAGTGGTTTGACTGATCCTCGCAGGTGTGGAACAGTCACTAGCTGTAACGGGAGATGGACTTTTTTGATTTTGGGGGGATTACCATGAATGTGGGGAAAGGGAATTTGTTTTTGTTTAGTTTGTAGGATGAATGTTCTATCATCCATGTTTTTGCTTCTCTGTAAGAGTATGTTCATATTGCAAGGTAATCTCAAACTCCTTATTGATCATAGATCAAAGCGTTAATCTTAATTTAACTTCATGGAATTGCAGAGGTCTACAAAATCTTAAAAACTTAAACAAGTTATGAATAAAATAAGACATAGATTCAAAAATTGTATTTTTACAAGAAACTCATCTATTAGAGGAGGATGTAAAAAGAATTAGGAGAAGATGGCAAGGTAATGTGTTCACCTCATCATTTTCATCCTGAGCTAGGGGAGTTATGACTCTCATACATAAAACAGTCCCATTTCAAATGAAAAATGTAATTGGAGACAAATTTGGAAGATATCTAATCATCCAAGGATCTTTGTTATTAGAAAATATAAATCTGGTGAACTTATACGGCCCCAATATTGATGATCAAAACTTCTTTGTTAATTTATTCCTTACTTTATCATCACTTACAGGGCAACATGTAATTGCAGGGGATTTTAATTGTACATTGAATCCCAGTATAGATAGATCAACAGGACTGGACTGTACGCACAATGGATGTAGGATGACCATTAATCATTTTATGAAAGAATTGAGATTGCTAGATATATGGAGAGAAATGAAACCACAAGTCAAAGCCTATTCTTGTTATTCTAATACCTATAAGACATTCTCACGTATTGACTATTTTTTGATCTCTACAGAATTAAGGTCCAAGATTCAAAACTGTTTCTATGATAATATTGTGATTTAGCAGCAGACTACATCATCCCAGGTGCACAACCGAGAGGTTTCGCAGGTCCTTCCTACCAACGGCTGTCAGACTGTACAACCTAAGCAGGGCTGCTCGCAGAGATAGCAAAAAAAAAAGTAACAACCTAATAGTTTTGAATGCAAAAGATGCAATAAACTTACACAATGGTCCCCTCCGGCATACAACTAGGAAAATACCGGTCGCTATGGAGGGTGAGAATATGTATGGGTACATAATCATACCATGTAGGATAACTAAGTAGACGGTTGTGCTGTTTCATCCCATCTAGCAACAATGCTCTGCACTGTGTGTGTTTATATATTTACATATTTATTCCATCTAGCTACAATGCTCCGCACTGGGTGTGTTTATATATCTATATATTTATTCCATCTAGCTACAATGCTCCGCACTGGGTGTGTTTATATATCTATATATTTATTCCACCTAGCTACAATGCTCTGCACTGTGTGTTTATATATCTACATATTATTCCATCTAGCTACAATGCTCCGCACTGTGTGTGTTTATATATCTATATATTTATTCCACCTAGCTACAGTGCTCCGCACTGTGTGTTTATATGTCTACATATTATTCCATTAAGCTACAATGCTCCGCACTGTGTGTTTATATATTTACATATTTATTCCACCTAGCTGCAATGCTCCGTACTGTGGGTGTTTATATATCTACATATTTATTCCATCTAGCTACAATGCTCTGCACTGTGTGTTTATATACTCATATATTTATTCCATCCAGCTACAATGCTCTGCACTGTGTGTCTGTGTGTGTGTATATATATATATACAGTATATATATATATGTGTGTGTGTTGTGGCGGCATGAAATAATAGGCAGTGAACTGAGGGTTTTTGAGGGATTTTATTAATCATACCGCCATCACAGAACTCACCCCAGCGCCGTGCAGGCGCGCCAGAGCGAGCTCTCAGGCTCCCGTGAGGAGACACAGAATGCGTGTCGTCAGAAGCTGTGGTCAGAGAGAGAGGGAGAGTTACAGAGCGATGCAGTTTAAATACCCAGTTACAGACAATACATGAAAGGCATGGGACATTTGCATCACAGTCAGAGCAGGAAGCATGAACGTTT
This sequence comes from Pholidichthys leucotaenia, assembly GCA_020510985.1. Taxonomy (NCBI): domain Eukaryota; kingdom Metazoa; phylum Chordata; class Actinopteri; order Cichliformes; family Pholidichthyidae; genus Pholidichthys; species Pholidichthys leucotaenia. The sequence continues at coordinate 209,376,266 of CM035846.1, forward strand.
GCATTTGAGTCATACATATCAACAGCAGGACTGGCAGGAAGAAGCTAGACAAAGAGCGGCTGCCTATTGATATCAATACACACATCTCATTGTTCTGCTAATTGCCCCAGCTGAGCGCTCTGCTTGTCCCAGTCTGTTGTGGGGGTCACCCACAGTACTCCTCCCCCAGAGGGCTCAGCGGGAAGCTGAGGCCTCGATAGTCCGGCTTGGGGAACGAGCTGCGTGGAAAGCTCGCTGCAGGCGGCGGTGGAGGGGGGGGGGGGTAGCCAGTGCCGGCCCAGGACGGCGAATTTGTCTGGGCCGCGCAAAACTTGCCTGTGGATCCGCGATGTTGAGGGGCTGTCCCGTTGAACGTGCGGAGGTCCACAGCAGCTGTAAGAAGAAAAATTAGTCTGACTCCTCTCACGGCCATGAAGAAAAAAAGGAGCTGCAGCAGTGAGGGACTTGGCGTATTGACTTTAGGTGTGCGCGCAGTCCTAAAGTCCTCGGGGACAGCTGACGGCTGAATTCCCTTGTGCGCCGTGGCTGAGACCATTAGAAAATCCTGTGAGCGAGCTGCGTGCGTGCTTCAGGTGTGTCAGCAGCCCTGAAGGTTCTGTGTGCAGCGGCGAAGGACGATGGCGGTCTGTGTGGAGCCGGTATTGTCCCGTGCGTGGTGCGCTGTCCTCATAACCCCCCGGTGTGCGTGCAGGGTTTGGTGCATGGCAGGACCGTTGTAGAGGCGAGTCAGGGTCAGGGAGCTTGCTGGAGATCAGCGTCGTCGGCACCGATGGTCATCCCTGTAAGCTGTTGCGTCGTTCGGTCATGGTGCGTTCAGGACCACGCGCTGCGTTCTCCGTCGGCCCTGGAGGTCGCCGTCGTGGAGAGAGGACGAGGTGCGTGCGCTCTCGTGTGGAGGAGCTGTGAGAGCGGCCGGTCCCAGCGTGAATGTGCAGATCTCAGGCGTGCAGATCTCACCATGAAGCTTTCTGCAGCTTTCCCGGTCGTGGGTGATCTCCGGAGAGTTTCGCCTGGTGGTGGCTCTGCGTCGAGGTCTCCCTGTAGCAGAAGGGAGGGCAGATCATTTGCGTCAGGCTGCTGCGTTCGCTCGTCGTTGGAGAATCACCGCCGGGTGCTGCGTTCGCTGTCAGCATGTTCTTTTCTGTGTTCAAGTCATCAGTGTAGATGTCCAGATCAGAAGGTTACTTTGCACAAAGCGTGTGCTTTCTCGGGGTCACCAGTGTGGCGGCATGAAATAATAGGCAGCGAACTGAGGGTTTTTGAGGGATTTTATTAATCATACCGCCATCACAGAATTCACCCCAGCGCCGTGCAGGTGCACCAGAGTGAGCTCTCAGGCTCTCGTGAGGAGACACAGAATGCGTGTCGTCAGAAGCTGTGGTCAGAGAGAGAGGGAGAGTTACAGAGCGATGCAGTTTAAATACCCAGTTACAGACAATACATGAAAGGCATGGGACATTTGCATCACAGTCAGAGCAGGAAGCATGAACGTTTGCATTTGAGTCATACATATCAACAGCAGGACTGGCAAGAAGAAGCTAGACAAAGAGCGGCTGCCTATTGATATCAATACACACATCTCATTGTTCTGCTAATTGCCCCAGCTGAGCGCTCTGCTTGTCCCAGTCTGTTGTGGGGGTCACCCACAACGTACATATTAATATGTACATATGTATATTAGCTGCTCTTGCTTCTTTTGTTTTTTTTTTTCTTGCCTTCTGATTGTTGCTCTGAGTGTTGTTATCCCTGTGCTGTTGCAATCCTGGAATTTCCCCATTGTGGGACTAATAAAGGCTTATCTTATCTTATCTTATCTTATCTTATCTTATCTTATCTCTGATCATGCACCCTGCTGTCTAGTATATGTAGATAAGAAATTGACAAAGGACCCAGTTAGGTGGCATTTTCAACATAAATGGCTTCAGGATGAGGAATTTGTTAAGTACATAGAAAAACAGATGAGTTCTTTGATATCAATACTACACAAACAATGGCATGTATAAAGTGGGAGGCTTTCAGAGCTTTTATTAGGGGGCATATTATTAGTTATACAGGTTCAAAATCTAAGAAGACCTGAGAGGAGAGAGTCCAATTGGAACGTAAAATAAAAATCCTTCAAGAAAAGGTGTATACAGGAAGTAACCCACAGTTAGAGAACGAATTACTGATTCTGAGAGCTGAATATGACAAAAAATCAGCGAATAGAGCTGCCTCGAGTCTTCTAAGATTGAAGCAAACTTTTTATGAACAAGGTGAAAAATCAGGAAAATTATTGGCATGGTAGATTAAACAATTAGAATCTAAAACACCAATTACCAGTATTATAAGTAACGGACAGGTAGTTGTAGATCCTTTAGAAATTAATAGTGCCTTTAGAGATTATTATGGAAAACTATATGATACAAAAAAATGAAACTGACTTAACAAAACTAAATGTGTTTTTGGGTGGATTATCTATACCGTGTATTCCAAATGAAAACAGGGAGATACTGGAGTCTAAAATTAGTAAAGAAGAAGTTGGGCAAGCCATTGATAATATGAAATCAGGGAAAAGAGCAGGACCAGGTGGTCTTCCAGTTGACCTCTATAAAAAATTTAAGACTATATTAATAAAACCACTGTTGGAAATGGTTTTAGAAGCATTTCCAAAATGGTAATTTACCACCATACATGAATAATGCCTTAATTATACTGTTGCCAAAACCAGGTAGACCCCCTAATAAATGTGAAAACATTAGACCAATAAGCCTATTAAATGGATCGCCGTTCATCGCCGTTGGAGATGAACCCTCATCGGGCTCATCTCCAACGGCGACGAGTCCGCCTACAGGAGAGAGGTGGCCCAGCTGGCGTCCTGGTGCAGCAATAACAACCTGCAGCTGAACGCTCTGAAGACAGTGGAGATGATTGTAGACTTCAGGAAAGTCACTACTCCTCTGCCCCCCCTCACCCTCTCAGGCTCTCCCATCACCACTGCTGATTCCTTCCGCTTCCTAGGCACTACCATCACCAGGGACCTCAAATGGGAGCTGACCATCAGCTCACTCATCAAAAAAGCCCAGCAGAGGATGTTCTTCCTGCGGCAGCTGAGGAAGCTCAAGCTACCCACCAAGATGTTAGTGCAGTTCTACACAGCCATCATCGAGTCCATCCTCACCACCTCCATAACCGTGTGGTACGCAGGAGCCACTGCCAGGGACAGACTAAGGCTGCAGCGCGTCGTGCGCACTGCTGAGAAGGTGATCGGCTGCAAGCTCCCATCTCTCCAGGATCTGTACATCTCCAGGACCCGGAGGCGTGCTGGCCGGATCATAGCCGATCCCTCACACCCTGGTCACGTACTGTTTGCCCCCCTCCCCTCTGGTAGAAGACTTCGGTCCATCCAGACTAAAACCTCCCGTCACATGAACAGCTTCTTCCCCTCTGCCATTAGACTGCTGAACACTAAGTGACTCTCGTGCACCATGTACAGCAGCTCAACCAGACTCATGTCAATCATCACTGTTTTCTTCCTGCATTACCGACTGCACTATATAGTTCTCCACAGTATCTGCTGCTGGCTAATATATATTTTAACTGTTGACCAGTATCACTTAATCTTATCCTACACTTTATTACATGTATAGTTTATTTCTCTTATCTTATCATGTTTAATGTTGCAGCATTGTACCGAGACAAATTCCTAGTTTGTGTACTACATGAACAATGGCAATAAACCTGATTCTGATTCTGATTCTGATTCTGATTCTGATTCTGAAATGCTGATCTTAAAATAATCTGTAAAATTTTAGCAAAGCGACTACAAGAAATGTTACCAAATATTATTAACCGAGATCAGAATGGCTTTATAATGGGAAGACAAGGCTTCCATAATGTAAGAAGACTATTTAATATTATTTATTCCAATAAAGAAGCACCGGATACAGCTCTCCTATCATTGGACGCCGAAAAGGCTTTTGATAGGGTCGAATGGCCCTATCTTTTTGAAGTCCTACAAAGGTTTGGACTTGGAAATAATTTCATAAAATGGGTCCAGATAATATACAATAATGCTACAGCAGAAATCCTAACAAACAGCAATATCTCAAAATCAATAAAAATCAGTAGAGGATGTCGACAAGGCTGTCCACTTTCACCCTTATTGTTTACTATGGCAATTGAACCTTTAGCGATGGCAGTATGTTTACATCCACAAATGTATGGAATTAAAGTAGGACCAACAGAACATAAAATCTCCCTGTATGCCGATGACATAATTTTGTTTATGTCGAATTTTAAAAAAATCAATTCCGACCTTGTTAAATTTAATAAAGAACTTTGCGGATATATCAGGATATAAAATAAACAAAACAAAATCTTCAATATTAATGCTAAATGAGACCCAGAGAAATCATCCAGCTCCTGAGGTAAACCAATTCAATGTTGTAAATCAGTTTAAATATTTAGGAATTCAAATTTTGCCTAAGCTAGAATCAGTCGTCAATGCCAACTATGAAGCTTTAATGACAGATATTAATGAGCTACTTCAGAGATGGATGCCACTACCAATGTCGATGTTCGGGAGAATTAATATACTTAAAAGTAATATCTTACCAAAAATATTTTATTTATTTCAAAACATTCCTTTACCACCACCTTCAGATCTATTCTCAAAAATTAAAAAAAAGTTAGTGGAATTTATATGAAACAATAGGAAGACTAGATTACCTTTGTCCTTACTATATTTACCATTTGATCGTGGAGGTCTGAAATGTCCAAACTTTATGTTGTATTACTGGTCAGCACAACTGAGGTCTATGACATATTATTTTTCATCAAATGATCTTCCTCACTGGACTGAAATGGAATCATACAATTTACCTTTACCTCTTCCCTTATTCATATACTCAAACTTGGCTAAAAAACTACAGAAACAAGTTAAAAATCCAATTGTAAAGCACATGATCAAAATATGGTGTGAAACCAAAAAATATTTAAAAGAACCACACTCACTGTCACAATTTAGCCCAATATGGGGTAATCAATATTTTACACCAGGGAGAGCGGATGCCTTATTTAAAATATGGAATTTAAAAGGGATTCAAAAGATTCAAGACTTATATTTGTCATGCTCAGATAACATAATGTCTTTTGAAGAACTGAGGATTAAATTCAATCTTAATAGAACACACTTTTTTTAAATATCTTCAGCTTAGAAATTTTATTCGATCAAATCAAAATAATGCTCTCACCCGACCTACTTATTCATTTTTGGAAAAAATTTTGATGAAAGATAGTAAGAGAAAGGGTATTATTTCAGAGTTTTATAACTCATTGACACTATTCTCAAGTGAAAACTCACAGAAAAGACTGAATTACTGGAAAGAAGACCTGCAAATAGAAATTTCAGAGGAACAACGGGGAAATGGCTTGTGCAGGAGCTCAAACCAAATCAATAAATGTACGTCTTAAACTGATACATTTTAAATGGTTAATGCGGATGTATGTTACACCAGTGGAATTAAATAGATATAACAAAAACATACCAGATACATGCACAAAATGTATGGAAAGTAAAGGAACCCTATTTCACTGTTTATGGGAATGTAGAAAAATCAGAATGTTGTGGGAAGAGGTGAGGGTAACAATTGAAAAAATAATTTCAAAACAAATCACATTGAACCCTAAACTGTTTTTGTTGGGTCTGTATCCAGAAAAACATAACTTTAATAAGAGTGAAAGAGCATTCATAGACCTCAGTTTGCTTAATGCCAAAAAATGTATTGCACTACTGTGGAAAAAGATTCATAGACCAGATGTGACTCAGTGGTTAAGACAAATGTTAACAAACCTTCCACTAGAAAGAATAACGTATATACTGAAATCAAAGGAAAATGTGTCTGAGAATATATGGAGACCTTTCATTGATTATGTAAAGAATCTAAACATAACGTCTGAAGAAGAAGGTGAATGATATGTGTGGACCTTGCAAATTCCAAGCTGGTGAATGTATATTATGTATTCTTATGTAGTAGATTACCTAGACTAAACAGAGGAGCATTGTTGTTGACTTGTTTGCTAATGGTTGTTGTTGTTTTTATTACATAATTTAATTTTTTTTTTTTTTGTTATTGTTCTTTTTTTTTTTCCACAATATCTTTATTGAACCGGATACAAGCGGCTGAAATGAGCTTTCTCCGTAGGATTGCTGGACTCACCCTCAGAGATAGGGTGAGGAGCTCAGTCATCCGGGAGAGGCTCAGAGTAGAACCGCTGCTCCTCCACATTGAAAGGAGTCAGTTGAGGTGGTATGGGCATCTGATTAGGATGCCTCCTGGACGCCTCCCACTTGAGGTGTTTCAGGCACGTCCCACTGGGAGGAGACCCCGGGGCAGACCCAGGACTCGGTGGAGAGACTATGTCTCCCAGCTAGTCTGGGAACGCCTTGGTATCCCCTCTGAAGAGCTGGAGCAGGTGGCTGGGGAGAGGGAAGTCTGGGCTTCTCTGCTTGAACTGCTGCCTCCGCGACCCGGACCTCCGGAAAAGCGGTAGAAGATGGATGGATGGATGGATGGATCTTTATTGAACCTTTTTTTTTTTTAACAAACATGATACAAACAATCAAACACTAACGCTAAAGTACTACAAAAAAAAAAAAAATGCACTAAAAACACCAACAACCACCAACAAAATCAAGTCTTCAACAATGCTCCTCTGTTTAGTCTAGACAATCCAATACATAAGTATACATATTATGTTCACCAGTTTGGAATTTACAAGGTCCACACACATCATTCACCTTCTTCTTCAAGAGTTATGTTTAAATTTTTTACATAATCAATAAAAGGTCTCCATATATTCTCAAACACAATTTCCTTTGATTTTAGTATATATGTTATTCTTTCTAATGGAAGGTTTGTTAACATCTGTCTTAACCACTGAGTCACATCTGGTCTATGAGTCTTTTTCCATAATAGTGCAATACATTTTTTGGCATTAAGCAAACTGAGGTCTATGAATGTTCTTTCACTTTTATTAAAATTATGCTTTTCTGGGTACAGACCCAACAAAAACAGTTTAGGATTCAATATGATTTGTTTTGAGATTATTTTTTCAATTGTTACCCTCACCTCTTCCCAAAACATTCTTATTAATCTACATTCCCATAAACAATGAAATAGGGTTCCTTTACTTTCCATGCATTTTGTGCATGTATCTGGTATATTTTTGTTATATCTATTTAACTCCTCCGGTGTAACATACATCCGCATTAACCATTTGAAATGTATCAATTTAAGGCGTGCATTTATTGATTTGGTTTGAGCTTCTGTACAAGCCAATTCCCATTGTTCCTCTGAAATTTCAATTTGCAGATCTTCTTTCCAGTAGTTTAATCTTTTCAGTGAATTTTCACTTGAAGATAGTGTCAATGAGTTATAAAACTCTGAAATAATACCCTTTCTTTTACTATCTTTCATCATCATTTTTTCCAAGGATGAATAAATAGGTCGAGTGAGAGCTTTATTTTGATTTGATCGAATAAAGTTTCTAAGTTGAAGATATTTAAAAAAATGTGTTCTATTGAGATTAAATTTGATCCTCAGCTCTTCAAAAGACATTATGTTGTCTGCACATGGCAAATATAAATCCTGAATCTTTTGTATCCCTTTTAAATTCCATACTTTAAATACAGCGTCCGCTCTCCCTGGTTTAAAATATTGATTACCCCATATTGGACTAAATTGTGACAATAACTGTGGTTCTTTTAAATAGTTTTTAGCTTCACACCATATTTTGATCATATGCTTTACAAATGGATTTTTAACTTGTTTTTGTAATTTTTTTGCCGAATCTGAGTATATGAATATGGGAAGAGGTAAAGGTAAATTGTATGATTCCATTTCAGTCCAGTGAGGGAGATCATTTGATGAAAAATAATATGTCATAGACCTCAGTTGTGCCGACCAATAATACAACATAAAATTTGGACATTTCAGACCTCCACGATCAAATGGTAAATATAATAAAGACAAACGTAATCTAGCCCTCCTGTTGTTCCATATAAATTCCACTAACTTTTTTTTTATTCTTGAGAATAGATCTAAAGGTGGTGATAAGGGAATGTATTGAAATAAATAAAGTATTTTAGGTAAAATATTACTTTTAAGTATATTGATTCTCCCGATCATCGACATTGGTAGTGACATCCATCTCTGAGTTAACTCATTGATATCTGACATTAAGGCTTCATAGTTGACACTGGCGACTGATTCTAGCTTAGGCATAATTTGGATTCCTAAATATTTAAACTGATTTACAACATTGAATTGATTTACCTCAGGGGCTGGGTAATTTCTCTGGGTCTCATTTAGCATTAATATTGAAGATTTAGTTTTATTTATTTTATATCCTGATATTTCCCCAAAATTCTTTATTAAATTCAACAAGGTTGGAATTGATTTTTTTAGATTCGACATAAACAAAATTATGTCATCGGCGTACAGGGAGATTTTATGTTCTGTTGGTCCAACTTTAATTCCATATATTTGTGAATGTAAACGTATCGCTATCGCTAAAGGTTCAATTGCCATAGTAAACAGTAAAGGTGAAAGTGGACAGCCTTGTCGACATCCTCTATTGATTTTTATTGGTTTTGAAATATTGTTATTTGTTAGGATTTCTGCTGTAGCATTATTGTATATTATTTGAACCCATTTTATGAAATTATTTCCAAGTCCAAACCTTTGTAGGACTTCAAAAAGAAAGGGCCATTCAACTCTATCAAAGGCCTTTTCGGCGTCCAATGATAGGAGAGCTGTATCCGGTGCTTCTTTATTAAAATAAATAATATTAAATAGTCTTCTTACATTATGGAAGCCTTGTCTACCCTTTATAAAGCCATACTGATCTCGATTAATAATATTTGGTAAAATTTCTTGTATTCGTCTTGCTAAAATTTTACAGATTATCTTAAGGTCGGCGTTTAATAGGCTTATTGGTCTCATATTTTCACATTTATTAGAGGGCTTACCTGGTTTTGGCAGCAGTATAATTAAGGCATTATTTATGTATGATGGTAAATTATTATTTTGAAATGCTTCTAAAACCATTTCCAAAAAAGGTTTTATTAATTTATTCTTAAATTTTTTATAAAGGTCAACTGGAAGACCATCTGGTCCTGCACTTTTTCCTGATTTCATATTATCAATGGCTAGCCCAACTTCTTCTTGACTAATTTTAGAATCCAATATCTCCCTGTTTTCATTTGGAATACACGGTATAGATAGTTCGTTCAAAAACCCATTTAGTTTTGTTAAATCAGGTTCATTTTTGGTATCATATAATTTTTCATAGTAATCTCTAAAGGCTCTATTAATTTCTAAAGGATCTATAACTACCTGTCCGTTACTTATAATACTGGTAATTGGTGTTTTAATTTCCAATTGTTTAATCTGCCATGCTAATAATTTTCCCGATTTTTCACCTTGTTCATAAAAAGATTGTTTCAATCTTAGAAGACTCGAGGCAGCTCTATTCGCTGATTTTTTGTCGTATTCAGCTCTCAAAATCAGTAATTCATTCTCCAACCTTGGGTCACTTCCTGCATACACTTTTTCCTGAAGATTTTTTATTTTATGTTCCAATTTAGCTCTCTCCTCTCGAGTCTTCTTAGATTTTGATCCTGTATAACTAATAATATGTCCCCTAATAAAAGCTTTGAAAGCCTCCCACTTTACACATGCTGATGTTTGTGTAGTATTGATGTCAAAGAACTCGTCTATCTGTTTTTCTATATACTTGACAAATTCCTCATCCTGAAGCCATTTATGCTGAAATTGCCATCTACCTGATTCCTTTGTCAATTTTTTATCTACATATATTAGACAACAGGGTGCATGATCAGAGATCACGATGTTATCATAAAAGCAGTTTTGAATCTTGGACCTTAATTCTGTGGAAATCAAAAAATAATCAATACGTGAGAATGTCTTGTAGGTACTGGAATAACAAGAATAGGCTTTAACTTGTGGTTTCATTTCTCTCCATATATCTAACAATCTCAATTCTTTCATAAAATGATTAATAGTCATCCTACATCCAATGTGCGTACAATCCAGTCCTGTTGATCTATCCACACCTGGATTCAATGTACAATTAAAATCCCCTGCTATTATATGTTGCCCTGTAAGTGATGATAAGATGAGAAATAAATTAGCAAAGAACTTCTGATCATCTATATTGGGACCATATAAGTTCACAAGATTTATATTTTCTAATAGCAAAGAACCTTGAATGATTACATATCTTCCAAATTTGTCTCCAATTACATTTTTCACTTGAAAAGGAACTGATTTATGTATGAGAGTCATAACTCCCCTGGCTCGGGATGAAAATGAAGAGGTGAATACACTTCCCTGCCATCTACTCCTAATTCTTTTAACATCCTCCTCTATCAGATGAGTTTCTTGTAAAAACACAATTCTTGAACCCATGTCCTTTATTTTATTCATAACTTGTTTAAGTTTTTTTAAATTTTGTAGACCTCTGCAATTCCATGAAGTTAAATTAAGGTTAACACTTTGGTCCATGATCAATAGAGAGTTTGGGATTACCTTGCAGTGTAAACATGCTCATACAGAGAAGCAAAAACATGAGTGGTTGAACATTCATCCTACAAACTACACACAAACAAATTTCCCCTTCCCACACTTGTGGCAAACCCCCCAAAATCAAAAGAAAAATTCTGTCTCCCGATATAGCCATCGACCGTTCCACACCCACGGGGAACAGCCTAAGCCACTCCTTCTTCATCCTCCCAATCACCCTAACTCTACTGCTTTTAAGACGTAACATTAACTCTCCTCTGTAGTTTTCCAACTTAACTCCAAAATTTTTAACAACTTTGTACATCATAGTTTTTTTTTTTTTTGTTTGTTTTGTTTTGTTTTTTTTAATATATAATACAATCTATATTTTGTAAACTTACTATTTACTTCAAGTCAGTCAGATGCCTGTGCAAATGCTTAATTATTCTACCTTATATTTTGTTCATGCTTAGCTCCCACCAGTCTCTTCTTCTTCTTTGATCTTCTTGATGAACTCCTGCGCCTCCTCTGGGGTCTTGAAGATGTGGGTTCTGCCCTCATACGTGGTCAGCAGTCTCGCAGGATAGATTACACCATGACGAATCCCAAGGTTGCGCAGCTCCTTACATATGGGATCAAACTGCTTCCTCAATTGCTGGATTCCTGTGGCCAAATCTGGGTAGAACCGCACCTGCTGGTCCTGGTGTTTAATCTCTCCTTTAGCACGTGCAGCGTTGAAGATCTTCATCCTGTCTCTGTTGCTAAGAAACTTCATAATTAAGGTCCTCGGCGGTCCCTTATCTCTCCGTGGGCCAATACGATGTGCTTTTTCCAGAACCACTGCTGATTGCAACTCCTCGCTGCCCAGCACCTCCGGAATCCACTTTTCCAGAAAGGAACATACGTCCCGACCTTCTGATTCCTCTGGAAGACCCACCAGCCTCAAATTATTCTGTCTCGACCGAGATTCCAAATCCAAAATATTATCTTCCAGAGATTTATTTTTTTTTTCCAAAGTGCGCACCTTTAATTGAAGACGGGTGACGTCATCTTCAGCACTAGCGAGACGGAGCTCCATCTGCGCCGTTCATTCTACACAGTCACCCAATTCCTTTCTTATTCCTTCCAACGCTGTCATAATCCCATCAAATCTAGAGGAAAAGTCCGCTCTCATTGAACTCATGGCAGCCATCAGCGCATCTGCGCCGTTCCCCGCAGAAATCGCACCGCCGCCAGCCTCCTCCGCCATATATGGAGCCTTGTTTGCTGCGTCACAGACCTGAAAGTCCGTTAATTTGGACTGTTTCGGCGGCTCGCTTTTTCCTTTTCCTGGTTTTCCAGCCTTAGGCTTCGCCGACATATCCTCGCCCAAATGCTGGGATACGTTCTGTCCCAAATGAGAGAGTTATTTGCCGATTTTTTTTCTCCAGGAGCAGAGCAGAGCGAGACACGTCCGTCCTACGTGGCAGCCATAACCGGAAGTCCATTCCAACCTTGTTGAATTTAATAAAGAATTTTAGGGAAATATCAGGATATAAAATAAATAAAACTAAATCTTCAATATTAATGCTAAATGAGACCCAGAGAAATTACCCAGCCCCTGAGGTAAATCAATTCAATGTTGTAAATCAGTTTAAATATTTAGGAATCCAAATTATGCCTAAGCTAGAATCAGTTGCCAGTGTCAACTATGAAGCCTTAATGTCAGATATCAGTGAGTTAACTCAGAGATGGATGTCACTACCAATGTCGATGATCGGGAGAATCAATATACTTAAAAGTAATATTTTACCTAAAATACTTTATTTATTTCAATACATTCCCTTATCACCACCTTTAGATCTATTCTCAAGAATAAAAAAAAAGTTAGTGGAATTTATATGGAACAACAGGAGGGCTAGATTACGTTTGTCTTTATTATATTTACCATTTGATCGTGGAGGTCTGAAATGTCCAAATTTTATGTTGTATTATTGGTTGGCACAACTGAGGTCTATGACATATTATTTTTCATCAAATGATCTCCCTCACTGGACTGAAATGGAATCATACAATTTACCTTTACCTCTTCCCATATTCATATACTCAGATTCGGCAAAAAAATTACAAAAACAAGTTAAAAATCCATTTGTAAAGCATATGATCAAAATATGGTGTGAAGCTAAAAACTATTTAAAAGAACCACAGTTATTGTCACAATTTAGTCCAATATGGGGTAATCAATATTTTAAACCAGGGAGAGCGGACGCTGTATTTAAAGTATGGAATTTAAAAGGGATACAAAAGATTCAGGATTTATATTTGCCATGTGCAGACAACATAATGTCTTTTGAAGAGCTGAGGATCAAATTTAATCTCAATAGAACACATTTTTTTAAATATCTTCAACTTAGAAACTTTATTCGATCAAATCAAAATAAAGCTCTCACTCGACCTATTTATTCATCCTTGGAAAAAATGATGATGAAAGATAGTAAAAGAAAGGGTATTATTTCAGAGTTTTATAACTCATTGACACTATCTTCAAGTGAAAATTCACTGAAAAGATTAAACTACTGGAAAGAAGATCTGCAAATTGAAATTTCAGAGGAACAATGGGAATTGGCTTGTACAGAAGCTCAAACCAAATCAATAAATGCACGCCTTAAATTGATACATTTCAAATGGTTAATGCGGATGTATGTTACACCGGAGGAGTTAAATAGATATAACAAAAATATACCAGATACATGCACAAAATGCATGGAAAGTAAAGGAACCCTATTTCATTGTTTATGGGAATGTAGATTAATAAGAATGTTTTGGGAAGAGGTGAGGGTAACAATTGAAAAAATAATCTCAAAACAAATCATATTGAATCCTAAACTGTTTTTGTTGGGTCTGTACCCAGAAAAGCATAATTTTAATAAAAGTGAAAGAACATTCATAGACCTCAGTTTGCTTAATGCCAAAAAATGTATTGCACTATTATGGAAAAAGACTCATAGACCAGATGTGACTCAGTGGTTAAGACAGATGTTAACAAACCTTCCATTAGAAAGAATAACATATATACTAAAATCAAAGGAAATTGTGTTTGAGAATATATGGAGACCTTTTATTGATTATGTAAAAAATTTAAACATAACTCTTGAAGAAGAAGGTGAATGATGTGTGTGGACCTTGTAAATTCCAAACTGGTGAACATAATATGTATACTTATGTATTGGATTGTTTAGACTAAACAGAGGAGCATTGTTGAAGATTTGATTTTGTTGGTGGTTGTTGGTGTTTTTAGTGCATTTTTTTTTTTTTGTAGTACTTTAGTGTTAGTGTTTGATTGTTTGTATCATGTTTGTTAAGATATTGTGGAAAAAAAAAAAATTGCATTTAATGAAATAAATTAACTTAAATGACCAAGGATGCCGTTATTTCTGTTATAATATTTCTTTATATTTATAGTGGGTTTTTTTTTTTTTAGAAATCTCCTCACCACCCAGACAGCAGGAAAAACCTCCCTTATTTTGAAATCAAATGTTGACACGTTTAGTTTGAAGGCTGCTGACAGATTAAAGTCATTGACTTTGTGAATTTCGGTTATCTTAAACTGCCAGGTACATAATAGGGAACTGTAGCAGACTCTAAAGACATAATTCACCACAGTATGTATTCATGTACAGAATGATCTGTTTAGGCAGTTATAGTTGTACGTTCAGGCTTTCTCGTCAGGCACCTCTGTAGGCAGCCACTGAAGGACCTCAGTTTAGAGCTAGCGTTTTTAGCTGTTGCTTTTTGTCACTGCCGCTGGAGAATAAAAACGGCACGCCTGCTCGTGCGAGAAAAGAGAGAAATTTCCAGTCTCTTCATTCCTGCAATTCCTACAGAACATAACTTAATATTGTAGTGGCTGGTGAAATACATATATCCTCAGCAATTCATCAGTCCCCCACCTTTCCCTTCATATGAAGCCGGCTGCATATGAATTCTAACCACGTCTCTTAGCTATGCGACTCTTCCATTATTGCTCCCGTTAACAGCGAGTTAAAACCATGATGCACGCCTCCAGTGCTTACATACATACCTCTTCTGATTTTTTTTCCACGTTTAAAGTACTTGAACAGACTCATGTTTTTGTCGACAGTCACTCTTCGCGAGACACTGCCTGCTGACTGAGTCGAGAACTTGCGTGGACGGGGCGCTTCTAAACTCCGCGCGGATAACGGCCACGCACGTTGTTCGTGTGCGCGCTTGCGGAAAGTCATTGCTTCATATATTTACCTCCGCCAGGCCGAAAAGGCCAGGAGGAGGTAATGTTTTTGCCGGGGTTTGTCTGTCTGTCTGTCTGTTTGTCTGTTGGTTAGCAAGATAACTCAAAAAGTCTTGGACGGATTTCCATGAAACTTTCAGGCGTTGTTGGAAATGGTACAAGGAAGAACTGATTAAATTTTGGGGATGATCCGGATCACCGTCTGGATACAGGAATTTTTTAAAGCATTCTTTAACACTGTGACATACGGCTATTTTCAACATGTGCGCAGGCGCAATGGAGGGCGCTGGTCATCGTGTCTGACCAACATAAACTCCGCGTTCTTCAACGTTTTAGGCACAAAAGCACGCGGAAAACACTGGTGGGCTGGGCCCGCCACCGTGCCTGTGTTTGCGCGACGCTGCAAAAGCTGAGACGGGCAGCTGTCCGCCGCTGGATTATTTGGCAGAAATTCCCCGGCCAGCCATAGGCGCTGCGCAAAAACGAGATGCTCGGCAGCGTGCTGTGTGCCTGTGTTTGCGCAACGCTGCAAAAGCTCAGACGGCCAGCTGTCCGCCGCTGGATTAGTGGGCAGAAATTCCATGGTCAGCCATAGTAGCTCCGCAAAAAGAAGCTCTCTGCCGGGGAAGTTTCCAAATCATCTTTGGCCGCGGAGCGCAACCCCAATAAAGATAAAGATTAGATGTACCACGAAGGTCGAGTGCAAGCAAGATGTTTGTGTCTGTGAACATTCCGTCTTTTGGCGAGTTGATACGTAAGAATGTTTACAGTTTGATGAGAAGGTTGCTGCCATGTAACAATCATCTTATATCAGCAATTGTCAGCTCGTCACTCACACTTCACTCCAGCATTTTGAAGTGGTGGCGTTCCATTTTATACTGAGTCCAATATTTTATGTTATTGTTGTTACAAGACTGCCGACTGTCTGCTGATCTGTATATACTTTTATTTATTTATTTATTTTCTACTCCTTTTAGTTCTGCATTTAATATGAACCCTGAGTTTGAAATAAACGTTGGAATTTTGAATAAAACCCACGCCAACCCGTCTACCTAATTGGCATCCGTCAGTGAAGCCCTCAGTGCTGCTTTCAGTGATCTAAAATGCTCACATAACCCATTGGCCTGTGGGTTGTACGCAGTTGTGTCATGACTTCTTTTGTTTTTTCTTTTGAATTCTTGGATGGAACATGGGTGGGCAATATAAGCTGCGGATTCAGCCATCACATATTTCAGATAACTTATGTTGAACTGTATAATCAGAGGAGCTATTGTCTAATTTGACCTTGTTGGATTTTATTACCCCCTTTGTTATATTATTCACTTTCTTTTAACCTGTACTCTTAATCTATTCCAAATAAAGATTAATTAATTCATTCATTCAATTGCAACGCCCTGGGAGTTTGCAGATGCAGGACATGGACACAACACCAACACTTCAGTTTATTACCTCCGCTAAGGAGGTAATGCTTTTACTACTGAACCACTAATCCTATCATTGTGAATCCAATTGCTACTCAGATGTTTTCATGGTCAAGGAATCTGACAACGTACACACAAACACTGTATGGGGGGAACTGTGGCGCTTGGCGGAGGTCTGCGCTCTCCGAGTGCTTTTCTAGTTTTCTTAATAAAATCACATCGCCTTGGGGTGGCGGTACAATTTCTAGTGTGGCGGGCTGCCACGGAGAAATATTACCAGAGGAAACCCTGGAGTTGTTCAGTCACCATTATAATTTAGTTTATATGTGTAGTTTGTAGTCTATCATCAATAAACTCATGCAGTACTATAACAGGACATGTTTACAAATATTTGAGACCCACTGTGGTGCATCCTTTTATATTTTAGCAATATTATAAGTACAAAACACCATCTTTTTTTTTTTTGTATCTTGTATACTTTATTGACCCTCAGAGGGAAATTCAGGGCATTCACGTACAGCGCCGATCCATTCACCATTCTCTCTCTCTCTCTCTGAATACTCTGTGTTGTGTGTGTGTGGTGGGGGACATTTATGTTTGCACTTTTTCCAATGTGAGACACTTGGTGGAATGATGTTGGTGCGCTTACATTTTTTTGAATTGTGCAATAAAGGCTTTTTTTTTTTAAAAGTCAAAGTCTCTCTCTCTCTCTCTCTCTCTCTCACTCACTCACTCACTCACTCACTCACTCACTCACTCACTCACTCACTCACTCACTCACTCACTCACTCACAGGAGAAAGCCGTTTGGCTACAACTTTTGCATCCGTGTTTCCCATTTGTCTGTAAATATTTAAATAAAAATGATTTATTTTGTTATTTGGGCATTTTTGCGTCTTGTTTAGTCAAAGCGTGCATATGTGTCCGCATGTAATATTTTTTTTTTTACTCTTTATTTAATATGGACATAACAAATTACATTAGTACAATCACAAGGAGAGACCAGATGTTTTGCATAGGTGTATATAGCACAAGTGCTAATTCTCAACACCAGTCCATAGGTGGCTTATATAGGTCATAAGTTAGCCTATACATACAAAATTTATAAGCTAATTAAAATTACAAATACATTACAAATTATAAATAGAATAGAACAAGAGATCCAAGATCACAACAAACATAATAATTCAGACTAGATATGTACACATTGCTGGTGGGATTTTAGCCAATCTTTAACACCTCTGTTGAAGAGGTTGGCATTTGTCTCCAATTTTAAGTGAGTTGGCAGAGAATTCCATAAGTTTGCCCCTTTTATGGAGAAAGCAGACTGACCAAATGAAGTTCTGGACATGGTGACAATACAGTCACCGTTGATGGAAGCTTGTGTGCTTGCTCTACTAGAGTTTGAGCATCTAGTCACCAAACCAGAAAAAGGAGGTGAAACAAGATTGTATAGACATTTAAAAGCCAGTCTGATATTACAGAAGATAATAAAATTTTCAAAAGTAAAAAGATTGTGCTTGACTAAAATACCACAGCGATGCCACCGCATTGGTTTGCGGTCCAAGATTTTTATAGCCTGTTTATATATTGCAGTTATGGGTTTTAGTGTAATTTGAAATGTTTGTGACCAAGATGTGATACAGTATGACAGATGTGAAAGAATCATCGCGTGCATATACAGTGGGGCAAAAAAGTATTTAGTCAGCCACCAGTTGTGCAAGTTCTCCCACTTAAAAGATGAGAGAAGTCTCCAATTTTCATCATAGGTATACCTCAACTATGAGAGACAAAATGAGAAAAATAAAATCCAGAAAATCACATTGAAGGATTTTTAATGAATTAATTGGTAAATTCCTCGGTAAAATAAGTATTTGGTCAATAACAAAAGTTCATCTCAATACTTTGTTATATACCCTTTGTTGGCAATGACAGAGGTCAAACGTTTTCTGTAAGTCTTCACAAGGTTTTCACACACTGTTGCTGGTATTTTGGCCCATTCCTCCATGCAGATCTCCTCTAGAGCAGTGATGTTTTGGGGCTGTCGCTGGGCAACACAGACTTTCAACTCCCTCCAAAGATTTTCTATGGGGTTGAGATCTGGAGACTGGCTAGGCCACTCCAGGACCTTGAAATGCTTCTTACGAAGCCACTCCTTCGTTGCCCGGGCGGTGTGTTTGGGATCATTGTCATGCTGAAAGACCCAGCCACGTTTCATCTTCAATGCCCTTGCTGATGGAAGGAGGTTTTCATTCAAAATCTTACGATACATGGCCCCATTCATTCTTTCCTTTACACGGATCAGTCGTCCTGGTCCCTTTGCAGAAAAACAGCCCCAAAGCATGATGTTTCCACCACCATGCTTCACAGTAGGTATGGTGTTCTTTCTCCTCCAAACACGACAAGTTGAGTTTTTACCAAAAAGTTCTATTTTGGTTTCATCTGACCATATGACATTCTCCCAATCCTCTTCTGGATCATCCAAATGCTCTCTAGCAAACTTCAGACGGGCCTGGACATGTACTGGCTTAAGCAGGGGGACACGTCTGGCACTGCAGGATTTGAGTCCCTGGCGGCGTAGTGTGTTACTGATGGTAGCCTTTGTTACTTTGGTCCCAGCTCTCTGCAGGTCATTCACTAGGTCCCCCCATGTGGTTCTGGGATTTTTGCTCACCGTTCTCATGATCATTTTGACCCCACGGGGTGAGCTCTTGCGTGGAGCCCCAGATGGAGGGAGATTATCAGTGGTCTTGTATGTCTTCCATTTTCTAATAATTGCTCCCACAGTTGATTTCTTCATGCCAAGCTGCTTACCTATTGCAGATTCAGTCTTCCCAGCCTGGTGCAGGTCTACAATTTTGTTTCTGGTGTCCTTTGACAGCTCTTTGTTCTTGGCCATAGTGGAGTTTGGAGTTTGACTGTTTGAGGTTGTGGACAGGTGTCTTTTATACTGATAACGAGTTCAAACAGGTGCCATTAATACAGGTAACAAGTGGAGGACAGAGGAGCCTCTTAAAGAAGTTGTTACAGGTCTGTGAGAGCCAGAAATCTTGCTTGTTTGTAGGTGACCATATACTTATTTTACTGAGGAATTTACCAATTAATTCATTAAAAATCCTTCAATGTGATTTTCTGGATTTTTTTTTTCCTCATTTTGTCTCTCATAGTTGAGGTATACCTGTGATGAAAATTTGGAGACCTCTCTCATCTTTTAAGTGGGAGAATTTGCACAATTGGTGGCTGACTAAATACCCACTGTATGTATGAGCAGTTCTGAATGACAAATCCCTTCTAACGAGACGGAAGCTATTTAAATTGGGTTTGACCTTCTTACAAATGTAATGCACCTGCTTGTCGAATCGCAGGTTCCTATCTAGAATGATCCCTAGATACTTGACCTCATTCACTTCACTAAGCACCTCATTTCCAATTTTAACATCAAAAACATCATTCATGGGCCTGTTTCTAATAGAGATACTCATAGCAACAGTTTTTTTGACATTCAAGGTTAAATGCGACAACACAAGCCATTTAGAGATGTTCTATAAAACCTGGGTCAGGTGCTCAGCTGCCATGCTAGCCGTTTTGGCAGACAGATAGATTACGGTGTCATCAGCATACATCTGGCAGCTGGCACCTGGGCAACTATCGGGCAAGTCGTTGATGTATATTGTGAACAACAATGGCCCTAGTATAGATCCTTGTGGTACTCCCATGTTATTGGTGAGCAACCCAGATTTCTCCCCGTTGACCTTGACACATTGTTCTCTCCCCTCCAGGTATGACCTAAACCACTGTATTGCCTCAGTTGAAATCTTGAGGTCTTTTAACTTCGACAGTTGGACAGTGTGGTTTACCGTGTCAAAGGCCTTTTTTAGATCCAGAAACACGGTCCCCACAACATGCCCCTTAACCAATAAAGCCTTGACCTTCTCGATAAAATAACAGTTAGCTATTTCTGTGGAATACTTAGGTCTAAACCCAAATTGCTGTGGATAAAGTAATTGGTTGGACTCTAAATGTTCTATCAATTGAGCAGCAACAATCTTCTCCAGAATTTTTGAAACTACGGGCAATATGGCAGTCGGCCTGTAGTTGCTTGCTAGGTCCTTGTCTCCCGACTTATAGACCGGGGTGATTACTGCTGTCTTCCAACTTTCTGGAAAGGTATTTGTTCTTATTGACAAGTTGACTAAGTGAGTAATAGGCTCCAACAGACTATTCTGGTGTTTCTTAATTAAGGCAGCATTTAAGTTATCAACATCCTTTGCCATAGAGTTATTCATTTTCCCAATAATCTCTTTAACTGCATCACTGGATACCTCTTTGATGCGAAAACTGTTGTGAACATTAACATGTTCCTTAGAGGATAATTCAGGTGATCTAAAATAACTTGCCAGTTTATGAACGGATTCAGTGAAAAAACAGTTCAAGACATTGGCCATGGACTCATTACTATCGATGAGGTTATCATCTACCTTGAGACTACTTATTTTTGGATACTTTTGTTTACTCAAATTTATTAATCTATTAATGTGTTGCCAGAGTTTAGAGCTGCTCCCATTGGCCTCCTCAATTAGTTGAAGGAAGTAATTAGTCTTAGCCTTCTGAAGCTCAGACACCACTTTGTTCCTTAGACTAGTGAAAGTGAAATGGTCAGTGTTGGTTTTAGTGACCAGAGACCTTTTGAGAGCAAGATCTCTCTTTTTCATAAGCTGGAGAATGTCCTTATTAAACCATGGGAGGGAGCATTTCTTAGGTCTGCTTTTCCAAGTTCTTGTGTATTTACTAAGTAAGTTCCTTAAGGTTGACATAAAATTACTGACACTACTCTTTAAGTTCGACACTTTGGTTACATTCTCCCAATTTGCATTCATTAAGTCCTGTTTGAAGTGAGCCATGTTTAATTTAGAAATTCCTGTTGTGAACCTAGATTGATTTTCATTTTTAATATGGTGGACAAGGCGTTGTTTTGATAGCTTTCTTACAACCAGCGTCATGTTGTGATCTGAAAGTCTAGTAATCAAATTATATGTTTTTACAACTCTCTCTGGCCTATTAGTGAGAATCAAGTCAATAAGAGTTTCAGATGTCCTTGTGATATGGGTGGGTTTATCAGTCAATTGTACATATCTAAATTTCCCCGTAGCTGATTTCAATTTGCCTTTGGCACTTTTATCCATCCAATTAATGTTAAAATCACCGAATACAATACATTCATTACATTTATCACAGATGGAAAGAAGACTCTTGAATTCATTGTAAAACTAAGCACCATGAGATGGGGGATTATAGACTACAGCAATGTTAAAATTCATATTTGGTGATAGAATTACATTAAGTCCCAGGCATTCCAAATTTATATTCAGTTCGAGTTCGACACATTTAAGACATTCCCTTATATAAATTAGGACACCCCCTCCCTTACTTGTGGTTCTATCATTTCTATAACATAAGTATCCTGATACACTAACTAGATCATTTGATACATTACAATTCAGCCAACTTTCAGAGATTCATAGAAAATCCAAATTAGACTCAATGAGCATATTCCGTATCTGATCCATTTTTGGTAATATGCTTCTAATATTTAAATGACCTCCTAGCAAACCTTTAGATTTGGATTCTGGGTTCCAAATAACTTGTGCGTGATTTACCGTTTGGAAGAGCTTGTGCTCTGCCTGTTTTGACGATGCGCGTTGATAAGAAGTCCTTTTGTCCCTCGCGGGATTCCGTTGTTTACATTCTACCCCAGATGAGTCAATGCGATCACCGTCTGACAATACATGAATGCGAACCCCAGGACTCACCCCAGCGACAGAGGCAACGACCCTGGACTCCTCCAACCCCGCAAATATGCAGGACTCACTGGACAACACCCTCATCGACATTCCTCCGGGATGAAACATCGGGCGCCTCGCAGCAGTCTCTGAAGCAGCTGCAGCGCCAGAGTTCAGATGGCTCAACACGTCAGCTCCAGCGACAGCGGTGGAACAGGGCCGATCATCCATCCATGCCTCCCCCTCCAAGTCCCCCCGACGGAACTCCTCCTCGGCCAGCCGACCACCACAGGCAGCATCCGCAGGGGCCCCACAGATGACACCCGGCACCAAAGCCCGAGTAAGTTGCGGGGATAATGATGTTGGTTGAAGGGGACCAACTGGCGATTCTAACAACCTCGGAGTCAAAAACTCCATGCTCAGGGTGGAGATTTGCATGGTTTCAGAAATCGCTTGTTGATAGATAGGCCCAGGGTTGAGATGACCGTCCCCTGCTAGAAGTAACAGTAGTAGTAGAGTTTGGGCTATATGCCATGTGTGCCAGTTGATTGTTCGTCTGCTTGTACCGGTAGTTTTGCGTGATGGCTTGAAAATCTGAACTCGGCCATCATTGAGTACATGTGCAAAGATTGCAGCGTAGCCATATCTTAACCAGTTCAGTTGTTGTTTTTCTGATAGAATACCAAGTGGATCCTCAATAGTATAATCCATGCGATGTTGCACTTTGATGGCCACCTTCACTGGTGTGTCGCAGGTGGATAAGACAGGCACCAGTAGTAGTAGGCCGCAGACGAGAAGATACAAACCGGCGTTGTAGTGATCATGGTTTCGCTTGTTTTTACCATACCATTTCAAAATAACATGCGATAAAATGCTTAAAATCCAAAAAGATATCTTAATAATTAGGTAGATGGGATTCAAGGCAGTATATTTAATATATTTTTGCATGTGAGTGGAGCCAACCAAACCACTCAATGCCACTGCCGCCATCTTTTTTTCCAGACTGAGTACCTATGCATGTGAGTAATATGCAGTTGATCTGGTCATTCTCCTCCGCAATGAAGCAGCAGTTGGGACTGTCGTCTACCACTGACTGGGCAGGCTGAGTGTGCCTCCCCGTGAACGATCGTGGAGCGCCCTGTCGGACACTGGTGTTGCTGGGTTTACAGGAGTCTTGGCTGCTGCTTTACCTGTGTGCCAGTGATGTCCTTTGCAGCACCATGGGTCCCTGCCAGCGCCCATCCCCCCGCACCTCGTATTCTCTGTGCCAAATTATCCATTAGACCTACGCAATCACAGCTACTTTATGGTATATATTTTGACTGAGCGGCTCCATGCTCGGGGATAGCACTTATAAAATCTTTGTGTGCGAAGCGCTATGGTGACTGACAGGTTATGATGCTGTGTGTTATCCAATCAGCGTAGTCGTGATACCGCGTATTGTCCAATCAGCATGGCCGTGATGCGGTGTATTATCCAATGAGCATGGAATCGATCCGAAACTCTGCCCGCACTTCTTGAAGCCAGGGGATGAAGACACAGAGCGATCACAGAGTGGTGGCTAAACTTTTATTGATGAAAATTACATGTTTTGACTGAGTGACTCCATATTTGGGGATGCACACTCTCATAACCTCAGGAAAGTACATTTAAAATCTTAGGCCAGTCTGACAAATGGTTTGAGAAATATCTGAGGAACACACACACACACACACACACACACACACACACACACACAAACACACACAGAGATTTCTTCCATTTATAGATGTGATCTCAGTAGGTATGCAGGGGGGCTGAAAAGTTCATAGTGGTCAAATTTGACCAAATGTGGTTTATTTTTCAACATAGTCTCCCCTTCGGTCCACATCCTTCTTCCAGAGGTGTTGCAGCACTTGGATCCATGCATCTGAAAAATAAACCACATTTGGTCAAATTTGACCACTATGAACTTTTCAGCACCCCCGCCCCCCGCCTCGTATTTTAGCTGTTAGTGCTATCCTTGTTTTGTGGTATAGAGCCAGCTTGGCTGATAGTTTGTTTTTTTCCCCCCAGGGCTCTTTTTTAGATTTTAGTCATCATCATCATATCAGTCTGTCGGGGGCGACAATGACTGTTTCATTTAGGTCTCATCAGATTCCTCCACGCAGCTCTGTCCGTCGCCTTCTGCTTCCAAGAACTCCTGACCTTGTTAACCCGGGCGACGTCCAAGCCGGTATGAGTTGCTCTCTGACTGACCATTTCATGAAACTGCTTGCAAAGTATTTGAGTACTGCTAGCTTTTGCTGGACTAACGGCACATTCTTGGCAGATAGAGGTATTATCAGTGGCAAGGACAGGCCAAGACAAACTGACTCCAGTATCTGTTGCAGTGACTGACCAGATGATAGGTTTGTTTATTTCTGCTCTTTGTGTAGTGCATGTCACGATGCACTGGCAAAAGTCCACCACAGACCTTGCGACAGATGTGCTTATCTGCCAGGATGTTCAGTTTCACCCCATGTAACTGGGATTGGTCCACCATGGACCTGTGACAGATATTGTTTTAAGTTCTGCCAGGATGCCTAGTTTCACCCTCCACGCCCTTGGAAGGGCAGGGTTGCCGGTTGAGTCGCCGACGGCCCAACCCATGAGACAGGTAGTACCGGTTTTCATGGTTATTCGGTAGCAAGCAAATCAATGCCTGACCTGACAGACATCACACATTAAAACAATTTTACATTCATTCCAGCTGAGGGAGGAAAGACACACACTTTGAGCTTACACAGAGGACCACCTGTACGTGTGTAGGCTTTAAGTTAAGCTTCTCACACAACTGTGGTAGCTAAAGTCCACTTCTTTTGAATAGTGTGATCACTCTGTGTCTTAAAGTAGTTGCAACTCTCTTGGATTTTGGCTGCCTTAGAAAGATGGGTTTCAGCATGGCTCAGTTTCTCATATGTTACATGCATATGCGTATAATGATTGACAATCAGTGTGACATTTATCCCAACAATGATTGAAAAAAATGATGATGCAAGAGAGCCCTACCAGGAAAAACACTCAAAATAAATACCAAAAAGACTTGCGGTCTGGACACCATGGTGGTAGCAGCTTAACACTGAAGCTCCCAGATCCGATCCGTGAAAATACCATGAAAATCAGATTTAACGGATTTATGGAAGAGTGAAAATCAAAAGACAAAGTTATTATGTCTAAAGGAAGACAGAAGAGATCAACATTTACCAGGCCAAGACACGCATCGGCCGGAGAAACGGACCTCGAAGACAACAACCTCTCGGAAATGGAGGAGCAAAATGAGGCTAGCAACATGGCTAGCTTAAAAAAGATACTTCAAGAATTAAGAGAATTTCACCGAGAGTGTGGAGCCGAATTTCGTGAACTTAAAGACGAAATAAAAAGGACAAACAACAGAGTGGACCAGGCTGAGGCCCGAATCATGAAAGCAGAGGAAAGAGTAAAAGGGTTGGAAGAAACCATGCTGGAATTACTCAAACGACAGACAAGACTGGAGGCTAAGCTAACCGACCTGGAAGGAAGACTAAGAAGGGACAACCTAAGAATTCATGGTCTGAAAGAAGGAGTCAAGGATGGTTTCACCACAATGGCTGCATGCGTAGAAACCATACTGAGAGAAAAGTTGGAAATTCCCCAATCCACCGATTTGAAAATAGAAAGGGCGCACCGTTCATTAGCCCCAAGACCGTCGGCGGAAGCTCCCCCGCGATCGGTGGTGGTGAAGTTTTCCAACTTCAGAACAAAAGAAGAGGTTTTGTGACTGGCCTGGCAGAAAAAAGGATTTATGCACCAAGAAAGAAAAGTTTTTGTGGAGCATGACTACGCCCCGGAGGTCCTTAAAAAACGTTGGGAATACAATGACGCTAAAAAGGTACTAAGAGAGAAGAAACTGTGCTTTCAAACTCCATTCCCGGCGAAGCTGAGGGTTTTTTACGGGGAAGAGACGTGTCTCTACAACTCTGCGGAAGAAGCAACCAGGGATATGGCAAGAAGAGGGCTCCCGGTACAGGTGTATAAACCCGCAGCAGACCCAATCGAAAGACTCAAGGCTCAAACATGGTGCACACAGAGACCCTCAAAATCCACGGGCCAGCAGCGGGAAACCCAGCGCCAGGACTATAAGGAAAAACTGAACGCTTTCAGGAGGGAATAATGATATTTTTAGCCAATATGCACATCCAACCCTCCTCCAACAAGGTAACAAACATTAAAGGAGATGCAGAATCAGCAAGTATGAGGTGGTAAAACATTTCATGGAACAGTCATAATATTAGAAACAAATAAGTCTTAAAAAAACAAACAAAAAAACTTGTTAAAATAGAAATGTGACAATGAACCACATGAACTCTCCACACTAACAAGTACTGTATTAACGTGATTGTTTGCTGTGATGGTGGTGGGAGGTTGCGCATAATTTCATAGGGTATAGGCATAAAAAAAAAAAATCTATACAAGTTCGGATTGGGATCTGAAAATCACGTTAAAAACATGGGACAACTTACAGGGTTAAGAGAGGGCCCTCAACACATAACAAAGTTTGAGGAATTTCCCTCAGAGCCAACACACCGTCAAGGCTCCTCTAAGGTCGCTAAAAAGACCTCAGTTCAGGAAGATCTTTTGACAGTTTTTTGTTTTAAAGTTTTATATACTATGTTCTTAATGTTTTTTATGTTCTTAATGTTCTTTCAGTTTTTGAGTAACATAAAAGAGGGCCACTATACTGTTATACTAAATAAGACAATACAATGGAGAAACAGGGTGCAACCAAAATAATCTCATATAATGTAAAAGGGATCCTGAATCCAGTTAAAAGATCCAAGATTCTAGGCAAAATGAAAAAGACAAAGCAGGAATAATATTTTTACAGGAGACCCACCTAACAGACTTGGAACATACTAAACTTAATAGACAAGGGTTTAAACTGATCTCTTCATCTTCATATAAGTCAGGGAGGAGGAGGGGGATAGCGACATTGATCTCAACCAAAATTATATTTGAAAAAAATTCAGAACACAAAGATAAAGAAGGGAGATTTAGCATGGTACTTGGTCGGCTAGAGGGAGAAGATATCACCCTGCTGAATGTATATGCACCTCCAGGGGCTAACTGGAAATTTTATAAAAAATGTATTTGACCTAATGATAACTAAAGCCCAAGGTTTAGTGATATGTGGTGGAGACTTCAATTTAAGACTGAATCCATACTGGGATGCATCAGGTAATTCTCCACATCAAAATAACACTCAAAGTAGAAAAACTCAGATGCTACTAAATGAAATGGGAATCTGTGACGTGTGGAGGGAAATACATTTTACTCAGCACCACATTCATCATACTCAAGGAATGACTATTTTTTTGTGTTTAATAGAGACATTGGAAGAGTAAAATCATTTAAAATAGGACTGATGGATCTCTCTGACCACAGTCCGATCTATATGGACTTAAATATCCAAAAATACACAAATAATACATTTTCTTGGAGGTTAAATTCAAATGTGCTGAAAGGACCACTGAAAGATGAATTGGAATCAGATATTCTCAGATATTTGGAAGAAAATGATAATGGAGACGTATCCTCTTTAATACTGTGGGACGCATGCAAAGCTGTAATAAGGGGAAAGATTATCACAAAACTGGCACTCCAAAAGAAATTGAGAGAAGAAAAACTAATCACATTAGAGTCAGAACTTAAGAAACTAGAAAAAGAGCACAAAGACAACACTCATTCTATTGACTCGATCAAAATTAAGGAAATAAAAAAAACAAATAAACGAGATCTACACAATAGAAATCCAGAAGAAACTTACACTTCTGAAACAAAAATATTATGAAACAGGTAGCAAATCGGCAAAATTACTAGCCTATAAATTGAGGAAACAACAAACGGAGAGAGCAGTCTACAAAATCAGAGACCCAGTATCAAAGGAAATAAAATTTAGAATTCAGGAAATTCTTAAAAGCTTCGAGAATTACTACAAGAACTTGTACTCCCTCAAAAAACATAAAGACACATCCGAAGCCTTCCTAAATACATTAAATCTTCCCCAACTTACTGAGTCACAAAATAAAAAACTACTGGCAGAAATACAACCTAAAGAATTAGACAAAGCAATTATGAAACGTAAAGCTAACAAATCCCCAGGAGCAGGTGGTTGTACAGCAGAGTGGTACAAAACCTTTAAACAGCAACTATCTCCTCTCCTCCTGAAAACATTTAACTATGTCCTCCACACAGGGGAAATCCCCCCCTCCTGGAGAGAAGGGGTCATTGCGGTCATACCTAAACCTGAAAAGGATAAATTAGACTGCTCCAACTACAGGCCAATCAGTGTGTTAAATCAGGACTATAAACTTTTTACCTTTTTACCTTCGGGTAGATGGTGGCTCGTCAACCTGGGAAGGTAGCCCATCTAGGGGAAGGTAAACCCTGATTTCAAACCTCTGCTGCCTTGCGGCACACCCGGTCACGGGAAAGGCTTCGGGAGTCAACCCTGAGGAAAAATCCGGAGTCCCTAAGGCAGTTCTCTGTTGTGCTCAACATTGTTCTGGCAGCTCCTGTGACGGCGCTGGTGCCAAACTGTAGCAGCCCTGCTGTTCCTTTGGATTCATCAGTGACGTGGAGAGGGGGGACATGCTGCATGGG
This sequence comes from Pholidichthys leucotaenia, assembly GCA_020510985.1. Lineage (NCBI taxonomy): Eukaryota > Metazoa > Chordata > Actinopteri > Cichliformes > Pholidichthyidae > Pholidichthys > Pholidichthys leucotaenia. Next base: position 209,404,937 of record CM035846.1, read on the forward strand.
CAACATCTTGTCCTCTATATCTTCCTGCCCAGGCTTGAATCCTACCAACGCCCAACGCTGGAAGGTAGAACACCGGATCACTGGAGAGGACACTCCAGCTTCACCATTGGCGTAGACAAAACACGGGGAATGACAGTTACCGGTTATAAGCCACCGCTCAATTGGCGTAGAGCGCGGCACCAGGGGTTGTTCCCGACGGTGGGAGGGATCATTGGATCTCACTGGACAGCTACCGCCCGCCTCAAGCTGGGCAGCCCCCAGCCAATAAGGTGTTGTCCCGCCACAGCTTGCTTTCCTCATTGGGTGCATGGGGATGAGGTGAAGTCCAAACGGCAGGCTGAGAACCTTCACACCAGGCAAGACAAAAAAACAAAAGAGACCAACTCTAAAACTGGGAACTTGGAACGTCCGCACTATGATGATAGGACTCGCTGCTAACCTCAAGGACATCAATGACACCAGGAAGACTGCCATCATCAATAATGAGCTGAAGAGACTGAAAGTGGATATCGGCACTCTCCAGGAAACACGATTGGCTGACGCAGGCACACGGAGAGAAGGACTACACGTTCTACTGGCAGGGAAAGGGCAGTGACAAACACAGGGAACATGGAGTGGGCTTCGCAGTGAAGAACACCTTGCTGAAGATGGTGGAACCGGGTAGCAATGGCTCTGCACGACTCCTCACCCTCCGCCTGAACACCACTCAAGGCCCAGTCACCCTCGTCAGTGTGTATGCCCCACTGACAGCCACACCAGAGGCAAAAGACGAGTTCTACGAGAATCTCGCAACAACTGTCAGGATCATCCCCAACTCTGAACAACTCATTCTCCTTGGAGACTTCAATGCCAGAGTGGGTGCTGACCACGACTCCTGGCCCTCCTGTCTTGGACCATTTGGCGTGGGCAGAATGAACGACAACGGACAGCGGCTGCTCGAGTTCTGCACATATCACGATCTGTGCATCACAAACTCGTTCTTCAAGACCAAGCCCCAACACAAGGTTTCCTGGCGACATCTGCGCTCAAAGCACTGGCACCAGCTGGACTTGATCCTGACCAGGCGCACCTCACTGAAGAACGTGCTAATCACCCGTTCGTTCCAGAGTGCAGATTGCGACACAGACCATTCATTGGTGTGTTGCAAGGTCAAGCTGCAGCTGAAGAAATTCCATCGTGCTAGACAGCCTGGAAAGGCATGGATTGACACCAGCAAGATGGCCCAACCAGAACTTGTTGAGCAGTTTGCCTCCACATTTGAGAAGGAACTTGGTGGTACCACAAGAAGGAGAATCTGCAAAGCAGAAGTGGGAAGAGCTGCGAAACACCATCCACCGCACAGCCTTGGCTACCTTTGGGAGGAAGACCTTGAAGTCACAGGACTGGTTTGATGCCAAGTTGACTGAGATGACCCCCGTCATTGAAGCCAAGCACTCAGCACTTGCTGAGTACAAGAAGTACCCAAACGAGAAGAATCTCCAGATTCTCAGGGCTGCAAGAAGCAAAGTTCAGCAGACTGCTCGGCGCTGTGCCAACGAGTACTGGACTCAGCTCAGCCAAGACATTCAAACCATTGCCATAACAGGGAACATCCGTGGTATGTACGATGGCATCAAGAAAGCACTTGGTCCGGCTCAGAGCAAGACGGCCCCCCCTCAAATCCTCCACTGGGGAGATGATCACAGAAAAGAACAAGCAGATGGAGAGATGGGTGGAACACTACTCCGACCTCTACTCTAGACAGAACACCGTGACACCGTCAGCCCTTGATGCCATCGACTGCCTGCCATCCATGGACGAACTTGACGCCGAGCCAACCATCGACGAACTTAGCAAGGCCATTGATAGCATGGCTGCTGGCAAGGCACCTGGCAACGACGGCATACCCCCCGACCTGATCAAGCACTGCAAGACCGCCCTACTGCTGCCATTGCATGGCGTCCTCTGCCAATGCTGGAAGGAAGGTGCCGTACCACAGGACATGAGGGATGCCAAGATCATCACCCTCTACAAAAACAAAGGGGAGAGAAGCGACTGCAACAACTACAGGGGCATCTCCCTCCTCAGTGTTGTTGGCAAAGTCTACATACGAGTTGTTCTCGTTCGTTTATAGAAGCTTGCCGAACGTGTCTACCCCGAGTCTCAGTGTGGCTTCTGCGCTGAGCGATCGATGGTAGACATGATATTCTCCATCCGCCAACTCCAGGAGAAATGCAGAGAACAGAACATGCCCCTGTACGTCGCCTTCATCAACCTCACCAAAGCGTTCGATCTGGTCAGCAGAGAGGGCCTTTTCAAGATCCTGCCAAAGATAGGATGCCCACCAAAGTTGCAAAGCCTCATCGAATCGTTTCACACCAACATGCAGGGGATAGTGCAGCACAACGGCAACGTCTCAGAGCCATTCAACATATGCAGCGGAGTGAAACAGGGCTGTGTACTTGCGCCAACCCTCTTTGGGATTTTCTTTGCTATGCTCCTGAGGCATGCCTTCAGCACAGCAACAGAGGGAATCTACCTGCACACAAGATCTGACGGCAGGCTTTTCAACCTCGCCCGCCTGAAAGCCATAACCAAAGTACGCGAGGCTCTAATCAGAGACATGCTGTTTGCAGACGACACTGCAGTCGCAACCCACACACAGCAGGAGCTTCAGACCCTGATGGACCGCTTCTCTCAGGCATGCAAGGACTTCGGGCTTACCATCAGCCTGAAGAAGACTAACATCTTGGCACAAGGCATGGAAGCACCACCAACCATCACCATTGACGACTACAAGCTGGAGGTCGTGAATCAGTTCATGTACCTGGGGTCCACGATCAGCAACAACCTCTCCCTTGATACAGAAATTGACAAGAGGATTGGAAAATCAGCCTTCACACTCGCTCGCCTCACCACACGAGTGTGGGAGAATCCCAAACTCTCTGTCAAGACGAAGATGGCAGTGTACAGCGTCTGCGTCATCAGCACACTGCTCTATGGGAGTGAGACGTGGACAACATACGCCCGGCAGGGAAAGAGACTGAACTCCTTCCACTTGCGCTGCATTCGCCACATCCTGGACATATCCTGGCAGGACAAAGTGCCCAACACAGAAGTCCTGTCCTGTGCCGGCCTTCCCCCCATGTTCACTCTACTCAGGCAGCGCAGACTCCGCTGGCTAGGCCACGTTCACCGTATGGAGGATGGCAGAATCCCCAAAGACGTCCTCTACGGAGAACTGGCGACTGGCAGGAGAGACGCTGGCCGCCCACAGCTGCGCTTTAGAGACGTCTGCAAGAGAGACATGAAGGCCCTGGAGATCAACACAGAGCGCTGGGAGGACCTTGCAACGGACCGCTCCAAATGGAGAGGCACCCTGACCAGACAGCTCAAGGCGGGTGAAGAGAGACTGACTGCTGCAGCAGATGAAAAAAGGACCCGCAGGAAGAACCGCCACAGACCCAGCAGCACGGAGACCACCCACAAGTGCAACCTGTGTGACAGGGACTGCCATTCGCGCATCGGCCTGTTCAGCCACAGGCGGTGCTGTTCCAGCAGAGTAGACGTTTAGGATTCTCTTCCATGGTCATCATAGACCGACGGAGGCCGACAAAACTTTTTACCGCTATCCTTGCCAAAAGGTTAGAAAATATACTGACAGACTTAATTTATTTAGACCAAACAGATTTTATAAGACAAAGACAGACACAAGATAACATAAGACGCACTTTACACATAATTCATCATATAAAAAAATATAATTTAAATGCAGCCATACTGGGATTAGACGCTGAAAAAGCATTTGATTCGGTTGACTGGTCTTTCCTATATAGAATCTTGTCCAGTTTCAATTTTCATAACAACTTCATTAGAACTATCCAGGCATTATATAAAAAGCCAACAGCTAAAATAAGGATTAATGGTAAATTATCATCATCTTTTGAACTGGAGAGAGGATGTCGTCAGGGCTGCCCCTTGTCTCCACTGCTCTTTGCAATCTTCATAGAACCTCTTAGCCAATGGATAAGACAGAATCAAAAAATTCAAGGTATTACACTTGGTCAGAAGGAACATAAAATAACACTCTTTGCTGATGACATTTTAATATACCTGGGGCAGCCAGACGCCTCTTTTCCAGAACTAATCTCAGTTTTTTCAGAGTATGGAGAGTTATCGAGGTATGAATTAAACCTGCATAAAACCCAAATTTTAACATTCAACTATGACCGAAATCAATATTTACTAAGCAAATTCAAAGCTAACTGGAAGATGGAATCTATGAAATATCTGGGGGTCAATATCCCGAAACAACTCAACAAAATTATAACACTAAACTATGATCCACTGATGGCAAAAATAAAATCTGATCTAGCAAGATGGAATACGATACCATTCTTTGGTACTGCACAAAGAACTGAAGCAGTCAAAATGAATATACTTCCACGTCTTCTATACCTTTTCCAAACAATACTGGTAGAACCTCCCAAAAAAACATGGCAAGAACTGGCTAGAAGGGTCTCAAGATTCATATGGCAGGGCAAGAGACCAAGAATCAGATATAGAACCCTACAGCTAAACAAAGGCAAAGGTGGGCTCGTGCTGCCAATTATCAGGGACTATTTTAAAGCCGCGCAAATTAAAACTTTAGTAGAGATATGTAACTCATTCTACACTGCACAATGGAAGGAGATAGAATGCCAAATAACAAGTGACATTCCCCTACAGGCGATAATAGGGAATAATGCCTTACCTAAACTTTTGAATAACACTAACCCGTGGATAGAGACCCCGCTAAAAATTTGGTTTAAGATAGTCAGAGAGAATCAAACTAAAGTACCCTATCGATTATTGCAATGGATTTCCTATGATCAGGATTTTACTCCTAATAAAACAGACACTAGATTTAAAAAGTGGAAAGTGAATGGACTGGTAAAATATTACGATTTTTTTAAAGGGCAAACTTTTAGAAGTTTTGAAGATTTGAAAAAACAAGGTCTAGTAAATAAAGACCTTTACAGGTTCTTTCAGCTTAGACACCACATAAACAAAATACTTAAAAAGGAGGATTTGGAAAGGGCCCAGTCAGGTGTTCTGAAGGTTTTCTTAATGGCATATAAAGGGATCCCAGGGATCAGATACATTTCTAAAATATACCATGGTCTTCAAGATTTAAAAGGAGACAACACATCATATATAAAAGAGAAATGGGAAAAAGTGGGGAATTTCACTTTACAACTGGAAATATGGGAAAAGCTAAATAAACAACAATGGAAAAGTACTTAATCCCTGCTGTGGAGAGAATTTGGATGGAAAAAATTGGTAAGATTTTTCAGAACACCTGCACAAAACAAATTTACTCGTAAAGGGTTGAATTGTTGGCGCTTGTGTGGTGAAAAGACTGCAAATCATTTTCATGTGTTTTGGTCATGCCCAGTTATCCACCGATATTGGACCAATGTACAGACAATATTGGGGAAAATATTCATAGTAACAGTTCCCTTTTCTTTTGTAACTTTGTATTTGGGTTTACTACCGGAATCACTGGAAAGACGAGGAGAAAAATACTTATTCACTGTTTTAATATTGGCAAGTAAAAAAGCACTAACAGAAAAATGGATGTTGAGAGACTGTCCTGCACCTGAAGATTGGATTAACGTGATTCAGGACATTTATTTGATGGAAAAGTTGACATTTGCACTGAGACAGGACATGGATGGGTTCTTGAACTTTTGGCAACCCTGGAACACATATGCGTCTTCCATCCGATCTAATCTTGCACAAACACCATTTCAATAATGGCACCTCTCTTTGTTCCAATGCTACTCAGATGTTTTTATTTTTCTGCTCTTTTGTTTTTTTTTGTTTCTTTTTTTTTAAATTTTTCTTTTCTTTCACTTAAAAAAAGGGTGTTGTAATAATTTTTTTTTCCCAATGTTGTCAAAAAAACAAAAAAAAGGGAATATGTGATGAAAATGTAAACAATGCAATGCTGTAATGACATGTATACCCTTTACAAAAACTTAAAAAAAATAATAAATAAATACCAAAAAGTTGAAAAGTACACTGTGTCTTTCTGTTGTGCTGTCTCTGAGATTGCTCATAAACAAAGGGCATTTCCTGATGATACCGGAGTGGTGGCCTAGTTCTAGAGCATCCGCCCCACAACCAGGGTCAGATGTTCAAGTCCCAACCGGGTCATACCAAAGACCATGTATTACTTTCTGCTCTCTAGCTTGGTGCTCAGCATAATAGAATGGGGGGAAAAGGAAAGTTAGCACACACAGAGCTACCAGAGGACTGACACCCCCCCCCCCCCCCACTGTAGCTTTCACTACTTACAGTAGCTGTGTGGCCTAGGGTCACAGAAATGGAGATAGGCACCACCCCTATACACCACATGGTGTGGAAGGTGAATTAACTTATTTCCTGATGATGTAAAGCCATGTGCGTGTTGTATTACATCATGATGATATATTATCTACAAGAGGTAGTGGCACTTAAAGTGGATATAAAAAAAATCTACACACCCCTGTTCAAATGCCAAGTTTTTGTGATGTAAAAAAAAATGAGACCAAGATAAATCATTTAGGGCTTCAACAATAACTCGAACAATTTGGTTACAAAAAATTCTTGATTCAAAATTTATGTGTCAATGGGTCATTTAATGTAGCACTTCCGGTCAAAATTACTTTTTTTTTTTTTTCCCCTTGTCCTGTCAGGTAGCTAGGTGAGCAGAACAAAAACCTGCTACCCTTATTGTGCCAAAACAGATTTGCTTTGCCAAAAGGAGCTTTATACAGTACCTATCTATGTACTGTATATTGTTGTAAACTCCTCTTGTAATAACTTTTAATACTTGATTTAAATTATTTTACCCATGAAGGACCCGACAGGATGCGGAATGGGGAAAGGAGGTGTAGGGATGGAGAAAGAAAAGGGAGAGGAAACAAACCAACAGCTAAAACAAACAGAAGACAGACTGCTTCTTCCACCGACGAGGTCTCAACACGAGTCTGGTATCTGCACCTGTTAAAGAGGAGACATTTGTGCGTGTGCGTCCGTGTGCGTGTGTATGAAAGCGCACGCAAAATAAGCGTGTACATGTGAGTAGTTTGTCATGGACCAGATGAAGAGGGCGGCCAGTTGCAGCAACTCCCCCTATCCAGAGACCCCGAGCAGGCAAGGCAGCGCCACCAACCTCCACAGGGCACAAATGGGTAAGGTCAACAAGCCCCAGGAAAGCCAGGCATCCGCCCCAGGAGGGATGGCTGAGGGGGCACGGCGGGCCCACACCCCTGAGGCCGCCACCCCCCACCCCCCAGCGGGGCCAATGCCAGCCCCCTCCTCCCCCGCACCACCGCCGCACACCCCGGGGACCCCCATGCCCAAAGAGCCCCCCCCGTACAGGGCAGCCCATGTAGCCATGAGGCACTACCCCCTCAATCCAACATCTCCCGACTGGCAGACACACCCATTCCCACACATTCACACCCTCATGCTCCCATACGCACATACACGCACTCGCCCACCCACTTGGCCACACAGTCCCGCACCCGCACTCCCGTACCCACCCATTGTCTCTCACTCCTGTACCCACTCAATCTCGCTCCCACTCGCCCTCAGGGTCACCACTCTGATTCACGTTCACCTATACACACACTCTCACTCACACTCCAACCTACTCACATCCATTCGTGCTCTCCCCCACACACTCACCCCCCTCATTCACCCTTATTACTTAGGGCGACCACGATGCAGGTACAGCGAGCCTGAACGTACACCAACATGCACCCATCGCTGCTGCTCTCCATCCAGCCCTTACCCACCTGGACTCAAAAAACTCCTACATGTGAATGCTGTTCTTGGACTTCGATTCAGTATTCAACACAATCATCCCCCAGCACCTGATACAAAAACTCAGACACTTGGGAATCAAAACCTCTCTCTGTAACTGGATGCTGGACTTTGTCACAGGGAGGCCACAGAACGTGCGGGTTGGCAGCAACACCTCCCAGACCATCACACCGAGCACAGGGGCCCCACAAGGGTGCGTGCTCAGCCCGCTGCTCTTCACCCTGCTGACCCATGACTGCGTATCAGCCTACAACACCAACCACATCATCAAGTTTGCAGATGACACAACGGTGGTGGGCCTCATCACCAACAACAAGGAGGCCAACGACAGAAATGAGCCAACTGGTCCAGTGGTACAAAGACAATAACCTCTTCCTGAACGTGGGAAAAACCAAGGAGATTGTGGTCGACTTCAGGAGGGGTCACACAGAGAACCCCCCTCTGATCATCGATGGTGCAGCTGTGGAGAGGGTGGGCAGCACCAAGTTCCTGGGGGTGCACATCTCTGAGGACCTCTCCTGGTCCAGCAACACTACATCACTGGCCAAGAAGACTCAAACTCGCCTCCATTTTCTCTGCAAACTGAGGAGAGCATGAGTCCCACCCCTCATCATGTGTTCTTTCTACTGGGGCACCATTGAGAGCATCCTCACCAGCTGCATCATGGTGTGGTATGGAAGCTGCACCGCCTCTTGCAGGAAGACACTACAATGCACAGTGAATGCAGCCAGCAAGATCATTGGTACCCCTCTGCTCCTCCTCTGAGACATCTACCTCACCCGCCTCACCCACAGAGCCATCAGCATTGCAGGTGACATCTCCCACCTCTCACACTCCATCTTCAGCCACCTGACCTCGGGGAAAAGTTACCGAAGACTCTGGGCCTACTCCACAAGACTGCTTAACAGCTTCATTCATCAGGCCATCAAGACCCTGGACTCTGTCCACTTCCTGCCCCCCAAACAGTAATGCAAACACCCGCACAACAACTACCTCAGCTGCTGGCACAGAAAGACTGGCACACCAACAGTAATACATTTGCTGCTGTATGTCTCTGCACTTTAACCGCAACCATTTGCACAAATGCCATATCTGCTGCTGTCTGTCATTGCAATACTGATCATGTGCAGTCCTATCAGTTACTACTGCTCCTACACTACAGCATTGTCTTGGCGAGTCTTGGATGATCTTTGTGGAAGTGACCACTTTCCACTAATATTGATGTCTACAGAAGTGGATGTGCAATCAAGAACTCCGCGATGGCAACTCAAAAAAGCAAACTGGCCTTTCTTTGTTTCTCTGTGCAAAGAGAAATTCAGCCAAAAACCTCAACCACACTGTCACTCTGTTCAGAGCTTTGCTCAAACCTTAACTACAATTGCAGATAAGACTGTCCCAAAAACATCAGCAAAGCCACATCACAGGTCCAACCCATGGTTCAGTGATGACTTGTAAAAAGGCCATTGAGGCAAGGAAAAAAGCAGAGAGGGTGTTCAATAAACATCCAACAACAGAAAACCTGACCAGATTTAAAATCTGTCAAGATAAAGCACACAGGATCATCAATGAAGCAAAGAGACAGAGCTGGAGGGAATTTGTATCAAGCCTCACATCCAACACATCTACCAAAGAAGATCTGGGATTTAATTAGAATGATGAAGGGTAAGGAGAATGGACTTCAAATACAGCATATTAATCATCAGGGTAATCTGCTGACGACAAAATATGAAATAGCTAATCAACTAGCCAAATTGTTTGAGAAGAATTCATCTATTGGTAACTATCGTCCTGAGTTCCAAATCATACAAGCACAAGAAGAACAAAAAGAAATAAACTTTTCTTCAGATAACTCAGAACCATACAACCAAGATTTCACTATGGAAGAACTTTTGTTCTCAATAAGGATCTCTCATGACACTGCTGTGGAGCCAGATAAAATTCATTATCAGTTTTTAAAACACTTATCCCCCAGTGCACTATCCATTCTCTTGACTGTTTTCAACAATATCTGGAAGTCAGGCAGTATTCCTGAAAGCTGGAAAGAAGCAGTAGTTATACCCGTTCCAAAACCCGGGAAAGATCATAAAGATACCAACAACTACCGTCCAATAGCTCTGACAAGTTGCCTCTGTAAAACCATGGAAAGAATAGTAAACAATCGCCTTGTGTGGGTGCTTGAGTCTGAAGGCCTTTTAACTGATTACCAGTGTGGCTTCAGACGTGGTAAAAGCACTTTAGACCACCTTATCAGATTAAAGGCCTATATACGTGATGGTTTTATTAGAAAAGAACATGTAGTTGCTATATTTTTTGATTTAGAAAAAGCATATGACACAACATGGAAATATGGTATTTTAAGAGACCTACATGACATGGGTTTTAGGGGACATTTGCCTTTTTTCATTTCAAACTTTTTGTCCAATAGACACTTCAGAGTCCGAGTAGGAGATACCCTTTCAGAGCCCCATGTGCAAGAACAAGGAGTCCCCCAAGGAGGCATCCTCTGTTACTCTTTTTAGCATTAAGATTAATAGTGTAGTTGGTGCTCTTAGACCAAATACCTTTTGTAGTCTTTATGTAGATGACCTCTCTATTTGCTACAGGGGGAAAGACATGAGCACAATCGAAAAGCAACTACAGCTGTGCATAAACAAGATTAATAGGTGGTCAGTCAGTAATGGTTTTAAATTTTCAAAATCAAAAACTGTGTGCATGCACTTTTGCCTGCTGCGGTCTCTTCACCTCGACCCTGAGCTTTTCATAGATGGAGAAGCTGTCAAGGTGGTAAAAGAAACCAAATTCCTTGGACTTATTTTTGATAATAAGCTGTCTTTTATTCCACATATAAAATTTCTGTGAATCATGTTTTAAAGCCCTTGATATTATTAAAGTTTTGGCAAAAACTAAATGGGGTGCGGACTTCACTGTGCTGCTGCGTCTCTACAGAGCACTTGTAAGATCTCGGTTAGAGTATGGGAGCATAGTTTATGGATCAGCAAGGAAAACATACATCAGGACGCTAGAAACCGTCAATCACCAGGGGCTAAGGCTTGCCTTGGGGGCTTTCAGAACCTCTCCTGTTAAAAGTTTGTATGTTGAAGCAAACGAGCCTTCATTTCACAACAGGTGCCTGAAATTGGCTCTCCAGTATATGGTTAAACTTAAAGCAGACCACAGAAATCCAGCCTACTCTGCAGTTTTTCACCCTCGATTTTTGCAGATGTATAAGGTCAGACCTAAGAGCATCACTCCTTTTGGACTCCATATAGAACCTCACCTGGTAAAATTAAACCCTGATATAAGCAATGTAACACAGACACAGTTTTGTCCCATTCCACCATGGAGTTTAAGGAAACTCAATATCATTCTGGATCTGAGCAAAAACAAAAAGAAAGACACTCACCCAAATGTGTACCAGCAGCAGATCTTGGACATAAAATGCCGTTTTCCTCACAATATTTCCATATACTCAGATGGTTCCAAAGTAGATGGCTCAGTCTCTGCTGCAATTGTCACCGGGCACAATCAGTATGGTTTGCAGATTCCCAAACAATGTTCAATTTTTACAGCAGAGGCTCGTGCTTTGCTTCTAGCATTGGAACACATTGAGAGAACCAAACAACAGAGCTCCTTAATTTTTACTGACTCCAGATCCTGTCTTCAGGCACTTGGGTTTTTAAAGACTGATCACCTCATTATTGTCCGGATTTTAGAGAAACTAGGTTTTTTACAGAAACATAATTTTAATATCGGTGGCGCGGTGGAGGAGTGGTTAGCACTGCGGCAGCACAGCAACTCACCCTTGACTGGGGGATCCTGGGTTCGATCCCAGCCCCCGACCAACAGTGATCTGTGTGGAGTTTGCATGTTCTCCCCGTGTCTGTGTGGGTTTACTCCGGGATTTCTCCGGTTTCCTCCCACATGCCAAAAACATGCAAGTTAGGTTAGCTGGCATCAAAACTGGGGATTCTAAATTGTCCTAAGGTATGACTGCGAGAGTGAATGGTTGTGTGTCTCTCTGTGTTGGCCCTGCGATGGACTGGTGATCTGTCCCGGGTGTACCCTGCCTCTCGCCCAAAGATGCTGGGATAGGCTCCAGCCCCCCCGCGACCCGAAAAGGATTAAGCGGAAGAAGATGAATGAATGAATAATTTTAATATCATCTTCTGTTGGATCCCCAGCCATGTTGGCCTGTCAGGTAACGAGCAGGCAGACAATGCTGCCAAGAGAGCCCTTACCCAAGAAGTCACTCAATGCCAGATCCCAGCCTCAGACCTCAGGCCTCTAATAACCTCCTGTATTTTAAAGAAGTGGCAGTCTGAATGGGACACATGCACTTGCAAATAAACTGCATGATATTAAACCTGCCATAAGCCACAGACACTTGCATCACTTTCAAAACCGACATGATGAGGTGGTGTACACTAGATGCCGTATTGGCCACTCTAGGCTTACGCACAGCTTTTTTTTTTTTTTCCACAATATCTTTATTGAACCTTTTTTTTTTTTTTTTTTTTTTTTTTTTAAGAAACATGATACAAACAATCAAACACTAACACTAAAGTACTACAAAAAAAAAAAAAAATGCCCTAAAAACACCAACAACCACCAACAAAATCAAGTCTTCAACAATGCTCCTCTATTTAGTCTAGACAATCCAATATATTAGTGTACATATTATGTTCACCAGTTTGGAATTTACAAGGTCCACACACATCATTCACCTTCTTCTTCAAGAGTTATGTTTAAATTTTTTACATAATCAATAAAAGGTCTCCATATATTCTCAAACACAATTTCCTTTGATTTCAGTATATATGTTATTCTTTCTAATGGAAGGTTTGTTAACATCTGTCTTAACCACTGAGTCACATCTGGTCTATGAGTCTTTTTCCATAATAGTGCAATACATTTTTTGGCATTAAGCAAACTGAGGTCTATGAATGTTCTTTCACTTTTATTGAAATTATGCTTTTCTGGGTGCAGACCCAACAAAAACAGTTTAGGATTCAATATGATTTGTTTTGAGATTATTTTTTCAATTGTTACCCTCACCTCCTCCCAAAACATTCTTATTAATCTACATTCCCATAAGCAATGAAATAGGGTTCCTTTACTTTCCATGCATTTTGTGCATGTATCTGGTATATTTTTGTTATATCTATTTAACTCCTCCGGCGTAACATACATCCGCATTAACCATTTGAAATGTATCAATTTAAGGCGTGCATTTATTGATTTGGTTTGAGCTTCTGTACAAGCCAATTCCCATTGTTCCTCTGAAATTTCAATTTGCAGATCTTCTTTCCAGTAGTTTAACCTTTTCAGTGAATTTTCACTTGAAGATAGTGTCAATGAGTTATAAAACTCTGAAATAATACCCTTTCTTTTACTATCTTTCATCATCATTTTTTCCAAGGATGAATAAATAGGTCGAGTGAGAGCTTTATTTTGATTTGATTGAATAAAGTTTCTAAGTTGAAGATATTTAAAAAAATGTGTTCTATTGAGATTAAATTTGATCCTCAGCTCTTCAAAAGACATTATGTTGTCTGCACATGGCAAATATAAATCCTGAATCTTTTGTATCCCTTTTAAATTCCATACTTTAAATACAGCGTCCGCTCTCCCTGGTTTAAAATATTGATTACCCCATATTGGACTAAATTGTGACAATAACTGTGGTTCTTTTAAATAGTTTTTAGCTTCACACCATATTTTGATCATATGCTTTACAAATGGATTTTTAACTTGTTTTTGTAATTTTTTTGCCGAATCTGAGTATATGAATATGGGAAGAGGTAAAGGTAAATTGTATGATTCCATTTCAGTCCAGTGAGGGAGATCATTTGATGAAAAATAATATGTCATAGACCTCAGTTGTGCCAACCAATAATACAACATAAAATTTGGACATTTCAGACCTCCACGATCAAATGGTAAATATAATAAAGACAAACGTAATCTAGCCCTCCTGTTGTTCCATATAAATTCCACTAACTTTTTTTTTATTCTTGAGAATAGATCTAAAGGTGGTGATAAGGGAATGTATTGAAATAAATAAAGTATTTTAGGTAAAATATTACTTTTAAGTATATTGATTCTCCCGATCATCGACATTGGTAGTGACATCCATCTCTGAGTTAACTCATTGATATCTGACATTAAGGCTTCATAGTTGACACTGGCGACTGATTCTAGCTTAGGCATAATTTGGATTCCTAAATATTTGAACTGATTTACAACATTGAATTGATTTACCTCAGGGGCTGGGTAATTTCTCTGGGTCTCATTTAGCATTAATATTGAAGATTTAGTTTTATTTATTTTATATCCTGATATTTCCCCCAAATTCTTTATTAAATTCAACAAGGTTGGAATTGATTTTTTTAGATTCGACATAAACAAAATTATATCATCGGCGTACAGGGAGATTTTATGTTCTGTTGGTCCAACTTTAATTCCATATATTTGTGAATGTAAACGTATCGCTATCGCTAAAGGTTCAATTGCCATAGTAAACAGTAAAGGTGAAAGTGGACATCCTCTATTGATTTTTATTGGTTTTGAAATATTGTTATTTGTTAGGATTTCTGCTGTAGCATTATTGTATATTATTTGAACCCATTTTATGAAATTATTTCCAAGTCCAAACCTTTGTAGGACTTCAAAAAGAAAGGGCCATTCAACTCTATCAAAGGCCTTTTCGGCGTCCAATGATAGGAGAGCTGTATCCGGTGCTTCTTTATTAAAATAAATAATATTAAATAGTCTTCTTACATTATGGAAGCCTTGTCTACCCTTTATAAAGCCATTCTGATCTCGATTAATAATATTTGGTAAAATTTCTTGTATTCGTCTTGCTAAAATTTTACAGATTATCTTAAGGTCGGCGTTTAATAGGCTTATTGGTCTCATATTTTCACATTTATTAGAGGGCTTACCTGGTTTTGGCAGCAGTATAATTAAGGCATTATTTATGTATGATGGTAAATTATTATTTTGAAATGCTTCTAAAACCATTTCCAAAAAAGGTTTTATTAATTTATTCTTGAATTTTTTATAAAGGTCAACTGGAAGACCATCTGGTCCTGCACTTTTTCCTGATTTCATATTATCAATGGCTAGCCCAACTTCTTCTTGACTAATTTTAGACTCCAATATCTCCCTGTTTTCATTTGGAATACACGGTATAGATAGTTCGTTCAAAAACCCATTTAGTTTTGTTAAATCAGGTTCATTTTTGGTATCATATAATTTTTCATAGTAATCTCTAAAGGCTCTATTAATTTCTAAAGGATCTATAACTACCTGTCCGTTACTTATAATACTGGTAATTGGTGTTTTAATTTCCAATTGTTTAATCTGCCATGCTAATAATTTTCCTGATTTTTCACCTTGTTCATAAAAAGATTGTTTCAATCTTAGAAGACTCGAGGCAGCTCTATTCGCTGATTTTTTGTCGTATTCAGCTCTCAAAATCAGTAATTCATTCTCCAACCTTGGGTCACTTCCTGCATACACTTTTTCCTGAAGACTTTTTATTTTATGTTCCAATTTAGCTCTCTCCTCTCGAGTCTTCTTAGATTTTGATCCTGTATAACTAATAATATGTCCCCTAATAAAAGCTTTGAAAGCCTCCCACTTTACACATGCTGTTTGTGTAGTATTGATGTCAAAGAACTCGTCTATCTGTTTTTCTATATACTTGACAAATTCCTCATCCTGAAGCCATTTATGCTGAAATTGCCATCTACCTGATTCCTTTGTCAATTTTTTATCTACATATATTAGACAACAGGGTGCATGATCAGAAATCACGATGTTATCATAAAAGCAGTTTTGAATCTTGGACCTTAATTCTGTGGAAATCAAAAAATAATCAATACGTGAGAATGTCTTGTAGGTACTGGAATAACAAGAATAGGCTTTAACTTGTGGTTTCATTTCTCTCCATATATCTAACAATCTCAATTCTTTCATAAAATGATTAATAGTCATCCTACATCCAATGTGCGTACAATCCAGTCCTGTTGATCTATCCACACCTGGATTCAATGTACAATTAAAATCCCCTGCTATTATATGTTGCCCTGTAAGTGATGATAAGATGAGAAATAAATTGGCAAAGAACTTCTGATCATCTATATTGGGACCATATAAGTTCACAAGATTTATATTTTCCAATAGCAAAGAACCTTGAATGATTACATATCTTCCAAATTTGTCTCCAATTACATTTTTCACCTGAAAAGGAACTGATTTATGTATGAGAGTCATAACTCCCCTGGCTCGGGATGAAAATGAAGAGGTGAATACACTTCCCTGCCATCTACTCCTAATTCTTTTAACATCCTCCTCTATCAGATGAGTTTCTTGTAAAAACACAATTCTTGAACCCATGTCCTTTATTTTATTCATAACTTGTTTAAGTTTTTTTAAATTTTGTACACCTCTGCAATTCCATGAAGTTAAATTAAGATTAACACTTTGGTCCATGATCAATAGAGAGTTTGGGATTACCTTGCAGTGTAAACATGCTCATACAGAGAAGCAAAAACATGAGTGGTTGAACATTCATCCTACAAACTACACACAAACAAATTTCCCCTTCCCACACTTGTGGCAAACCCCCCAAAATCAAAAGAAAAATTCTGTCTCCCGATATAGCCATCGACCGTTCCACACCCACGGGGAACAGCCTAAGCCACTCCTTCTTCATCCTCCCAATCACCCTAACTCTACTGCTTTTAATGACGTAACATTAACTCTCCTCTGTAGTTTTCCAACTTAACTCCAAAATTTTTAACAACTTTGTACATCATAGTTTTTTTGTTTTTTTTGTTTGTTTTGTTTTTGTTTTGTTTTTTTAATATATAATACAATCTATATTTTGTAAACTTACTATTTACTTCAAGTCAGTCAGATGCCTGTGCAAATGCTTAATTATTCTACCTTATATTTTGTTCATGCTTAGCTCCCACCAGTCTCTTCTTCTTCTTTGATCTTCTTGATGAACTCCTGCGCCTCCTCTGGGGTCTTGAAGATGTGGGTTCTGCCCTCATACGTGGTCAGCAGTCTCGCAGGATAGATTACACCATGACGAATCCCAAGGTTGCGCAGCTCCTTACGTATGGGATCAAACTGCTTCCTCAATTGCTGGATTCCTGTGGCCAAATCTGGGTAGAACCGCACCTGCTGGTCCTGGTGTTTAATCTCTCCTTTAGCACGTGCAGCGTTGAAGATCTTCATCCTGTCTCTGTTGCTAAGAAACTTCATAATTAAGGTCCTCGGCGGTCCCTTGTCTCTCCGTGGGCCAATACGATGTGCTTTTTCCAGAACCACTGCTGATTGCAACTCCTCGCTGCCCAGCACCTCCGGAATCCACTTTTCCAGAAAGGAACATACGTCCCGACTTTCTGATTCCTCTGGAAGACCCACCAACCTCAAATTATTCTGTCTCGACCGAGATTCCAAATCCAAAATATTATCTTCCAGAGATTTATTTTTTTTTCCCAAAGTGCGCACCTTTAATTGAAGACGGGTGACGTCATCTTCAGCACTAGCGAGACGGAGCTCCATCTGCGCCGTTCGTTCTACACAGTCACCCAATTCCTTTCTTATTCCTTCCAACGCTGTCATAATCCCATCAAATCTAGAGGAAAAGTCCGCTCTCATTGAACTCATGGCAGCCATCAGCGCATCTGCGCCATTCCCCGCAGACATCGCACCGCCGCCAGCCTCCTCCGCCATATATGGAGTTTTGTTTGCTGCGTCACAGACCTGAAAGTCCGTTAATTTGGACTGTTTCGGCGGCTCGCTTTTTCCTTTTCCTGGTTTTCCAGCCTTAGGCTTCGCCGACATATCCTCGCCCAAATGCTGGGATACGTTCTGTCCCAAATGAGAGAGTTATTTGCCGATTTTTTTTCTCCAGGAGCAGAGCAGAGCGAGACACGTCCGTCCTACGTGGCAGCCATAACCGGAAGTGACGCACAGCTTTTTATTAAAAGGTGAAGCACCACCATCTTGTCAGTTTTGCGGAGGTTTATTTTTATCAATAAAGCACATTTTACTTGACTGTCCTGCTCTCATAACAGCAAGACAACATTTTTATACTCAAAAGTCACTGAAGGATATTTTTAATAAGGCACCACCAAAGAAAATTTTAGGGTTTTTAGCACATGTGCATCTGAAGCATCTTATTTAATTTTTCTATTTTATTGTATTTACATATGTATCTCACTGTATTTATTTATTCTTTCATTTATCATACTGTCTCTATTTAATTTTTAACTCAATTTTCTTCTTAGTTCTAATTTTGTCATGAAATAGCCATAGATGCTGACATGGCACTAAACAAGAACACGCACTCACTCACACTACAGCATTGAACTACAACTATGGGTATTATATCTGTAGTTGTCTGTATACGGGATTGCTGGGTTTTATCATCGTTAATCGTTTAATTCTATTTGCACTATGGGAGGTCTGGTTCTATGTTTTGTCGCCTTTTGCACTACGGGTTGCATTACTGTACATAGACTGCTGTTGTTGTTGTTATTGTTTTTTCCCAGCCTGATTCCTTTTTCTTTTTATAGTATGCATACCACTGAAGAGAGAGAGAAAAATGCCATTTCAATTCTCCTCTATGTCCTGTACATATGGTAGTATTGACAAATAAAATCTTTGAATTTTGAAAAACACTCCAAATCTGTCAGATTGTGAGGGCATCTCTTGTGCACAGCCCTCTCCAAATCACCCCACAGATATTTGATTGGATTCAGGTCTGGACTCTGGCTGGGCCATTCCAAAACCTTAATCTTCTTGTGTTGAAGCCATTCTTTTGTTGATTTGGGTGTATGCTTTGGGTCATTGCCGTGCTGAAAGATGAAGTTCATCTTCAGCTTTCTAGCAGAAGCCTGAAGGTTTTGTGCCAACACTGACTGGTATTCGGAACGGTTCATAATTGCCTCCACATTGACTAAGTTTGAGTTTGAGTTTAATGTTTATTTGAAAGGGACATTGCATACTAATAGCCATTAATACAAATGTAAGTATGCCAGATTTAGCAACGCTGCTAATTTGCATCTGTCGTCCCCCAGCGGGTCACAAAAACACACAAACAATCATACACGAGCAGAACAACTGCAGTGAAACTGTACAAAGTGCAGAGTTAAGGTGTTACAAAACAAAATATTCAGATGTCACACGCTTGAAGTGCTGTGTATGTGTACACACACATGCGCCCAAGCACCTCACAGCAACAACAGACAGCAACAAACGAGGCGGGGCATATATGTGTGACGTACGGGCACATATACAGTTAGGCCCAGAAATATTTGGACAGTGACACAATCTTCATGATTTGTGCTCTGCATGCCACCACATTGGATTTGAAATGAAACAACTACAACGGAGTTGAAGTGCAGACTTTAAGGTTTAATTCAAGGGGCTGAACAAAAATATATGATTAAACATGTAGGAATTGTAGCTATTTTTATACAAATGCTCCTCATTTCAGGGGCTCGAAAGTAATTGGACAAATAAACATAACCCTAAGTAAAATGTTACTTTTCAATATTTTGTTGAGAATCCTTTGCAGGCAATGACTGCCTGAAGTCTGGAACCCATGAACATCACCAAACGCTGGGTTTCTTCCTTTGTGATGCTTTGCCAGGCCTTTACTGCAGCTGTCTTCAGTTGTTGCTTGTTTGTGGGTCTTTCTGCCTCAAGTTTTGTCTTGAGCAAGTGAAATGCATGCTCGATTGGGTTGAGATCTGGTGATTGACTCGGCCATTGCAGAATATTCCACTTCGTTGCTTTTGTAACTTAAGATTTTTATTCATTTGTCATTATATATATTGCATTCAGATCACAGTCTACATTTAAAAAAAACAAAGGGGCTAGAGTAAAAAAGAAAAAGGAGGAAAAAAAAAAAAAAAGGGGGGGGGGACAAATGTTGGAGCATCAAGTTTTTAGTTTCCATCTCTTAATTCTTCTGGTTTTTCCAGCGTCTTTGGTTATTCTTTCAATATCTGTCTCGTTGTTGCACTTTGTAGTGTGTCCATTTCCGCCATTTTTTTTCCCATAGTCCTCCTTGCATTCTTTGTCGATATGTTAGTTTTTCCATCATACGTATGTCCTCAATAATGTCAGTCCGTTGCTCTTGGTCAGGAAGAACTTCTGATCGCCATTTTTTTGTGATTGTTTTTTTACATGCAATCAACAAGATTTTAACTAGATATCTGTCCTCAGCCTGTATAACATTGTCTCTTTTAAGATCACATAGGTACATCAAGTTACAGTTCATTGGTATATTATATCCTAATATCCTCTGTATTGTCACATGTATAGATTTCCAGAATGATGAGATTTTGCAGCATTTCCAAAACATATGCGAGTGGTCTGCATTTTGAGCCCCACATCCCCTCCAGCATATAGATTGGGTATTTGTATACTTTCCTTGAATCTGTGGTGTAATGAAAAAGCGAATCAGGTTTTTCCATCCAAATTCCCTCCATGTTCTTGAATTTGTTGACGTGTGTTGTGTTTTCCATATTTCCTGCCAGCTTTCTTCTGTTATGTTTAAATTGAGCTCTTTCTCCCATTTCTCCTTTATATAGTTACTTGAATGATTGTTTGCCATAAGTTTCTGATATAGCTTTGAAATAATTCTTGTTTTATTTCCTGTATATAAAACAAGAATAGTTCTACTCAGAGTTGGGACCAGGAAGCAGAGTCTCAGTCTTACACGCCTCTCTGCAGCTCCTCTTCATCCGCCACCCCTCAGCTTAGCCCCTGTCTTCCCCATCAGAGAATCGTTGTCTGCTCCCTCCAAAGTAAATAAAAATATAATGTATAAGCATCCCAAAGTGATAAAGCAAAATATTGGTAAAACTCAAATTAAACATAAAGCCTCTAAATTGAATGATTTGGCCTCTGTTCCTCCTCATAATTTAAAAATTAAATGTGGTTTATTAAATATTAGGTCTCTAACTCCCAAGTCTCTGTTAGTCCATGATCTGTTAATTGATCATCAGATTGATTTAATTTCCCTTACAGAGACTTGGTTAGGACAAGAGGATTATGTTGGTTTAAATGAATCAACTCCCTCTGGTTATTTAAACTGTCAAAATCCCAGAAGTTCTGGTCGTGGAGGAGGAGTAGCATCAATTTACCATTCCAAATTACTAGTTAATGTAAAGCAAAAAACATGTTATAATTCCTTTGAGGGCCTGGTCCTCAGTGTTGGGCACTTTAGCAATTCCAGGTTAAACCCAATTTTATTTGCCATAGTTTATCGTCC
The DNA here is from genome assembly GCA_020510985.1 of Pholidichthys leucotaenia. Classification (NCBI taxonomy): domain Eukaryota; kingdom Metazoa; phylum Chordata; class Actinopteri; order Cichliformes; family Pholidichthyidae; genus Pholidichthys; species Pholidichthys leucotaenia. Next base: position 209,426,079 of record CM035846.1, read on the forward strand.
CCCATCAACCTATTCAGAATTTTTATCCGAATTTCCTGATTTCTTAGCTGATTTAGTGCTGAAATCTGATAGAATAATTATAGTAGGGGACTTTAATATACATGTGGATATAGATAGTGACTGCCTTAATGTGGCTTTTAATTCAATATTAGACTCGATTGGATTTTCTCAGAAAGTAGGAAATTCTACTCATTACCTCCACCATACATTGGACCTTGTTCTGACATATGGCATAGAAATAGAAAATCTTGTAGTGTCTCCTCATAACCCTGTACTGTCAGACCATTGTCTGTTAACCTTTGATTTTACTATTTCTGACTATTTGGCTCCTAAAGAAAAATATTATCACAGTAGATGCCTCTCAGATGATGCTGTTTCCAAATTTATGCAGATTGTTTCCTCTATGCCATGTGTCAACACAACGGAAATAAGCTATAGACAGCTTGCTCCTTCTGTAATTGATAACATGGTGGATAGTGTTTCAGCTTCTCTGCATCAGGCTCTAGACTTGGTGGCCCCCTTAAAAAAGAAAAAGTCTAATCAGAGATTTTTAACTCCTTGGTTCAACACAGAAACTCGTAGCTTAAAACAGAAGACTCGTCAATTAGAAAGAAAATGGTGCTCTACTAATTTAGATGAAATCTATTTAGCTTGGAGAAATCATCTTTTAATTTATAAAAAATCTCTTAGAAAAGCTAGAACGAGTTATTACTCTGCATTAATAGAAGAGAACAAGAATAATCCCAGGTTTCTTTTCAGTACTGTAGCCAGGTTGACAAAGAGTCAGGACTCTGTCAATCCTAGCATCCCCTTAGAGCTTACTAGTCAGGACTTTATGAACTTTTTCAATAATAAAATTTCATCCATCAGAGATAAAATCAATCAGATTCTTCCCACAGTTAACTTAAATACTGTAACTACTACAACTCCTTCTATTGATGTCTGTCTTGATGAGTTTACTCCAATCAACCTTTGTGAGTTAGACAAAATAGTTTCCTCATCCAAACCTTCAACTTGTCTTTTAGACCCTATTCCTACCAGGTTATTTAAAGAAGTCTTCCCACTTATTGGTAGCTTTATTCTTCATATAATCAATTCTTCATTAACTTTAGGCCATGTACCACAGGCTTTTAAAACGGCTGTAATTAAACCCTTACTCAAAAAGCCAACGCTAGATCCAGGAGATTTAGCTAACTATAGACCAATCTCTAATCTCCCTTTCATTTCAAAAATCTTAGAAAGAGTTGTTGCTACGCAATTATTTGACCACCTGCAGGGAAATGGTTTATTTGAGGAGTTTCAATCTGGGTTTAGAATCCATCATAGCACTGAAACAGCCTTAGCGAAGGTCACTAATGACCTCCTCATTGCATCTGATAATGGACTAGTTTCTGTACTTGTCCTTTTAGATCTTAGTGCAGCTTTTGATACTATTGATCATAATATTCTACTTGATAGATTAGAACACTATGTTGGACTTAATGGAACTTCGTTGCAGTGGTTTAGATCTTATTTATCTGATAGGTTCCAGTTTGTTCATGTAAATGATGAGTTTTCTCTCAGCTCAAAGCTTAGTCATGGAGTTCCACAGGGATCTGTGCTTGGCCCTACTCTTTTTAGTTTATATATGCTTCCGTTAGGCAACATTATTAGAAAGCACTGTATACATTTTCACTGTTATGCAGATGACACACAATTATACCTGTCAATGAAGCCAGATGATACTAATCAATTAGCCAAGTTAGAAGCCTGTCTTAAGGAAATCAAAGTTTGGATGACTTGTAATTTCCTGCTATTAAATTCAGATAAGACTGAAGTCATTCTTGTTGGTCCAAAAAACCTTAGAAATTCCTTTCCAAATCAAACTTTCAGTTTGGATGCAGTTACTCTTTCTCTTAATAGCTCTGTGAGGAACCTTGGAGTTATTTTTGATCAGGATTTGTCCTTCAATTCACATATTAAATTTGTTTCTAAGACTGCCTTCTATCATTTGCGTAATATTGCCAAGATTAGGAGCATCTTGTCTCAGAGTGATGCTGAGAAGCTGATCCACGCTTTTGTTAGCTCGAGATTAGATTATTGTAATTCTTTATTATCAGGCTGTCCTAAAACATCTTTAAAAAGTCTTCAGCTGATCCAAAATGCTGCAGCAAGAGTTTTAACAGGTACTAGAAAGAGAGATCATATCTCTCCAGTTCTGGCCTCTCTTCATTGGCTTCCCATAGAGTTTAGAATTAAGTTTAAAATCCTTCTTCTTACTTACAAAGCTCTAAACAATCAGGCTCCTTTTTATTTAAAAGATCTGATACTACCGTATCATCCTAACAGAGCACTACGCTCCCAAAATGCAGGTTTACTTGTAATACCTAGAATCTCCAAAAGTACAATGGGAGGCAGAGCCTTTAGTTATCAAGCTCCTCTCCTGTGGAATCAGCTGCCAATCTGGATTCGGGAGTCAGACTCGATCTCTGTTTTTAAGAATAGGGCTAAAACCTACCTTTTTGATATAGCCTACAATTAGGGAGGGATCATGTGTTTCTGAACCCTCCCTTAGTTATGCTGCTAATAGGTTTAGTCAGCCGGGGGACCTTCAGTAATGCACTGGGCCTCACTCCTTTCCTCACTCTCTATGAAATATATTTTTTTTTTTGCTGGTCATTAACCCCCCTCATGGATCGTCACCTTATCGTGGTGGGGGGGTTTGCGTGCCCCAGTGATCCCAGGAGCTATGTTGTCCGGGGCAATTTGCCTCTGATAGGGTCTCCCAAGACAAACTGGTCCTGGGTGAAGGGCCAGACGAAGAACGATCCAACAGACTCTCATGATAAATTGTATATCAAGGATTCAGTGTACCCCGCCCGGTATGGGGTTACCGGGGCCCCACCCTGGAGCCAGGCCTGGGGGAGGGGCTCGAAGGCTAGCGTCTGGTGGCCGGGTTTCCACCCATGGGACCCGGCCGGGCTCAGCCCGAAGGAGTTACATGGGTCCGCCCTCCAGTAGGTTCACCACCTGCAGGAGGGATCATGGAAGTCCGGTGCTATGTGGATTAGGTGGCAGTCAATGGCGGAGACCTTGGCGGACTGATCCCAAGCTTTCTAAACTGGCTTTTGGTACGTGGAATGTCACCTCTCTGGTGGGGAAGGAGCCTGAGCTGGTGTACGAGATTGAGCGATACCGGCTAGATATAGTCGGCCTCACCTCAACACACAGCTCCGGTTCCGGAACCAGTCTCCTGGAGAGGGGCTGGAGCTTGGCCTTTTCTGGAGTTGCCCCGGGCGAGAGGCGACGAGCAGGGGTAGGTATTCTTGTATCGCCCCACCTTGCTGCCTCTATATTGGAGTTTTCCCCGGTGGACGAAAGGGTTGCTTCCCTGCGCCTTCGGGTTGGGAAACGGGTCCTGACCATCATTTGTGCCTATGCACCAAATGATGTTTCAGAGTACCCACCCTTTTTGGAGTCTGTGACTGGGGTGCTGGAGGGTGCTCCTCCTGGAGACTCCATTGTCCTACTGGGGGACTTCAATGCGCATGTGGGCAACGACAGTGAAACCTGGAGGGGGGTGATTGGGAGGAACGGCCTGCCCGATCTGAACCCGAGTGGTGTTCAGTTATTGGACTTCTGTGCTAACCACAGTCTGTCTATAACGAACACCATGTTCAAGCATAAGGGTGTCCATATGTGCACCTGGCACCAGGACACCCTAGGCCGCAGGTCGATGATCGATTTTGTTATCGTATCATCAGACCTGCGACCGTATGTCTTGGACACCCGAGTAAAGAGAGGTGCAGAGCTGTCAACTGATCACCACCTGGTGGTGAGTTGGATCCGATGGCAGGGGAGGAAGCCATTCAGACCTGGTAGACCCAAACGTATAGTGAGGGTGTGCTGGGAGCGTCTGGCTGAGGCCCCTGTCCGGGAGGTCTTCAACTTCCACCTCCGGAAGAACTTCAACCACATTCCGAGGGAGTCTGGAGACATGGAGTCTGAATGGGCCATGTTCTCCACCTCTGTTGTTGAAGCGGCAGCCCAGAGCTGCGGCCGCAAGGTGGTCGGTGCATCTCGTGGTGGCAACCCCCGAACCAAGTGGTGGACACCAGTGGTGAGGGGGGCCATTAAGCTGAAGAAGGAGTCCTATCAAGCTTGGTTGGCTTGTGGGACTCCCGAAGCAGCTGAGGTGTACCGGCAGGCCAAGCGGAGTGCAGCTCGGGTGGTTGCTGAAGCAAAAACCCGGGTATGGGAGGAGTTCGGTGAGGCCATGGAACAAGACTTTCGGTCGGCTTCAAAGAGATTCTGGCAAACTGTTCGGCGGCTCAGGAGGGGAAAGCAGCTCCCCGTCCACACTGTGTATGGTGCGGATGGGACACTGTTGACTTCAACTGGGGATATCGTCGGGCGGTGGAAGGAATACTTCGAGGATCTCCTCAATCCCACTGATACGCCTTCCACAGAGGAAGCAGGGTTTGGGGACGAGGGGGATGACTCGCCTATCACAGGGGCTGAGGTCGCCAAGGTGGTTAAAAATCTCCTTGGTGGCCGGGCCCCGGGGGTGGACGAGATTCGCCCCGAGTACCTCAAGGCCCTGGATGTTGTTGGGTTGTCATGGTTGACACGCCTCTGCAACATTGCGTGGAGGTCGGGGGCAGTGCCTTTGGCATGGCAAACCGGGGTGGTGGTTCCTCTCTTCAAAAAAGGGGACCGGAGGGTGTGCTCCAACTTTAGAGGGATCACACTCCTCAGCCTCCCTGGGAAGGTCTATGCCAAGGTACTGGAGAGGAGAGTCCGGCCGTTGGTCGAACCTCGGATTCAGGAGGAGCAATGTGGTTTTCGTCCTGGCCGTGGCACATCGGACCAGCTCTTTACCCTCTCGAGAATTCTTGAGGGTTCGTGGGAGTTTGCCCAACCAGTTTACATGTGTTTTGTGGACTTGGAGAAGGCATTTGACCGCGTCCCTCGTGGATTTTTGTGGGGGGTGCTTCGGGAGTATGGGGTATCGGGCTTGTTGTTACGAGCTATTCGGTCTCTGTACGACCGTTGTGAGAGTTTAGTTCGCATTGCCAACACTCGGTCGGAGTCATTCCCAGTGAGAGTTGGACTCCGCCAGGGCTGCCCTTTGTCACCGGTCCTGTTCATAATTTTTATGGACAGGATTTCTAGGCGCAGCCAGGGAATGGAGGGTGTCATGCTTGGTGACCACAGGATCTCATCTCTGTTGTTTGCAGATGATGTTGTCCTGTTGGCTTCATCCAGCAATGACCTACAGCTCTTGCTGGGACGGTTTGCCGCTGAGTGTGAAGCGGCTGGAATGAGAATCAGCACCTCCAAGTCCGAGTCCATGGTCCTCAGCCGGAAAAAGGTGGATTGTCCTCTCCGGGTTGGGGACAGGCTCCTGCCCCAAGTGGAGGAGTTTAAGTATCTTGGGGTCTTGTTCACGAGTGAGGGGAAAATGGAGCGAGAGATCGACAGACGGATTGGAGCAGCATCTGCAGTGATGCGGACGTTGTACCGGTCTGTTGTGGTGAAGAGGGAGCTTAGTTCTAAGGCAAAGCTGTCGATTTACCAGTCAATCTACGTTCCTACTCTCACCTATGGTCACGAGCTTTGGGTAATGACCGAAAGAACGAGATCGCGGATACAAGCGGCTGAAATGAGCTTTCTCTGTAGGATTGCTGGACTCACCCTCAGAGATAGGGTGAGGAGCTCAGTCATCCGGGAGAGGCTCAGAGTAGAACCGCTGCTCCTCCACATTGAAAGGAGTCAGTTGAGGTGGTATGGGCATCTGATTAGGATGCCTCCTGGACGCCTCCCACTTGAGGTGTTTCAGGCACGTCCCACTGGGAGGAGACCCCGGGGCAGACCCAGGACTCGGTGGAGAGACTATGTCTCCCAGCTAGTCTGGGAACGCCTTGGTATCCCCTCTGAAGAGCTGGAGCAGGTGGCTGGGGAGAGGGAAGTCTGGGCTTCTCTGCTTGAACTGCTGCCTCCGCGACCCGGACCTCCGGAAAAGCGGTAGAAGATGGATGGATGGATGGTCATTAACATTTGTTTGTTCTCTCCCATAGATTGAGTCCCCATCGTGCTGTTTGCTCTCTACATGTCTGTTCTTTTCTTCTTCTCTGTCCCCTCACCCCCCAGCCAGTCGCAGCAGATGACTGCCCCTCCCTGAGCCTGGTTCTGCTGGAGGTTTCTTCCTGTTAAAAGGGAGTTTTTCCTCTCCACCATCGCCAAGTGCTTGCTCACAGGGGATCGCCTGATTGCTGGGGTCTTTCTGCAACTGTGGGGGTCCTCCCTACAGTTGATAGTGCTATGAGATGACTGTTGTTGTGAAATGGCGCTATATAAATAAATAAATAAGTTGAATTATATGAGCTTAAAATGAATTGTATAATCTCGCTCACATCTGTTTGGAGGTTATGCCTAATCTTCTTCATATAATAGTCTCTCATCTGCAGATATCTGAAGAATTCCGATCTTTCTAGTTTAAATTTTCTCCTGATGTTTACAAAGCTCCCGAGATCTTTTTTTCCGATATTGCCCCATGCTGTGATTCCCTTGTTCACCAGATTTTTGTATCCCCTATCTTGTTTTGCCGGTTCAAACTGACTGTCAAATGCTACCCATTTCAATAGTTTTATGTCTTCCTTTATATTATACTTTTGTACTATTTTATACCACAGTTCTAAAGTAAATTTAGTGATTGGGTCTATTTGTTTGATTTGCTTATATGCATCTTTATCTCCTATTACGCTTTGTACTGGGAGTCCCTCAATTTCCTTTTCCATTTCTTTCCATTTTGCCTCATATCCCTCGTCGCACCAACATATGATATATCTTATTTGTGCTGAGTAGTAATATTCCTTTAGACTCGGTAGGCCCATGCCTCCTTTCTCTTTTGGTAACTGGAGAGTTTTATATTTCACTCTTGGTTTTTTACCTCCCCAAACAAATCTCGATATCATCCTGTCCCACTTTGAGAATTGGGCATCTGGAATCTCTGTTGGTATAGCCTGGAAGAGGTAAAGTAATCTAGGTTGTATGCTGATTTTGACTGTCTCAATTTTTGAATTCAGATCCATATTTAAGATTGACCATCTATCAATATCTTTTTTTATTTCTTGTTCCAACCTATCATAGTTTGCTTTATAGATTTTGCTTAGATCTTTAGGTATGTTCACTCCAAGGTATTTTATTTCTTTTTGTTTCCAGTTTAGTTTGATCTTATCAGTTATCTGGTTTAGAGGGTTATAGTGGAATGTCAGTATTTGTGTTTTTGTTATGTTTATCTTGTATCCTGATAATTTTCCAAAATTTTCTATCAAGTTCATCATTTCCATTATTGATTCATCTGGTTGTTCAAGGTAAACTATAATATCGTCTGCAAATAGCCCAATCTTGTGTTCCGCCCCCTTTATTGTTGCACCTTTTAATTTCTTATTTTGTCGTATCGCTTGAGCCAGTGGCTCTATGAACAGAGCAAACAAGGTGGGCGATAAGCAGCATCCCTGCCTAGTTGATCTTTGTATATTTACTTTGTCTGTTAAGCTACCGTTTATCTTGATTCTTGCCACAGGTTCTTGATACAGCGTCCTTATGCATTGTACTGATTTTTCGTTAAATCCAAAGCGTTCCAGCACACTATATAGGAATTTCCAGTTAACCCTGTCAAATGCTTTTTCTGCGTCTAAACTCATTATTACTGCGCTTTTCTTTTCTTTATGTATTTGATTAATTATATGTATTGTTCTCCTGATATTGTCATGTGTTTGGCGTCCCTCTATGAAACCAGTTTGATCATCTTCTATCAATTCCGTCAAGAATGTCTTTATTCGTTTACATATAATTGTTGTATATATTTTATAATCCACATTTAATAAAGAGATTGGCCTATAGTTTCCGCATTGTTCTCTATCTTTCCCTGGCTTTAAAATGACTGAAATAATGGCTTCGTTCCATGATGGAGGTATTTTGTTGTTGTTCAACGTCCAATTAAATGACTTTAGAAGCTGTGGCGTGAGTTCTTCTATAAACAGTTTATAAAACTCAGAGGGGTATCCATCACTACCTGGTGATTTACCGTTTTTAAGTGACTTAATCACATCTCTAATCTCTTGTGTTGTTATTTCTGCTGTTAGCTTTTCATTTTGTTGATTTCCTATTGATGGCAAGTCCAATGTGCATAGGAATTTTTTAATATCTTTAGTATTTGTTTCTTCAGGTTGCGAGTATAGTTCTTGGTAGAAATTATGGAATATTTCTTCGATGTTTTCTGGGTTAACTGTGGTTTTATTTGTGGTGGGGTCTTTAATCTTATATACATTATTCATTGTTTGTTGTTTTCTTAACCGTTTTGCCAGCAGTTTTGTGGCTTTTGGTCCCGTTTCATAATATTTTTGCTTTAGATATCTATTTTTCCTTTCAATTTCATCCATTTGTGTTTCTTTTATCTTTATTTTTTCTTCTTTAATTTCTTGATATATTTTGGGGTCATTTGTGCTTTGATGTTTATGTTCTAATTCCCTCAGTCTCTCACATCTTTGTTCATAAGCTTCCAGTTTAGTCTTATTTGCTTTTCCTGTTTCAACAATTAATTTACCTCTTAACACGGCTTTTAGTGCATCCCATAGTATTGTTGGGTCCACTTCTTCATTGTCATTCTCTTGGATATATTCATTTATGTTTACTTTTATTCTTTCTTTCATTTTATCATCATTTAACAGTCCTACATTAAGTTTCCATGTTGTTTGTCGTTTTCTATTGTTTAAATTTATTTCCATGTATATAGGATTATGATCTGATATTTCTGCCCCTCCAATCCAACAATTTCTCACCCTGTGTCTGTCATCTTCATTCATAAGGAAGTAATCTATTCTAGAGTGTACTTTATGGGCTGCTGAATAATGTGTATAGTCTTTTTTGAGTGGGTGCAGGTCCCTCCAAATGTCTACCATACCCATTTCTGCCAGTGAGGTTCTTATGAATTTTGTTACATGTTTTTTTGTCTTCTTAACACTTGTTGTATCAATTTCATGATCCATGACAGCATTTAAGTCTCCTCCACAAATTAGGACTCCTTCACTGTGTGTTGCTATGAGATCAAACAGATGTTGAAAAAAACCCTTGTCACTTTCTGGTGGGGCATAGATGCTCACTAATGTGATCTGCATTCCATCTATGCTACCCTTTATTATTACATACCTGCCTTCTTTATCCTGGATTTCCTGTTCACATTCAAATTGTATTTTATTTGAGATTAGTATCATAACCCCCCTTTTAGTTCCTCCCTTAAATGAACTGTAGTAGGAGTTCTTATAGCCAAATCTCTTTAGTTTCACATGTTCTGTCTTGCTCAAATGTGTCTCTTGCATAAATATAATTTCGGCTTTTTCTTTCTTGAATTTTCTTATTATTCTTTCCCTTTTAACAGGTGAGTTCAGACCATTCACGTTTAGTGTTATTATCTTAAGATTTTTACCCATAATCATGTTTTTCCATTTTTTTAACTTGTGCTCCTAGCTCCTTTAACAACAAAAATAACACATATTTATATAAAAACACATTAAAAAATCTCGACCTCCGTACTTTGGGCCTTTCTTCTGCCCACTGGTCCCTGTTGGTGGGTGGAGGGATTGTCCTCACCGAGTGTAGGGCCCTCCCTAGACCTGTATTTACTATCCAAGAAATAGTCATTAGTCTAGAAATGTCCAACAAATATCACTTAAACCTCTCCTAGCCGTCTGTTTCTCTTTTACCTTGTCTTCTTGGCCTTCATTTCTTCTGTGTCTTTCTTAATCTTTGTTATAATCTAGGCTTTCAGTTGAAAGCCTTGTAGTCTTTCCTGGGCCCGCTGCGCCACGTCTCCCCTCGTCTTTTGCCGTTCACTCGCCTCCACTCCGTCTGTCGTGATGCGTTCAGGGCCTCTGCTGCTCCTACCGTTTCCTCCGGCACGTACACCTCAAGGCCCCGCTCCATCATGTCCTGCGCTGCCTCTCTGGCAGTGTTGTAGGTTCTTACGCCGTTCTCCCAATGAATCCTCATCTTCGTTAGCGGCGTTTGGAATCTAATTTTTTTTTCTTTCAGCGTTTTTTTTAATGTTGGCATATTTCTTCCGCTGCTGCACAATTTCCGCCGGGTAGTCATGATCAAAGAATATCTGCTTGTCGCCGATTTGTATCTTTTTTTTCCACGCTCGTGTCAGGATTCTTTCCTTTACATCATATTTCAGAAAGTTTACCACAACTGACCTGGGTGTAGAGCGTGGGTTCGGGTTCTGTGCCGAGGCTCTGTGCGCTCGTTGAATCTGCAGATCCGCTTCGCTGGGCAGTTCCAGCTCTTTTTTTAAGAACTGATCCATGAATTTCGTCATCGAGTTGCCTTCAATGCCCTCCGGGATCCCGAAGATGCGTATATTGCCCCGTCTGGACCTGCTCTCCAAGTCGGTTACTTTCTCCTGCATCCTCTGCATTTGTGCCGTCAGGGTCTGCAGCTGTTCGCTTGCCTCGCTATTCCAATCTTCCAGCTCTGATATTCGGGCCTGCGCTTCTGTCATACACGCCCGCTGGGAGCGCAGCTCCTCCATGTTTTCTGCTAGCTTGCGCTCCATTTCTCTTCGGAGGCCCATAATTTCTTCCTTAATCTCTTTTTTCAGCTCCTCCTTAAGAGCCGCTAAATCCTGTTGTAGCTGCCGTTTGAAGTCTCTCAACTCTTTACCCAAACTGGCGATGCCAGTGTTCATGGTATCGAGTTTTGTGTCTTCCATTTTCTCTGCTGCGGTCACCTCGTTTTTTTGGGCCCCGTGTTCAGCGGTTTCTCCTGCGTTGTTGAAGAGGAATTCTTTAATTTTACTCTGCTTTTGTCCTTGTGCCCGGCTCCTTCGTGTTTTCATCCCTTAGTTTATTGATCCGCTTATGTCGAGTTGGCCATTTACCGATGATTTTTAATCCGGCTAGGGAGAGCTCTCTGTTTAAGCGTTATGTCTCTCCGCCATCTTCCCGGAAGTCCCCACTTCGTTGCTTTAAAAAACTCCTGGGTTGCTTTTGCAGTATGTTTTGGATCACTGGTGAAGCGCCGTCCAATCAACTTTGCTGCATTTGGCTGAATCTGAGCAGAAAGTATATCCCTATACACTTCAGAATTCATCCGGCTGCTTCTGTCTTTTGTTACATCATCAATAAACACAAGTGACCCAGTGCCATTGGAAACCATGCATGTCCATGCCATCACACTGCCTCCACCATGTTTTACAGAAGATGTAGTGCTTTGGATCATAAGCTGTTCCAATTCTTCTCCAAACTTTCTTCTTCCCATCATTCTGGTACAGGTTGATCTTAGTCTCATCTGTCCAAAGAATGCTGTTCCAGAACTGGGCTGGCTTCTTCAGGTGTTTTTTGGCAAAGTCAATTCTGGCCTTTCTATTTTTGAGTCTGATTCATGGTTTGCACCTTGTGGTGAATCCTTTGTATTTACTCTCATGAAGTCTTCTCTTTATGGTAGACTTAGATACTGATACACCTACTTCCTGGAGAGTGTTCTTCACTTGAGTGGATGTTGTGAAGGGTTGTTCTTCACCATGGAAAGGATTCTGCGATCATCCACCACTGTTGTCTTCCGTGGACGTCCAGGCCTTTTTGAGTTCCCAAGCTCACCAGTGCACTCTTTTTTTTCTCAGAATGTACCAAACTGTTGATTTGGCCACTCCTAACATTTCTGCTAGCTCTCTGATGGATTTCTTTTTTTTTTTTTTCGGCCTCAGGATGGTCTATTTCACCTCCATTGAGAGCTCGTTTGACCGCACAACAGCAAACCGCACAACAGCAACAGCTGTGAACACACAGCTGTTGCTGTGTGTTCACAGCAACAGCTTCCAAATGCAAACGCCACACCTGGAATCAACTCCAGACCTTTTAACTACTTAATTGATGACAGGTTAACGAGGGAAGAGCCCATGCAGCCTTGTAATTTTTTTTTTTTTTTGCACCCTTCTGAGTCAGTTGTCCAATTACTTTTGGTCCCTTGAAAAAAAGGCAGCTACCGTGCATATTAAAGAGCTGTAATTCCTAAACCCTTCCTCCAATTTGGATGTGAATACTCTCAAATTACAGCTGAGAGTCTGCACTTTAAGCCAATATTGATTATATAATTGTATCCTGAATATGTTTTCGTAAACAGCTAAAATGACAAAACTTGTGTCACTGTCCAAATATTTTTGGACCTAACTGTATATATATGCGTATACTGCAGAGCATCCACTACTTATTGGTACAGTTTTGGTTGTTTAAAAGCCAATTTTTACAATGAGTCTTTAGTGTTTAGTGTGGTACATTCTCTGATTGCAGGTGGTATGTTATTCCAGATCTGTCCCTCACTGATAGCACAGATTGAGCCAATGTGGTGCATCTGTGGGGGACCTCACAGTCTCCTCTAGTGATTGCTCTGGTGGTTGTACCGGTGACAGTTCTCAGTTTAACATATTCTCCTGGGGGGGGGGGGGTGCTTAGCCATTTAATATTTTATAGATTGAACAGGCAAATTTGTGTTTTATAATTTTCAAAAGACAGAAGATTGTATTTCTTGTAAATGTGACAGCAGTGATATGTGGGATCTTTCTTGTCGAGGATTTTTATGGCTTTTTTGTATAATGATTCATTGGGTTTAATTATGGTTACACCAGTGAGTGACCAGTTGGTAAAACAGTAATGGATGTGTGAGAAGATCATATCATGCAGAAACATTTTGGCCGCATTAACTGTTAGCGATGGTCTGATTTGTTTAAAATTTCTTAGATTGAATTTGATTGTGTTTGAGATTTTTTTATGTGTTTTTTTTAAAGGTTAATGAGGAGTCTAAAATCACGTTGAGGTACTTAAATTCTTCAACTAGTTTCAGCTCCTCCCCTTTTAAGAAAATGTTTGAGTTTGTAATATTTGATCGTTGTTTGGTGAACATCATGCAAACAGTTTTTTTAGTGTTTAGTAGGAGACATGAATTATTCAGCCAGTGATGGATTTGGGTCATCGCTGTTGTAAGAATACAGGTGGCTTCTTGTGCGTTTTTTGCAGGTGTGAATATTACTGTGTCATCTGCATACATTTGTATATAAATATTTCTGCATGCGTTTTGTAAATCATTTAGATTAGATTAGATTAGATTCAACTTTATTGTCATTACACATGTATGAATACAAGGTAACGAAACACAGTTTAGCATCCAATCAGAAGTGCAAAGGACAACAGTGCAGTATATACGGTAATTAACAGTATGTGCAGTTTAAGCAAATATATGCAAATATATGCAGCAGTGCAGAAAGTTAAGAGTACTGTTATGTGCAAATAATGTGCAATAAGTTAGATGTAGTTATGTAGTTATGCAGTTATGTACAGGTGAGGATGGTAAGAGATGATGGTAAGAGAGTCAGCGGGTAATTAAGTTCAATAACGTGACAGCTGTTGGAAAGAAACTGTTCCTAAACCTGCTGGTTCTAGTCCGAAGGCTTCTGAAACGTCTTCTGGAGGGGAGAAGCTGGAACAGTCCATGAGCAGGATGGTTGGAGTCCCTAAGAATGCTGCGTGCCCGGCGCGGACATCTTTTCCTGTAGACGTCCTCTATAACTGGAAGTGGAGTCCCTGTGATGCGTTGGGTGGTTTTCACCACCCGCTGCAGCGCCTTGCGGTCAGCGACAGAGCAGCTCCCATACCAGACTGTGATACAGTTGGTCAGGGTGCTCTCTATCACGCAGCGGTAGAAGTTGCCCAGGATGTCAGTTGACAGATGGTTCTTCTTCAGTGTCCTCAAGAAGAAGAGGCGCTGATGGGCCTTCTTGATCAGGCTGGTGGTGTTAACTGACCAGGACAGGTCCTCCGAGATGTGGGACCCCAGGAATTTGAAGCTGGGGACACGTTCAACAGCTATGCCATTGATATGGATGGGGTCATGTGTCTCTTCCCTCTCCTTCCTGTAGTCCACTATGAGCTCCTTGGTTTTACTGGTGTTAAGGAGCAGGTTATTGTCAGCGCACCGAGTAGCCAAGTGCTCAACCTCTGCCCTGTAATCTGACTCGTCGTTGTCCCTGATGAGTCCAATCACCGTGGTGTCATCTGCGAACTTTGATGGAATTGGATCCATACCTAGGCCTGCAGTCATGGGTGTAGAAGGAGTAGAGGAATGGGCTGAGCACACAGCCCTGTGGTACACCAGTGTTGAGTGTGATGACGGAAGAACGGTTGGGGCCTGACCTAACATGCTGGGGTCTGTTGGTCAGAAAATCCATGATCCAGTTGCAGGTGGAGGTACTGATTCCCAGGTCCCCAAGTTTAGTGAGCAACTTGGAGGGGATAACTGTGTTGAATGCTGAGCTGAAGTCAACCAACAGCATTCTTGCGTAGGTGTTCTTGTCATCCAGGTGTGAGAGTACATAGTGCAGCGCTGTAGAAACCGCATCCTCTGTACTCCTGTTGCTCCGGTAGGCGAACTGATGAGGGTCCAGTGTAGGGGGCAGGCCTTTATTGAGCTGTGCCAAGACCAGTCGCTCAAAGCACTTCATGACTATGGGCATCAGTGCCACAGGGCGATAGTCATTTAGGCACGATGGTGTTGAATGTTTCGGCACTGGTACTATTGAAGTGGTCTTGAAGCACGCTGGTACCACGGCCTGGGCCAGGGACAGATTGAAGGTGTCTGTGAAGACCCCTGCCAGCTGCTCAGCGCATGCCCTCAGCACACGCCCAGGAATGCCATCAGGGCCAGCAGCCTTACGTACGTTGACATGACTCAGTGCGTTACGGACGTCGGTGTGGGTGAGTGTGAGGTGGTGGAGGTCATCAGAGGGTGGGAAATTGATGTTCTTTTCGTTGTTGTCCTTGTCAAAACGAGCATAGAAGTCATTTAGCTCATTGAGAAAGGGCACAGTCATGGCTATAGGTATGGAGTTGCTGGGCTTATAATCAGAGATAGCTTGAATGCCCTGCCACATACGTCGGGGGTCAGAGTCCTCAAAATGTTCCTCCACCTTCAGCTTGTAGCTGTGCTTGGCCTTCTTGATGCCCCTCTTCAGATCTGCCCTGGATGAACTGTAGGCCTGTACATCACCAGATCTAAAGGCATTGTTACGTGCTTTTAGCAGAAGCCGCACTTCTCTGTTCATCCATGGCTTCTGATTTGGGTACGTGGTGATCTGTCTTTCTGTGGTGACACTGTCAATAGTGATGTTGATATGGTCCAGGACTGAGTGGGTGTAAGAGTTGATGTTTATGTGGGAGCCACAGGTAGCCTGAGAAGTGAACATACTCCAGTCTGTGTTCCTAAACTTCTCCTGGAGTACAGAGTCAACCCCCTCTGGCCACACTTTGATGGTCCTCACTGATGGCTTCACCCGGTTGATGAGCGGTACATACTTGGGGGTAAGGAACAAGGATAAGTGATCAGACTGACCTAGGTGGGGGAGGGGAGTTGCTGTGTAGGCTCCCACAATATTGGTGTAAACATGGGCCAATGTTTTGTCCCCTCTTGTGTGACAGGAGACATGCTGGTAGAATTTAGGAAGCACTGTCTTGAGGTTAGAGTGGTTAAAATCACCCGCCACAATAAATGCTGCCTCTGGGTGTGCAGTTTGTTGTTTGCTAATAGCTGCATGCAGTTCTTTCATAGCAAGCTTAGCATTAGCATCCGGAGAAATGTAAGCGGCTGTTATGTTACACTACCGTTCAAAAGTTTGGGGTCACCCAGACAATTATTTTGTGTTTTCCATGAAAAGTCACACTTACTTACCACCATGAGTTGTAAAATGAATAGAAAATATAGTCAAGACATTGACAAGGTTAGAAATAATGATTTGTATTTGAAATAATAATTTTTTCCAGATACTCAACCTGCTCAAAGGAAGGTCCGTTTTATAGCTTCTCTAACCAGCTAAACTGTTTTCAGCTGTGCTAACATGATTGCACAAGGGTTTTCTAATCATCCATTAGCCTTCTGACGCAATGAGCAAACACACTGTACCATTAGAACACTGGAGTGATAGTTGCTGGAAATGGGCCTCTATACACCTATGTAGGTACCGCACCAAAAACCAGGCATTTGCAGCTAGAATAGTCATTTACCACATTAGCAATGTATATTAGATATTAGAGTGTATTTCTGATTAGTTTAAAGTTATCTTCATTGAAAAAAAACAGTGCTTTTCTTTCAAAAATAAGGACATTTCTAAGTGACACCAAACTTTTGAACGGTAGTGTATGTATAGGGAGAATAGTATTGGTCCAAGTATGGAGCCTTGTGGGACACCCATTTGACATTTCAAATATGGCGATTTGACACTGTTGACCATTACACATTACTGTCTGTTGGTTAAGTAGGATTTCATCCATTTGATAGCATGTTCTGAAAAGTTAAATGGAGTAAATTTGGTTAAAAGGATGTTGTGGTCAGTGGTGTCAGATGCCTTCAGATCTAAAAACACAGTACCTATACAACTGCATTTATTTAAGAAAGATATAGTTTTCTCTAGGAACAAGCTTATTGCAGACTTGGTTGAGTGGTGGGCACAGAACCCAAACTGTGCGTGATGCAGGGGGGTGTTCCCATAATTCAAATGTTCACATAATAGTGTGGCCACCTTTTTTACAATTATTTTGGAGATGACAGGTAAGATGCTGATTGGTCTGTAGTTGTTACCTCCACCAAAGAGGTATTGTTTTTACTGGGGTTTGTTTGTTTGTCTGTCTGTCTGTTTGTTTGTCTGTCTGTTACCAACATAACTCCAAAAGTTATGAACGGATTTTGACAAAATTTTCAGGAAAGGTGTGTAATGGCACAGGGAACAGATGATTAGATTTTGGTGATAATCTGAGAGTGCATACCTCCATCAAGGGCTTTGTTTGTATTTGTGCAGCAGGATTACACAAAAACTACTTGATGGATTTGGATGAAATTTTCACCAGAGGTGGTTCTTGGGCTACATAGAAACCCATTACATTTTGGTGATGATCTGGGTATGCATACCTCAGCCAAAGCTCTTCTCACAGTGTGTCAGCCACAATACTCCAAAACTAATGGACAGACTTTGATGCAATTTTCACCACAAGTGGCTCTAGGGCTACACACAAACCCATTGCATTTTGGAGGTGATCCATGAGAGACTGAAGGAGCCTTGGCGGAGGTATGCGCTCTATGAGTGCTTTTCTAGTTTATATCAGTTTTACTCCCTGTTTTGAAAATTGGCTTGACCACTCCTACCTTCTAGGCAGTTGGGACGACCGCATGTTTGATTGACAGATTGATTAAATGAGTAATTAGACAAATTTTCTTTTAAAAATTTGGTGTTAAAATGTTCGTCTGTTGCCAAAACCAGGTAAACCCTCTAATAAATGTGAAAATATGAGACCAATAAGCCTACTAAATGCTGATCTTAAAATAATCTTTAAAATTTTAGCAAAATGACTACAAGAAATATTACCAAATATTATTAACCGAGATCAGAATGGTTTTATAATGGGAAGACAAGGCTTCCATAATGTAAGAAGACTATTTAATATTATTTATTCCAATAAAGAAGCACCGGATACAGCTCTCCTATCATTGGACGCCGAAAAGGCCTTTAATAGGGTCGAATGGCCCTATCTTTTTGAAGGCCTACAAAGGTTTGGACTTGGAAATAATTTCATAAAATGGGTCCAGATAATATACAATAATGCTACAGCAGAAATCCTAACAAACAGCAATATCTCAAAATCAATAAAAATCAATAGAGGATGTCGACAAGGCTGTCCACTTTCACCTTTACTGTTTACTATGGCAATTGAACCTTTAGCGATGGCAGTACGTTTACATCCACAAATATATGGAATTAAAGTTGGACCAACAGAACATAAAATCTCCCTGTATGCCGATAACATAATTTTTTATGTCGAATTTTAAAAAATCAATTCCGACCTTGTTAAATTTAATAAAGAACTTTGGGGATATATCAGGATATAAAATAAACAAAACAAAATCTTCAGTATTAATGTTAAATGAGACCCAGAGAAATCATCCAGCTCCTGAAGTAAACCAATTCAATGTTGTAAATCAGTTTAAATATTTAGGAATTCAAATTTTGCCTAAGCTAGAATCAGTCGCTAATGCCAACTATGAAGCCTTAATGACAAATATTAATGAGTTGCTTCAGAGATGGATGTCACTACCAATGTCGATGATCGGGAGAATTAATATACTTAAAAGTAATATCTTACCAAAAATACTTTATTTATTTCAAAACATTCCTTTACCACCACCTTCAGATCTATTCTCAAGAATTAAAAAAAAGTTAGTGGAATTTATATGGAACAATAGGAAGGCTAGATTACGTTTGTCCTTACTATATTTACCATTTGATCGTGGAGGTCTGAAATGTCCAAACTTTATGTTGTATTACTGGTCAGCACAACTGAGGTCTATGACATATTATTTTTCATCAAATGATCTTCCTCACTGGACTGAAATGGAATCATACGATTTACCTTTACCTCTTCCCTTATTCATATACTCAGACTCGGCTAAAAAATTACAGAAACAAGTTAAAAATCCAATTGTAAAGCACATGATCAAAATATGGTGTGAAACCAAAAAATATTTAAAAGAACCACACTCACTGTCACAATTTAGCCCAATATGGGGTAATCAATATTTTACACCAGGGAGAGCGGATGCCGTATTTAAAGTATGGAATTTAAAAGGGATTCAAAAGATTCAACAGTTATATTTGTCATGCTCAGATAACATAATGTCTTTTGAAGAACTAAGGATTAAATTCAATCTTAATAGAACACACTTTTTTAAATATCTTCAGCTTAGAAATTTTATTCGTTCAAATCAAAATAATGCTCTCACCCGACCTATTTATTCAACTTTGGAAAAAATTTTGATGAAAGATAGTAAGAGAAAGGGTATTATTTCAGAGTTTTACGACTCATTGACACTATACTCATGTGAAAACTCACAGAAAAGACTGAATGACTGGAAAGAAGACCTGCAAATTGAAATTTCAGAGGAACAGTGGGAAATGGCTTGTGCAGGAGCTCAAACCAAATCAATAAATGTACGTCTTAAACTGATACATTTTAAATGGTTAATGCGGATGTATGTTACACCAGTGGAATTAAATAGATATAGCAAAAACATACCAGATACATGCACAAAATGTATGGAAAGTAAAGGAACCCTATTTCACTGTTTATGGGAATGTAGAAAAATCAGAATGTTTTGGGAAGAGGTGAGGGTAACAATTGAAAAAATAATTTCAAAACAAATCACATTACCTAAACTGTTTTTGTTGGGTCTGTATCCAGAAAAACCTAAACTTTAATAAGAGTGAAAGAGCATTCATAGACCTCAGTTTGCTTAATGCCAAAAAATGTATTGCATTACTGTGGAAAAAGATTCATAGACCAGATGTGACTCAGTGGTTAAGACAGATGTTAACAAACCTTCCACTAGAAAGAATAACATATATACTGAAATCAAAGGAAAATGTGTTTGAGAATATATGGAGACCTTTCATTGATTATGTAAAGAAATTAAACATAACTTCTGAAGAAGAAGGTGAATGATATGTGTGGACCTTGCAAATTCCAAGCTGGTGAATGTATATTATGTATTCTTATGTAATAGATTACCTAGACTAAACAGAGGAGCATTGTTGTTGACTTGTTTGCTAATGGCTGTTGTCGTTTTTATTACACTTTTTTTTGTTATTTTGTTATTGTTCTTTTTAATTTTTAAATTACTTTTGTGTTAGTGTCTGACTGTGTGTGCTATGTTTGTAAAAAAAAAAAAAAAAGGTTCAATAAAAAATATTGTGGAAAAAAAATGTTCGTCTGTTGCTTTTGAGCTGTTCAATGAGCTGACGATATTTGCAGCTTCATTTTCATCCATCCATCCATCCATCCATCTTCTTCTGCTTAATCCTTTTCGGGTCGCGGGGGGGGGGCTTCAGTTATTTCTAATATATTAAAGACAGGTTGTGAGGGGTTAATAGGACTAGAGATATGATCAGGTGGATTAAATGAATTGGATATTTCTTGCACAGAGTTTATAAAAAGCTTGTTAAACTCTGTAGCAATGACCATGGGATTCTGTACCAATTTGTTATTAATATTAAGTTCCATGTCTCCCTCATCTCTTTTGTTCTGTTTATTAGTTGATTTTTTAACCTTTCTTGTGTCCGGGTTCCATAGACATAGACAGCGCCTTCACTGTCTGTGTAGCAGTTCTGCGCCTGTCATGTGATGTGGCCATAAACCATAAAAAAGGAAAAAAATCCCCAGTTGTCCTAAGTGTTCCACCTCACAAGGTGGCAGACACGTATAACTTACTGCTCTTGCCTCGGAGGACTGATGTCTCCCAAAGAACGACTCGAAAACCTCACTTCTGGGACACTGAAGAAGAAGAGTTTGTAAACAAATGTTGATGTGCTCCATCGAAACACAGAGGAGGCATTTGCTCCCAAATTTGCCAACTATGATTCTAAAAAGAGATTATTTAGCTTATAAAGGTAAATATCTACATTTTGTTATAACAGAGGGTGGCTGAAGCTGGTTAATTTTCACCAGGGGGTGAAAATTCTAAAAAGAGATTATTTAGCTTATGAAGATAAATATCTACATTTTGTTATGACAGAGGATGGCCGAAGCTGGTTAATTTTCACCTGCCATCAACCCCAGCTCCATATGACTGGAGAGAACAATCGTGCCGGTTCCGTGTTGTCATTTAAGATAAATAGCAGTGGAATAAAAGCAAAATTGAGGTGGAATAATCATAAGTTTCTGGATGTGGGAGAGAAAGTGATAATGACCGACAGAAAACAAAATAACGACCAGGATGATGAAAATGGACTAAACAAGCCACCTAGCTAGAGGTAAGTCTGATGAATTTCTTTGTTTACATTGTACTGATTTTCTGGTTCATATACTTTGAAGATAAGATAACAAAAATCAAAACCATCCTGTGTGTAAATATGTCCAAAGTCCACTTTTGACCGAAAGTTATGTAATTCGATATGGCTGCTGTTACATTATGCAAATTAGACGTGTAAATGTACTCCCATCTCAAACTTTGGATAATATTCTACATCTTTCTAATTGACAGTAAGCCATTATCTCTTTTGACTTTCAAGTTATAGCCTTGAAAATATCTGACATCTAAACTGAATATTTTCTTGAAAAAAATCTCGACCCCATCAATGGCAGTTTTCACAGGAAAACAGCTGAAAAGCTTAATAAAAAGTGATAGAAAAGACAGTGGAGTTAACAGAGACAAAATGAAGGTCAACAGTTCTAAATAAGAAATGAATAAGGAGAAAATGACTTCATCAGTGATTACATTAGTGTGAAGCTACAGGTGCATATCTGTAGAGGTAGAACAGTCTTTTATTGTGCGTAAATTTACGCCTATCTCAAACTTTGGATCATATTCTACATCTTTCTAACTGACAGTAAGCCATTATCGCTTACCACTTTCAAGTTATAGCCTTGGAAATCTCTGACATCTAAACTGAATATTATATTCTTGAAAACAATCTTGACCACCAGGAGAGAGGTTGCCGGGTGCAATAATGCACCACAGACAGTCAAGAGGTTTTTAATATTATTCCAAATTTTTTTACCATCTCCTTTTGCATTTTCAATAATGGTTATAAAAAAAAGTTTGCCTTCATTTTCCTCAGAGTTTGTGTTACCTTATTTCTAGCAGACATAAATTTTTGTCTGTCTGTTGTTAAACCTGTTTTTAGAGCTATTTTAACCTCTTGCACTCCAGGATACCACGGGCGGTCACGTCTCTGCGTCCTCGTGAGTCCTAGTGCGCACTGTGCGTCTCAGTACGCACTGAAAAAAAAAAAGCTGCATTTCCGTTCTTCCACTACAGACACAGGCGCGAACAGAAAGCCAAAGGAGTGCTTTGATTGGTTTAGATTTGATTGACCTCTCATTCGACTAATAAGAGCCTTGAATTGGGTTTCTGAAACCTTGAAGAACCAATGACTGAAAACCTAGCAAGAAGGACCCGCCTACCAACGACTGCGAATACAACGAGCCAATTGAAGCAGAGAAGTTCGACGATTGAAAGCGTGCGTCCCGTGCGTAAAATCTGTTTTGTGTAAGCCGCTGTGTGTAACGGTAGCGTTTGCCAGTCTTTTTTTTATTACTACTGTTCTTATTTGTTTTGAAAAATCGTTCGCCAAAACCGCAATCATGGAAGCGCAAAACCGTAATAATGGAATCATGGTTTGACCGGGTCGCGTGACCAGAACCACGAGTTGTAACAAGCGGACCAGCGTCATGTTCGTCTGACAATGAGGAACAGATGTTCGCCAACGACACTGCTGTTGTGGACAGGTAAGTGTTATAAGCTAAATTATTCTTTATCACTGAAAATAGTAATAAAAATAACTTTTGACCGATCAGTAATTACAAGTGTGCGTCATCGCCACATGACGGACCGTTGACGGACCGTTTTTTTGTGCGCCAAGCTCCTCTGTAGCGGGGGGGGGTTATTATCCTCTACATTGCAGATATTTTAGTCTAATTTTTATTGCACTGTAGGTTATTTTTTCTTGTAAAAAAAGGCCACACATTTTTTACGTGGCATGCTTCTTTGTGTGTGGGGGGCTTGTTTGTTCATTCATGAATGAATAAACACCCCCCCCCCACACACACACACACACACAGCCCTGAGTGTCACCTTTCATTAGAGCCCAAGATGAAGCTTCTTTGTTGAATCATTCAAAAGTTATAGACGTTTTTCCAAACTGTGCCATTTGGCACAGTTCAAAAACGCCTGGGAACAGCCTGAGAAAAAAGCTGTGTAATATATTCATTTTTTGTGGTATTGTTACAAAATTTTGACCTCAGCTGGATAACACTTGGTTCTACATTTCTGTTGCATTTTCCAGCCAATATCTGACAGCTGTGTGTTATTTGCAAGCATTTGTATCTAAAAAAACACCCAGGCAAACTTTATTTTCTTCAAGTTCAGTATGTTTAGATGACTGTTACTCAGTGGCAGGAGCACTTAGAGAGATTATGACTGTTTTGCCAAAAAATTCAAAGGGTTTTCTTTTAAATGAGACCAACCCCATGAAGATGGTGCAAAGGGTTGAAGAACTGCTTTTGATTTACTTTGGGTATGTTATTTTTAGGCGTTTTTAGGGAAATTGACCAGAGTGCAAGGGGTTAAAAAGCTGATCTCTGGTCTTCATTAGTTGTAGACATTTGGAACTGAGCCATGGTAAACTGATTCTTCTTCTGTTATTTCCTTTTTTTTTTTTTTTTTTTTTTTTTTTTTTTTTTTTTTTTTTGAAAATGCCGTGATAACCTCTTTGATTTTTGTTATAAAAAATTCATTGCTGTGATTTTTGTCATTTGAAGATATGATTTCCTTCCATTCAATTTCATTTATTGCCATTGTTATATTTTGTTGTTGGTTTTTTGGGATTATATAATCTACTGTGTTACCTGATAATTTCTTAAATGGATTTGAAAGCTGTTTGTGTGGACGTTTTCTTGTTGTGAGTATTACATTGTGGTCAGACAGTCCTATTAAAAGCTTACAAGTCTGGGAGATTTTTTTCAGGTCTATTTGTAAAAAGTAAATCAGTTTTGGTTTTTGACTGGCTTGTGACTCTGGTTGGTTTGTCTATTAATTGAGTTAAGTTATAGTAATCTGGAATGATTTTTAGATTTTTTTCTATCATTTTTTTGTCATCCCAGTTTATATTAAAATCACCCAATAAGATTAATTCATTTTTGGGATTGCATTGATTAAGAAGAGCTTTGAATTGGTCATAAAAATCTGCTTTTGAGGAGGGTTTGCAGTATAAATAAACAACAGAGAAGGTCATATTGGCTGACAACTTAATGTTAACTCCTACACATTCTATATTCATATCTTTTGACCATTCAATCTGATTACATTTTAAGGTGTCTTTAACATATAGGAGGACTCCTCCACCTTTTCCTTGTTCCCTGTCTTTCCTATACACATTATAGCCAGGCATGGTAACAACAGTTTCAGGTGATGAGGAGGATAACCAGGTTTCAGACAGACCCATAAAATCAATATTAGAGTTTATCAGCAGATATTCTAGTTGTTCACGTTTGGAGCTCATACTCCGTACATTTAAGTGCCCCCCCAAGCAGACCTTTTTTTTTTTTTTACTTTGAGGGTCCCAAACTCATTTTGCCTGGTTCAGGGTTTGAAAAACTTTTAGCGATCTATGTTTTTTTTTTTTAACACAGGATTTCTCTGGTGAGTTTTACACTAACTGCCGACTGGTTGTTTTATTGCCGCTGTGGTGGATTCCATCCGCTGGGCTGCTGCTGCAGCAGGGACCAGCCCTACGGCAGAGACTGGCCATTGGGTCGCGTTGAGTGGCCGTCTTGTGTTGTGGGTTCTCCAGTGCGCCGTGGTGAGGAGGGCACGTTGCTATGCTACAGGGGCGAGGGTCGACTGCCAGTTCATCCCGGCACTATTCCACTGTTGGTTTGTGATGGTGCCATCAGGGTGCCCCACCACGGTGGTGGTGGGCTGCAGGGCCACAGCGGTGCAGGTTGGTGTGGGTTGCCTTAGCACAGCCAGCACCGGTAGTGAGTATGGCATTAATTCCGCTGGCAAAGGTGCTCGTGTCCATGTTGTTCCTGTAAACAGTTGTGGTCTTTATGTGTCTGCTGTTGATGGCGGCGTTAGCCGTGCTAATCCTGTTAGCATTGGTGGTGATGTGGTGAGGAGGGTGCATTGCTGTGCTACGGGGACGAGGGTTGATAGCCAGTCCATCCTGGCTCTGTTCCGCTCTTGGTCCGTGATGGTGAAGTTGGTGGGTGCTGTTGGTCCGTGATGGTGAAGTTGGTGGGCTGCCTCAGCGCAGCCAGTACCAGTAATGTGCGCGGCATTAATTCCGCTGGCGATTGTGCTCGTGTGCATGCTGGTCCCCTAATGCTATGTGTCCACTGGTGTCGTTGTTTTTCCACTTCCCATTTACTGTGTATTGGAAATGCAGCGGAAAGCATTTGGGTGTGGAGTGGTCGAAAACCGTACTTGTTGTGCCGAGTCGCCCGTAGGTACCTGTTAGAAAAATTCTTGAAGACCTTCAGTCAAAAACCAGGCTGGATCAAAGTTTCAGCAAATTTAATTGCGCTGATTAGGTGGAAGACAATACAGAGTACAACTCTCACAGACTGCTGCAGTGTATTGGCTTAACTACCAGAGTGATTCTGGCTACATATATCCAAGCGGCCGTCGGGGTGAGGTCACTTCTTGATAGTTCATTCATGACTCAGTTGGTAAAGTTTGCTGAGCTTCTTGCATGACTAAGATTGTATCTGCTGAATCCATGCAGAAAACACTAGTGATAAGCTGTACAGTCAGTGATAGAACTGGACACTGACGGTCACATCAGCATCCTTCAATCTGTTTTTTCCACTACTCAACAACTCCAAATATGGTAACAGGATTTCTTATAGTGATGTGTTGGTCGCGAATGAAACGGCTCTTAGAGCCGGCTCTTTGAAGTGAACGATGGGAGCCAGCTCCTTATTGGGAGCCGTGTTTTTTTTTTTCCTTTCTCTCACCCTCTCTCTCTCACTTTTTTTCTCTTCAAGCCGCACGTGATTGGTCAATATGTGTTTGTGCCTTGTGTTTGCGCTGAGGTGGGAGGGGTGGTAGTTACACTCGCAGCAGCAGTAGCACACGAACAGAGCAGGAGGGAGAGAGAGAAAGAGAGCCAGGGGAAACAAGAAGAGACGACATCGACACATTAGAAAGGTACTGTATAGTAAAGAAAATGAGTGACACCAGGAAAAGAACCAAAATCTGGAACCATTTCAATTTTATTGACAATACAAAGGCAGAGTGTAGAGTCTGCCAGAAAAGAATATCATATAGAGCCGGCTCCACAAACAACCTGCACAGGCACCTGAGAATTTTCCACCCAGCAGTGCAATGGGAAGATGAAACACAGTCAGTCGAGTGTGATATTAATGAAGGTGCCAGTGTCTCTACTGCAACCGTTGCTGCTGCTTCTGCTGCAGTATCTACAGCATCATGCAGTATACCACCACAACCACCTAAACCTACAACCCAGAGCTCTATGAGACAGTTTTTGCAGAAGTCTGTTTTCCCAGCAAGACAGAACTCAATTGATGAAGAACTGGCAAAAATGATTGTACTTGATTTCCAACCATTTTAAGTTGTGGATGATAAAGGATTCAGGAAGTTTATTCATGCACTCAATCCAATGTATGCAATTTCAAGCAGGAAAACACTCTCCCAAAAAATCATCCCAGGCCTATATGACAGAGAACGTGCATCACTGCAAGAGAAGGTTAAAAAAGCCACAGCAGTTTGTCTAACACCTGACAGCTGGACATCCCAAACCACCACATCCGTCTTGTCAGTAACATGTCACTTTATTGAAAATTATAAAATGGTGTCCTGTCTTCTGGATTGTTTTGAGTTGAGCGACAGACACACTTCTGAGAACTTAGCAGAAGAGCTGCTCAAAGTGGCAAAAGAGTGGGGTGTGAAAAACAAAGTGGTTTGCTGTGTTACTGACAATGCAGCTAACATAACAAAAGCAATTAAAATCCTGAAATGGACCCACCACCCATGTCTTGCACACACAGTTAACCTGGTTGTAAGAGATGCTTTGACGGTGATGAAGCCAGCTGTGGACAAAGTGAAGGCGATAGTGGAATTTTTCCACAGGAGCACAACAGCCACACACAAGCTCAAATCTACCCAACAACAGATGGGCATGCCTGAGCTGAAGCTCAAACAAGAATGTATCACAAGGTGGAACTCCACTTTTCATATGCAAAAACGGATTCTGGAGTCCAAGGATGCAGTCATCTCTACCCTGGCAGTTATCAATGCACCGGTCGACCCTTTGAGCCAAGAGGAATGGGAGGTACTACAGAAGGCATGCACTGTTCTGGAGCCATTTGAGCAGGTCACTGTGGAGATCAGTGCAGACAGATGAGTGTGCAAATGTTGCATTATTATTATTATTATTATTATTATTATTATTATTAGTAGTAGTAGTAGTAGTTCCAAGGGTTCCAAGGTTGTCATAGCCAGGAGCGGCACTGGGGTTCAGCTCCCAGTGCCCATAAAATGCTCCTTATGGCGTGCGTCTCGAAAAGCCTCTGGCAACTAAGTCCAACTCCTAGCCTGCCCGTGTGGTTTAGTCTCTAAGCCCGGCGGAACTGCTTTTACTAATAGGAGAAGGGGCGAGGGCGGATCTCTGGCGCCTTAAAACCAGATGCTTCGGGTAGATGGTGGCTCGTCAACCTGGGAAGGTAGCCCATCTAGGGGAAGGTAAACCCTGATTTCAAACCTCTGCTGCCTTGCGGCATACCCGGTCACGGGAAAGGCTTCGGGAGTCAACCCTGAGGAAAAATCCGGAGTCGGAGCCCCTAAGGCAGTTCTATGTTGTGCTCAACATCGTTCTGGCAGCTCCTGCAACGGCGCTGGTGCCAAACTGTAGCAGCCCTGCTGTTCCTTTGGATTCATCAGTGACGTGGAGAGGGGGGACATGCTGCATGGGCAACATCTTGTCCTCCATATCTTCCTGCCCAGGCTTGAATCCTACCAACGCCCAACGCTGGAAGGTAGAACACCGAATCACTGGAAAGGACACTCCAGCTTCGCCTTTGGCGTAGACAAAACACGGGGAATGACAGTTACCGGTTATAAGCCACTGCTCAATTGGCGTAGAGCGTGGCGCCAGGGGTTGTTCCCGACGGTGGGAGGGATCATCGATCTCACTGGACAGCTACCGCCCGCCTCAAGCTGGGCAGCCCCCAGCCAATAAGGTGTTGTCCCGCCACAGCTTGCTTTCCTCATTGGGTGCATGGGGATAAGGAGAAATCCAAACAGCAGGCTGAGAACCTTCGCACCAGGCAAGACAATAAAACAAAAGAGACCAACTCTAAAACTGGGAACTTGGAACGTCCGCACTATGATGACAGGACTCGCTGCTAACCTCAAGGACATCAACGACACCAGGAAGACTGCCATCATCAATAATGAGCTGAAGAGACTGGGAGTGGATATCGCCACTCTCCAGGAAACACGGTTAGCTGATGCAGGCACACTGAGAGAGAAGGACTACACGTTCTACTGGCAGGGAAAGGGCAGTGACGAACACAGGGAACACGGAGTGGGCTTCGCAGTGAAGAACACTTTGCTGAAGATGGTGGAACCGGGCAGCACTGGCTCTGCACGACTCCTCACCCTCCGCCTGAACACCACTCAAGGCCCAGTCACTCTCGTCAGTGTGTATGCCCCAACACAGACAGCCACACCAGAGGCAAAAGACGAGTTCTACGAGAATCTCACAACAACTGTCAGGATCATCCCCAACTCTGAACAACTCATTCTCCTTGGAGACTTCAATGCCTTTTGGCGTGGGCAGAATGAACGACAACGGACAGCGGCTGCTCGAGTTCTGCACATATCACGATCTGTGCATCACAAACTCGTTCTTCAAGACCAAGCCCCAACACAAGGTTTCCTGGCAATAAGGGGAAAGATTATCACAAAACTGGCACTCCAAAAGAAATTGAGAGAAGAAAAACTAATCACATTAGAGTCAGAACTTAAGAAACTAGAAAAAGAGCACAAAGACAACACTCATTCTATTGACTCGCTCAAAATTAAGGAAATAAAAAAAACAAATAAACGAGATCTACACAATAGAAATCCAGAAGAAACTTACACTTCTGAAACAAAAATATTATGAAACAGGTAGCAAATCGGCAAAATTACTAGCCTATAAATTGAGGAAACAACAAATGGAGAGAGCAGTCTACAAAATCAGAGACCCAGTATCAAAGGAAATAAAATTTAGAATTCAGGAAATTCTTAAAAGCTTCGAGAATTACTACAAGAACTTGTACTCCCTCAAAAAACATAGACACATCCGAAGCCTTCCTAAATACATTAAATCTTCCCCAACTTACTGAGTCACAAAATAAAAAACTACTGGCAGAAATACAACCTAAAGAATTAGACAAAGCAATTATGAAACGTAAAGCTAACAAATCCCCAGGAGCAGGTGGTTGTACAGCAGAGTGGTACAAAACCTTTAAACAGCAACTATCTCCTCTCCTCCTGAAAACATTTAACTATGTCCTCCACACAGGGGAAATCCCCCCCTCCTGGAGAGAAGGGGTCATTGCGGTCATACCTAAACCTGAAAAGGATAAATTAGACTGCTCCAACTACAGGCCAATCAGTGTGTTAAATCAGGACTATAAACTTTTTACCTTTTTACCTTCGGGTAGATGGTGGCTCGTCAACCTGGGAAGGTAGCCCATCTAGGGGAAGGTAAACCCTGATTTCAAACCTCTGCTGCCTTGCGGCACACCCGGTCACGGGAAAGGCTTCGGGAGTCAACCCTGAGGAAAAATCCGGAGTCCCTAAGGCAGTTCTCTGTTGTGCTCAACATTGTTCTGGCAGCTCCTGTGACGGCGCTGGTGCCAAACTGTAGCAGCCCTGCTGTTCCTTTGGATTCATCAGTGACGTGGAGAGGGGGGACATGCTGCATGGGCAACATCTTGTCCTCTATATCTTCCTGCCCAGGCTTGAATCCTACCAACGCCCAACGCTGGAAGGTAGAACACCGGATCACTGGAGAGGACACTCCAGCTTCACCATTGGCGTAGACAAAACACGGGGAATGACAGTTACCGGTTATAAGCCACCGCTCAATTGGCGTAGAGCGCGGCACCAGGGGTTGTTCCCGACGGTGGGAGGGATCATTGGATCTCACTGGACAGCTACCGCCCGCCTCAAGCTGGGCAGCCCCCAGCCAATAAGGTGTTGTCCCGCCACAGCTTGCTTTCCTCATTGGGTGCATGGGGATGAGGTGAAGTCCAAACGGCAGGCTGAGAACCTTCACACCAGGCAAGACAAAAAAACAAAAGAGACCAACTCTAAAACTGGGAACTTGGAACGTCCGCACTATGATGATAGGACTCGCTGCTAACCTCAAGGACATCAATGACACCAGGAAGACTGCCATCATCAATAATGAGCTGAAGAGACTGAAAGTGGATATCGGCACTCTCCAGGAAACACGATTGGCTGACGCAGGCACACGGAGAGAAGGACTACACGTTCTACTGGCAGGGAAAGGGCAGTGACAAACACAGGGAACATGGAGTGGGCTTCGCAGTGAAGAACACCTTGCTGAAGATGGTGGAACCGGGTAGCAATGGCTCTGCACGACTCCTCACCCTCCGCCTGAACACCACTCAAGGCCCAGTCACCCTCGTCAGTGTGTATGCCCCACTGACAGCCACACCAGAGGCAAAAGACGAGTTCTACGAGAATCTCGCAACAACTGTCAGGATCATCCCCAACTCTGAACAACTCATTGTCCTTGGAGACTTCAATGCCAGAGTGGGTGCTGACCACGACTCCTGGCCCTCCTGTCTTGGACCATTTGGCGTGGGCAGAATGAACGACAACGGACAGCGGCTGCTCGAGTTCTGCACATATCACGATCTGTGCATCACAAACTCGTTCTTCAAGACCAAGCCCCAACACAAGGTTTCCTGGCGACATCTGCGCTCAAAGCACTGGCACCAGCTGGACTTGATCCTGACCAGGCGCACCTCACTGAAGAACGTGCTAATCACCCGTTCGTTCCAGAGTGCAGATTGCGACACAGACCATTCATTGGTGTGTTGCAAGGTCAAGCTGCAGCTGAAGAAATTCCATCGTGCTAGACAGCCTGGAAAGGCATGGATTGACACCAGCAAGATGGCCCAACCAGAACTTGTTGAGCAGTTTGCCTCCACATTTGAGAAGGAACTTGGTGGTACCACAAGAAGGAGAATCTGCAAAGCAGAAGTGGGAAGAGCTGCGAAACACCATCCACCGCACAGCCTTGGCTACCTTTGGGAGGAAGACCTTGAAGTCACAGGACTGGTTTGATGCCAAGTTGACTGAGATGACCCCCGTCATTGAAGCCAAGCACTCAGCACTTGCTGAGTACAAGAAGTACCCAAACGAGAAGAATCTCCAGATTCTCAGGGCTGCAAGAAGCAAAGTTCAGCAGACTGCTCGGCGCTGTGCCAACGAGTACTGGACTCAGCTCAGCCAAGACATTCAAACCATTGCCATAACAGGGAACATCCGTGGTATGTACGATGGCATCAAGAAAGCACTTGGTCCGGCTCAGAGCAAGACGGCCCCCCCTCAAATCCTCCACTGGGGAGATGATCACAGAAAAGAACAAGCAGATGGAGAGATGGGTGGAACACTACTCCGACCTCTACTCTAGACAGAACACCGTGACACCGTCAGCCCTTGATGCCATCGACTGCCTGCCATCCATGGACGAACTTGACGCCGAGCCAACCATCGACGAACTCAGTAAGGCCATTGATAGCTTGGCCGCTGGCAAGGCACCCGGCAACGACGGCATACCCCCCGACCTGATCAAGCACTGCAAGACCGCCCTATTGCTGCCATTGCATGACGTCCTCTGCCAGTGCTGGAAGGAAGGTGCCGTACCACAGGACATGAGGGACGCCAAGATCATCACCCTCTACAAAAACAAAGGGGAGAGAAGCGACTGCAACAACTACAGGGGCATTTCCCTCCTCAGCGTTGTTGGCAAAGTCTACGCACGAGTTGTTCTCATTCGTCTACAGAAGCTTGCCGAACGTGTCTACCCCGAGTCTCAGTGTGGCTTCCGCGCTGAGCGATCGACGGTAGACATGATATTCTCCATCCGCCAACTCCAGGAGAAATGCAGAGAACAGAACATGCCTCTGTACGTCGCCTTCATCGACCTCACCAAAGCGTTCGATCTGGTCAGCAGAGAGGGCCTTTTTAAGATCCTGCCAAAGATAGGATGCCCACCAAAGTTGCAAAGCCTCATCGAATCGTTTCACACCAACATGCAGGGGATAGTGCAGCATGACGGCAACGTCTCAGAGCCATTCAACATACGCAGCGGAGTGAAACAGGGCTGTGTACTTGCGCCAACCCTCTTTGGGATTTTCTTTGCTATGCTCCTGAGGCATGCCTTCAGCACAGCAACAGAGGGAATCTATCTGCACACAAGATCTGACGGCAGGCTTTTCAACCTTGCCCGCCTGAAAGCCAGAACCAAAGTATGCGAGGCTCTAATCAGAGACATGCTGTTCGCAGACGACGCTGCAGTCGCAACCCACACACAGCAGGAGCTGCAGACCCTGATGGACCGCTTCTCCCAGGCATGCAAGGACTTCGGGCTTACCATCAGCCTGAAGAAGACTAACGTCTTGGCGCAAGGCACGGAAGCACCACCAACCATCACCATTGATGACTACAAGCTGGAGGTCGTGAATCAGTTCACGTACCTGGGGTCCACGATCAGCAACAACCTCTCCCTTGATACAGAGATCAACAAGAGGATTGGAAAATCAGCCTTCACACTCGCTCGCCTCACCACACGAGTGTGGGAGAATCCCAAACTCTCTGTCAAGACGAAGATGGCAGTGTACAACGCCTGCGTCATCAGCACACTGCTCTATGGGAGTGTGACGTGGACAACATACGCCCGGCAGGAAAAGAGACTGAACTCCTTCCACTTGCGCTGCATTCGCCATATCCTGGACATATCCTGGCAGGACAAAGTGCCCAACACAGAAGTTCTGTCCCGCGCCGGCCTTCCCTCCATGTTCACTCTACTCAGGCAGCGCAGGCCCCACTGGCTAGGCCACGTTCACCGTATGGAGGATGGCAGAATCCCCAAAGACGTCCTCTATGGAGAACTGGCGACTGGCAGGAGAGACGTTGGCCGCCCACAGCTGCGCTTTAGAGACGTCTGCAAGAGAGACATGAAGGCCCTGGATATCAACACAGAGCGCTGGGAGGACCTTGCAACGGACCGCTCCAAATGGAGAGGCACCCTGACCAGACAGCTCAAGGCGGGTGAAGAGAGACTGACTGCTGCAGCAGATGAAAAAAGGACCCGCAGGAAGAACCGCCACAGACCCAGCAGCACGGAGACCACCCACAAGTGTGACCTGTGTGACAGGGACTGTCATTCGCGCATCGGCCTGTTCAGCCACAGGCGGTGCTGTTCCAGCAGAGTAGACGTTTAAGATTCTCTTTCATGGTCATCATAGACCGACGGAGGCCGACGACGACAGTAGTAGTAGTAGTTCTTCTTGTTCTTGTTGCATTACTGGTATGAAAAGCAGATTAGACATGATCATAAATAATAATATACTGCTGAATTAAAAAAAGCATAATTTTGAAACTTGTTGTTTACTCTTTTTCAGCCATGTCACAGCCTCCAAAATGTTAATTGTGTGCAAGGGTTTGCAGAGAGTGACAGCTGAGCACCAAACCAGAGTAACTACAGGAAAAGTGAAAGAGTTGGTGGATGCTCTCTGTACATCCATGGACAGAAAGTTCCACAGAATGGAATATAACGCTGTTTTCTCTGAAACTACCATTCTTGATCCAAGATTCAAGAAGCTGGTCTTTAATGACAACAGAGTGGTGGATGAAGCTCTTCGGAGAATAACTGCAGCAGCAGCAAGATCCAGCCAACCAACTCCACTGCCAGGGGACCAAGAGGGAGAAGAGGCAGAAGAAGGTGAACAAAAGGAGCAACAAGCATCTGCTGTTTGGAGGTTCTTTGAAGAATGAGCAAGTAGAGACACTACCAGAAGGAATCCCTCAGCAGATGCAATACTGGAAGTGAGATCCTACAGTGATGAGCCCCTTTGCCAGAGAAGTGCAGACCCACTGAGCTGGTGGGAGACCAAGGCTTCAATTTATCCACATCTTACCCAGGTGATGACACGGAGACTGTGCATTGTGGCAACATCAGTCCCCTCTGAGAGACTCTTCTCCAAAACAGGGCAGATAATTACTGAAAGAAGAAACCGGATCAGCTCCTCAAAGCTGAGGCACTTGGTATCTCTAAATGCCAACCTTTACCTTAATTAAAGATCTGGGTGTTCATTTTTTTCTTTTTGTTTTGCATATTTTAATTTATATTTTATTGTGTTGTGGTTCGCAGTGTTTTGTGTTGTTTCACTTTAAATTTGTTTAAATTTTCAGCTTTTTCCTTTTAAAGAGCTAAAAGTTGAATTGTAAATAGTTGGTTTTTGTATTTTATAATTTACTTTTTACATTTTATGTGGAGTGAATAAATCAAAGCATATTTATATAATAAACATATAAATAAAAAACATTTTTTTACATTAGTAATTCATTTTGTGCATAATTTTATATTGTTGTTGATAATAAATTAAATTAATAAATTAAAGCAACAAAACAACCTGAAGAGCCACTTGGGAGCCGAAAGAGTCGGCTCTTTTTAGTGAGCCGAGCCAAAAGAGCCAGTTCTCTAAAAAGAGCCGAAATTCCCATCACTAATTTCTTAGGTATACACATTAAGCTTTATAAAGAAAACACATTCATATTCATAAAATATTCATATAACTCAGTGTAACATAGAATTTTTCCATCAGTACCCTACAGCTCTGGTTCCAAGGTTGTCATAGCCAGGAGCGGCACTGGGGTTAAGCTCCCAGTGCTTATAAAATGCTCCTTATGGCGTGCGTCTCGAAAAGCCTCTGACAACTAAGTCCAACTCCTAGCCTGCCCGTGTGGTTTAGTCTCTAAGCCCGGCGGAACTGCTTTTACTAATAGGAGAAAGGGCGAGGGCGGATCTCTGGCGCCTTAAAACCAGATGCTTCGGGTAGATGGTGGCTCGTCAACCTGGGAAGGTAGCCCATCTAGGGGAAGTTATACCCTGATTTCAAACCTCTGCTGCCTTGCGGCACACCCGGTCACGGGAAAGGCTTCGGGAGTCAACCCTGAGGAAAAATCCGGAGTCGGAGTCCCTAAGGCAGTTCTCTGTTGTGCTCAACATCGTTCTGGCAGCTCCTGCGACGGCGCTGGTGCCAAACTGTAGCAGCCCTGCTGTTCCTTTGGATTCATCAGTGACGTGGAGAGGGGGGACATGCTACATGGGCAACATCTTGTCCTCCATATCTTCCTGCCCAGGCTTGAATCCTACCAACGCCCAATGCTGGAAGGTAGAACACCGGATCACTGGAGAGGACACTCCAGCTTCGCCTTTGGCGTAGACAAAACACGGGGAATGACAGTTACCGGTTATAAGCCACCACTCAATTGGCGTAGAGCGAAGCGCCAGGGGTTGTTCCCGACGGTGGGAGGGATCATTGGATCTCACTGGACAGCTACCGCCCGCCTCAAGCTGGGCAGCCCCCAGCCAATAAGGTGTTGTCCCACCACAGCCTGCTTTCCTCATTGGGTGCATAGGGATGAGGAGAAGTCCGAACGGCAGGCTGAGAACTTTCGCACCAGGCAAGACAAAAAAACAAAAGAGACCAACTCTAAAACTGGGAACTTGGAACGTCCGCACTATGATGACAGGACTCGCTGCTAACCTCAAGGACATCAACAACACCAGGAAGACTGCCATCATCAATAATGAGCTGAAGAGACTGGAAGTGGATATCGCTGCTCTCCAGGAAACACGGTTGGCTGACACAGGCACACTGAGAGAGAAGGACTACACGTTCTACTGGCAGGGAAAGAGTAGTGACGAACACAGGGAACACGGAGTGGGCTTCGCAGTGAAGAACACCTTGCTGAAGATGGTGGAACCAGGCAGCAATGGCTCTGCACGACTCCTCACCCTCCGCCTCAACACCACTCAAGGCCCAGCCACCCTCGTCAGTGTGTATGCCCCAACACTGACAGCCACACCAGATGCAAAAGACGAGTTCTACGAGAATCTCGCAACAACTGTCAGGATCATCCCCAACTCTGAACAACTCATTGTCCTTGGAGACTTCAATGCCAGAGTGGGTGCTGACCACGACTCCTGGCCCTCCTGTCTTGGACCATTTGGCATGGGTAGAATGAACGACAACGGACAGCGGCTGCTCGAGTTCTGCACTTATCACGATCTGTGCATCACAAACTCGTTATTCAAGACCAAGCCCCAACACATGGCCCAACCAGAACTTGTTGAGCGGTTTGCCTCCACCTTTGAGAAGGAACTTGGTGTACCACAAGAAGGAGAATCTGCAAAGCAGAAGTGGGAAGAGCTGCGAAACACTATCCACTGCACAGCCTTGGCTACCTTTGGGAGGAAGACCTCGAAGTCACAGGACTGGTTTGATGCCAAGTTGACCGAGATGACCCCCGTCATTGAAGCCAAGCGCTCAGCTCTTGCCGAGTACAAGAAGTACCCAAATGAGAAGAATCTCCAGATTCTCAGGGCTGCGAGAAGCAAAGTTCAGCAGACTGCTCGGCGCTGTGCCAACGAGTACTGGATTCAGCTCAGCCAAGACATTCAAACCGTTGCCATAACAGGGAACATCCGTGGTATGTACGATGGCATCAAGAAAGCACTTGGTCCGGCCCAGAGCAAGACGGTCCCCCTCAAATCCTCCACTGGGGAGATGATCACAGAAAAGAACAAGCAGATGGAGAGATGGGTGGCGCACTACTCCGACCTCTACTCCAAACAGAACACCGTGACACCATCAGCCCTTGACGCCATCGATTGCCTGCCATCCATGGACGAACTTGACGCCGAGCCAACCATCGACGAACTCAGCAAGGCTATTGATAGCTTGGCCGCTGGCAAGGCACCCGGCAACGACGGCATACCCCCCGACCTGATCAAGCACTGCAAGACCACCCTACTGCTGCCATTGCATGACGTCCTCTGCCAGTGCTGGAAGGAAGGTGCCGTACCACAGGACATGAGGGACGCCAAGATCATCACCCTCTACAAAAACAAAGGGGAGAGAAGTGACCGCAACAACTACAGGGGCATCTCTCTCCTCAGCATTGTTGGCAAAGTCTACGCACGAGTTGTTCTCGTTCGTCTACAGAAGCTTGCCGAACGTGTCTACCCCGAGTCTCAGTGCGGCTTCCACACTGAGCGATCGACGGTAGACATGATATTCTCCATCCGCCAACTCCAGGAGAAATGCAGAGAACAGAACATGCCCCTGTACGTCGCCTTCATCAACCTCACCAAAGCGTTCGATCTGGTCAGCAGAGAGGGCCTTTTCAAGATCCTGCCAAAGATAGGATGCCCACCAAAGTTGCAAAGCCTCATCGAATCGTTTCACACCAACATGCAGGGGATAGTGCAGCACGACGGCAACGTCTCAGAGCCATTCAACATACGCAGCGGAGTGAAACAGGGCTGTGTACTTGCGCCAACCCTCTTAGGGATTTTCTTTGCTATGCTCCTGAGGCATGCCTTCAGCACAGCAACAGAGGGAATCTACCTGCTCACAAGATCTGACGGCAGGCTTTTCAACCTCGCCCGCCTGAAAGCCATAACCAAAGTACGCGAGGCTCTAATCAGAGACATGCTGTTCGCAGACGACGCTGCAGTCGCGACCCACACACAGCAGGAGCTTCAGACCCTGATTGACTGCTTCTCCCAGGCATGCAAGGACTTCGGGCTTACCATCAGCCTGAAGAAGACTAACGTCTTGGCGCAAGGCACGGAAGCACCACCAACCATCACCATCGACGACTACGAGCTGGAGGTCGTGAATCAGTTCACGTACCTGGGGTCCACGATCAGCAGCAACCTCTCCCTTGATACAGAGATCGACAAGAGGATTGGAAAATCAGCCTCCACACTCGCTCGCCTCACCACACAAGTGTGGGAGAATCCCAAACTCTCTGTCAAGACGAAGATGGCAGTGTACAATGCCTGCATCATCAGCACACTGCTCTATGGGAGTGAGACGTGGACAACAGAATCAGAATCAGAATCAGATTTATTGCCATTGTTCATGTAGTACACAAACTAGGAATTTGTCTCGGTGCAATGCTGCAACATTAAACATGATAAAATAAAAGAAATAAACTATACATGCAATAAAGTGTAGAATAAGAGTGAGTAATACTAGTCAGCAGTTAAAATATATTAGCGAGCAGCAGATAATGTGGAGAACCATATAGTGCAGTCGGTAATGCAGGAAGAAAACAGTGATAATTGACATGAGTCTGGTTGAGCTGCTGTACATAGTGCACGAGAGACAATAAGTCACTTAGTGTTCAGCAGTCTGATGGCAGAGGGGAAGAAGCTGTTCATGTGACGGGAGGTTTTAGTCTGGATGGACCGAAGTCTTCTACCTGAGGGGAAGGGGGCAAACAGTACGTGACCAGGGTGTGAGGGATCGGCTATGATCCAGCCAGCACGCCTCCGGGTCCTGGAGATGTACAGATCCTGGAGAGATGGGAGCTTACAGCTGATCACCTTCTCAGCAGTGCGCACGACGCGCTGCAGCCTTAGTCTGTCCCTGGCAGTGGCTCCTGCGTACCACATGGTTATGGAGGAGGTGAGGATGGACTCGATGATGGCTGTGTAGAACTGCATTAACATTTTGGTGGGTAGCTTGAGCTTCCTCAGCTGCCGCAGGAAGAACATCCTCTGCTGGGCCTTTTTGATGAGGGAGCTGATGGTCGGCTCCCACTTGAGGTCCCTGGTGATGGTGGTGCCTAAGAAGCGTTAGGAATCAGCAGTGGTGATGGGAGAGCCTGTGAGGGTGAGGGGGGGCAGAGGGGTTGTGACTTTCCTGAAGTCCACAATCATCTCCACTGTCTTCAGAGCGTTCAGCTGCAGGTTGTTGTTGTTGCACCAGGACGCCAGCTGGGCCACCTCTCTCCTGTAGGCGGACTCGTCGCCGTTGGAGATGAGCCCGATGAGGGTGGTGTCGTCCGCAAACTTGATCAACTTGACAGACTGGTAGCTGGAGGTGCAGGAGTTGGTATAAAGGGAGAAGAGTAGGGGGGAAAGTACACAGCCCTGGGGTGATCCGGTGCTGATGCTAGCAGAGTCTGAGACAGTCTTTCCAGCCGCACATGCTGCCTCCGGTCCGTCAGGAAGTCGGTGATCCACCTGCAGAGGGAGTCAGGCACGCCGAGCAGGGACAGCTTGTCCCGGAGCAGAGCGGGGCGGATGGTGTTGAATGCGGAGCTGAAGTCCACAAACAGGATCCTGGCGTAGGTTCCCGGGGAGTCCAGGTGCTGCAGGATGGAGTGGAGGGCCAGGTTGACTGCGTCGTCTACAGACCTGTTGGCTCGGTAGGCAAACTGCAGCGGGTCCAGGAGGGGGGTGGTGATGGACTTGAGGTGGGGCAGGACCAGGCGCTCAAATGACTTCATGAGGTGAGCGCTACACGTCTGTAGTCGTTAAGTCCAGTGATCCGTGGCTTCTTGGGGACAGGGATGATGGTGGAGGATTTGAGGCAGGACGGCACGTGGCATAGCTTAAGGGAGGTGTTAAAAATGTCTGTGAAGACAGGAGCCAGCTCTTTCGCACAGTGTCTCAGGGTGGAGGGAGACACGCCGTCCGGACCGGGGGCCTTGCGCGGGTTCAGTCTGGAGAACTGTTTGAGCACGTCCTGCTCACTGATGACAAGGGCAGGGGGGGGGGGCGCCTTTGATGAAGTAGGGATCGTGGAGGCTGTGGAGCTGGAGGGAGGGGGGGAGTTGGACACAGATGACGAGGTGTCAAAACGGTCATAGTGTTGGGACAATCTTTGACAAAGGGCTTTGTCATCCTGACCTTTAGGAGCCTGAGGCCAATAATTGGTGATTTGCCTCAGTCCTCTCCACACAGAAGCCGAGTCATTAGCAGTGAACTGCTGCTGGAGTCTCTCAGAATACACAGTTTTAGCTCTCCTCAGCTCTCTGTTAAACCGATATTTAACCTCCCTGTAGCAGCCCCTGTCTCCACTTTTCAGCGCTGCTTCCTTCTCCTTCCTGATCTGTCTGAGCTTAGCAGTGAACCAGGGCTTATCATTAGAGTACTTCACCCTGGTGCGCGATGGAAGAATGCTCTCCTCACAAAAGTGGATATAAGAGTTCACAGTGTCCGTGTATTCATCCAGATCATGCGTGGCTCCTTTAAACATGCCCCAATCAGTTATTTCCATGCACGTTTCCAGCTTCTCCTTAGCTTCACTGGTCCATTTCTTCGTAGTGCTCACAACAGGTTTAGTGAGCTTCAATCTCTGTCTGTATGTGGGAATGAGGTAGACCATCACGTGATCAGATAGTCCGAGCGCAGCGCGGGGAACAGCGCGATACGCGTCCTTCACTGTGGTGTAACAGTGATCCAGTGTGTTTATTCCTCTTGTGGGGCATTTAATAAACTGTTTGTAGCGGAGGAGATCGTGGCTCAGATTGCTCTGGTTAAAGTCGCCAACCACAATAACCAGAGAGTCTGGAAAAATCCGCTCCGTGTGTTGGATGTGATCCGCGAGCACGCGCTGAGCTTCGCGCGTGTCCGCGTCGGGAGGGACGTACACAGCGACGAGGATGAATGAGGCGAACTTCCGCGGGGAATAAAATGGCTTGCAGTTAATAAAAAGAAATTCCAGGGCGGGAGAACAGTGTTTGGAAATTACCGTTACATCAGAGCACCAGCTGCTGTTGATGTAGAAGCAGACTCCGCCTCCTGAGGATTTACCGGAGAGCTCTGTGTCACAATCAGCACGAAACAGCTGAAATCCCTCGAGGCGCAGCGCACTGTCCGGTGTATTTTCCCTGAGCCAGGTCTCGGTAAAACAGAGGGCAGCCGAGGAAGAGAGGTCCTTAAAACGCATCAACAGTCTTAGTTCATCTACCTTGTTAGAGACTGAGTTGGCATTGGACAGAAATATGCCAGGCAAAGCCATGCGTGTGCCTCTCCTGCGGAGCTGGACGAGAGCGCCCGCTCATCTTCCTCTCTTTCGCCGTCTCACTTTCCGAGCCAAGCAATGAACCAGATCGGTGGCAGGAGCCAAAAAAACTGGGAGTAGGTCCGTGGGAGTGAAAGTCCTGATATTTAGAAGCTCTTCACGGGTATAAGAGCAGGCAGACACACAATTGACAAACAAAAACAAACAAAGGGCGCAGCGAAGCACCCGGCAGGAAAGAGACTGAACTCCTTCCACTTGCGCTGCATTCGCCATATCCTGGACATATCCTGGCAGGACAAAGTGCCCAACACAGAAGTTCTGTCCCGCGCCGGCCTTCCCTCCATGTTCACTCTACTCAGTCAGCGCAGGCTCCGCTGGCTAGGCCACGTTCACCGTATGGAGGATGGCAGAATCCCCAAAGACGTCCTCTACGGAGAACTGGCGACTGGCAGGAGAGACGTTGGCCGCCCACAGCTGCACTTTAGAGACGTCTGCAAGAGAGACATGAAGGCCCTGGAGATCAACACAGAGCGCTGGGAGGACCTTGCAACGGACCGCTCCAAATGGAGAGGCACCCTGACCAGACAGCTCAAGGCGGGTGAAGAGAGACTGACTGCTGCAGCAGATGAATAAAGGACCCGCAGGAAGAACCGCCACAGCTCCAGCAGCACGGAGACCACCCACAAGTGTGACCTGTGTGACAGGGACTGTCATTCGCGCATCGGCCTGTTCAGCCACAGGCGGTGCTGTTCCAGCAGAGTAGACGTTTAGGATTCTCTTTCATGGTCATCATAGACCGACGGAGGCCGACGACGACCCTACAGCTCATTTGCATAAAGATCTTCCTCAGTAAAGATTTTTTCCATACGGTCATGAACTGGAGGCAGCATTCTTGTCCTGAACTTTTAAACCAGCGGTTTTTGATGTCAAATAACGATGGATTCATTAACTGAATGTACTATTTCTCGCATGAAATGTTAGGAACACTTTTTGCTGGTTTGTTTTAAAGATATGGAGACCAAGGACGCCATATTGTCCGGTAGCAGCTGAGAGCTGAAGACCGTCTACAGCTGGACCCGTCGACCAATCCAGTGAACCAGCCAGCTGGAGGAGTAGACAAGAGGGGAGGGGGTGGAGGGAAAGCCAAGCAGATCTGTACGTTACCTGTTGTTGTGAAGACTTGAAGGAGAAATTAGTAACTGCTGTCTCGGGCAACCCAATACTATATGACCAGTTCTTGCCATCATACATATAAAGGAACGAGGCGTGGAGAGCAGTGGAACATGGGCTTATCCAGCTGAAGCTCATGAACCAGGTGGTCAAATTCGACATGCATTGTGCGGGTCTGTAGGATTGGGTGAACCCAAAACCGGCAGCGATGATGACAAAGTCGCCTTTTGTAGCGCAGATATACCAGCACTATTAAAAACCATCTGCTCATGGTTAATAATGTCTATTCCAGTATTTCCTCCCACATTGTTCAACTCCGCCTAGCCGAGAACTACGCTACACGCCCCTTTTCTGCACCTCAGAGGTTGCGGTATGCAGATTCCTTTCCGAAAAATCCCGATCAGTGGACATGTAGCATAAGCAATTGTGCTATCGTCGTCTCCGCTAATGATGGAGGCATTAACGATGCTAGTCCTGTAGGCATTAAAGGGGTCTGTCCCACACACAGGTCGGTGGCCACCGGTCCTGGGTTTATTTACACATTGTCCGCAAGGAGCAAGATAATGCTGAGGTGGAATCATCTCACCAAACTGTTGACTGTGTAGTATTGCCTGTGGTAAGTTGGTGGTCTGGCCCATCCTTGGTTCAGGTAACTCGTGTTCAAGAGGGACTGGCCTCCATTACCTGTGGGGTGGAGTTGTTCTTTCCATCTTGTTGTTGAAAGCTGATGGTGTACTGTACTTAGAATTAAGTACAGGAGTAATGCAGCAGTTAACAGGTGGGACTGTAAGAGACGTAAAGGTTTTGCTGTAGTTTTAGCTGGGTTTTTTTAGCTTACATGCAGGACCTGCCAGGCTGCGTGCTTGCTCTGTGTTGTCCATCTTGAAAAAAAAAAAAGGGGGCCCCAGGACTAAGGCCTCAGATCCAGCTGAAGAAAAATGACCCAAAAGCATGATGCTGCCACCACCATACTTCACTGTAGGTATGGTGTTGTTTTTGGTGATGAGCAGTGTTGTCTGTCCGTCCATCTTCTTCCGCTTAATTCTTTTCGGGTCATATACTGAAAGAATAATTCTTTATTCTATATCTTTTGGTACCTCAGCATCTGTGTGTGAAGTCTACAAGGTCGTGGCAACATGACATTTTATCTTTATTTACATACACATGTTCTGTAATGTCTGAGAAAGGAGACAGCTTTGAAGAACCAGACTGAACCAGATATTCTTTCATGGATAGTTTTGAGATAACAGGATGCTTAAAGACTGAAAGTTGTGTATATGATTCAGAACAATTTCCATGGGCAGCTCTGAGTGTATCACTTATTGTTCTCCACTGATCAGTGCAAATCAAATTTACTGAAACTTTGATCCGGCCTGATTTTTTGACTGCTGGTTGAAGAGAATTTTTCCAACATGTATCTTTTGGAATTA
The DNA here is from genome assembly GCA_020510985.1 of Pholidichthys leucotaenia. Classification (NCBI taxonomy): domain Eukaryota; kingdom Metazoa; phylum Chordata; class Actinopteri; order Cichliformes; family Pholidichthyidae; genus Pholidichthys; species Pholidichthys leucotaenia. The sequence continues at coordinate 209,469,412 of CM035846.1, forward strand.
TGGCCAAAAAGTTCAACCTTTGTTTCACTGGACCATAACACATTTTCCCACATGCGTTTGGGAGATTTCAAATGTGTTTTTGCAAAATATAGTTGGGCTTGGATGTTTTTCTTCGTAAGATAAGACTTCCGTCTTGCCACCCTACCCCATAGCCCAGGCATATGAAGAAGACGGGAGATTGTTGTCACGCACACACACACACACACACAGAGAAAGAGAGAGAGGTTAATTCTATATTATTCTATTTTATTTCATCTCTGTATTATTCTTTTATATATTATATCTGTATTTTCTGGTGCATTGTGTGAGCCATTTATAATCTTATGTCCCAGAGTCCTGAGTGTTGAGTGAATGTGCGTGTGGATGGATGCAGGAATGTGAGGTTAGGTCAGCAAGATGTAAATAATGACCCAGGTTAGACTGCTTTAGTTATATTGACCTGCTCTGTTTCTGATACCCGGAATGCTATAGATTAAAGACACTTAAACTGTCTCGAGGAGATATCTTCAGATGTCTCAAGGACTTTTCTCTTGTTTACCTCCAACTATAAAAACACCAGACTTATGATGAATGGCAGAGAATGGTTGCTTGCTTGACTCTGAGAGACGGTCTGCTGTAACTCTTCCTGCTCTGATCAGAATTTAAATAAATGGCTCACGACTTGGAAACTGCCTATTTTGATTTTTGATTCAGTGTCATTCAGTTCAGTTTTATTCCATCACAAACACACACACGTATGTACAGTATGTATGTGTTCTTTTGGACCTTAGTGCAGCTTTTGATACTATCAATCATTTTATTTTACTTGATAGACTAGAACACCTTGTTGGACTTAATGGAACCTCGTTGCAGTGGTTTAAATCATATTTATCTGATAGGTTCCAGTTCGTTCATGACAGTAATGAGTTTTCTTCCAACTCAAAGCTCAGTCACAGAGTTCCACAGGGATCTGTGCAAGGCCTTGTTCTTTTTAGTTTACATATGCTTCCGCTAGGCAACATTATTAGAAAGCACTGTATACATTTTCATTGTTATGCAGATGACACACAGTTATACTTGTCAGTGAAGCCAGATGATGGTAATCAATTAGCCAGGTTAGAGGCCTGTCTTAAGGAAATCAAAGCTTGGATGACTTGTAATTTCTTGCTATTAAATTCAGATAAGACTGAAGTCATTCTAGTGTCCAAAAAACCTTAGAAATACCTTTTCAAATCAAACTCTTAGTTTGGATGTGGTTACTCTTTCTCTTAATAGTTCTGTGAGGAACATTGGAGTTATTTTTGATCAAGATCTGTTTTTTAATTCACATATTAAACTTGTTTCTAAGACTGCCTTCTATCATTTGTGTAATATTGCCAAGATTAGGAGCATTTGTCTGAGAGTGATGCTGAGAAAGTAATCCATTTTGTTAGCTGTAATTAGATTATTGTAACTCTTTATTATCAAGCTGTTCTAAAACATCTTTAAAAAGTCTTCAGCTGATCCAAAATGCTGCAGCAAGAGTTTTAACAGGTACTAGAAAGAGAGAGCATATCTCTCTGGTTTTGGCCTCCCTTCATTGGCTTCCCATAGAATTTAGAATTTAGTTTAAAATCCTTCTTCTCACTTACAAAGCTCTAAATAATCAGGCCCCTTTTTATTTAAAAGATCTGATACTACCCTATCATCCTAACAGAGCACTACACTCCCAAAATGCAGGATTACTTGTAATACCAGAATCTCTAAAAGTACAATGGGAGGCAGAGCCTTCAGTTATCAAGCTCCTGTCCTTTGGAACCAGCTACCAATCTGGATTCGGGAGTCAGACTCGATCTCTGTTTTTAAGAATAGGGTTAAAGCCTTCCTTTTTGATATAGCCTATAATTAGGGTGGAATCAGGTGCCCCTGAACCCTCCCTTAGTTATGCTGCTAATAGGTTTAGACAGCCAGGGGACCTCCAACAATGCACTGGGCTTCACTCCTTTCTTCACTCTCAATGAAATATTTTTGCTGGTCATTAACATCTGTTTGTTCTCTCCCATAGATTGAGTCCCTGTCATGCTGTTTGCTCTCTACATGTCTGTTCCTTTCTTCTTCTTCTTCTCTATCCCCTCATCCTCCAGCCAGTCACAGCAGATGACTGCCCCTCCCTGAGCCTGGTTCTGCTGGAGGATTCTTCCTGCTAAAAGGGAGTTTTCCTCTCCACCATTGCCAAGTGCTTGCTCACAGGGGATCACCTGATTGCTGGGGTCTTTCTGCAATTGTGGGGGTTTCCCCTACAGTTGAAAGTGCCATGAGATGACTGTTGTTGTGAAATGGCACGATATAAATAAAGTTGAATTAAGTTAAAAATAAAGTTGAATGTGTGTGTGAGAGAAAGAGAGAGAGGGAGAGAGAGAGAAATATACTCTCTGGGTCGATATTTATATTTTGCCGGGTAATTTTACCGACTGTAATGCTGTTGATACCATCTAACTGCAATGCTCCTGCACGGTGTATATAACTGTACATATATGTATATTTATTTACTGCTTTGGCTAATCTATTCTTATCTTATTATCTTATTTACGATTGCTTTAAGTGCTGCTATCCCTTTGCTGCTGCAATCCAGTAATTTCCTCACTGTGGGACTAATAAAGGCTTATCTTACACAAACACACACGCACATACACTACTCACTAAAACTTAGGGATATTTGGCTTTCGGGTGAAATTTCAGGATGCACCTAAAATGCACTATAAACTTTACAGGTGAACTTAATTTGACCTTCTCTAACTTTTTTAATGCACATGTCCAGCTGTTCACTGTTTCAGTACTTTTTGCATAACTTGGTGTTCTCTAACAAGGTGCTTAACAGTAAAATTTTCAACAGTTGTTTGATCCATGAATCGACCAATAAATTTTCTGTTTCAATTACAATTGGTATTTAAATAGTTAGGTTAATTGGCATCAAACTGGGGATTCTAAATTGTCTCTAGATATGACTGTGAGAGTGAATGGTTGTCTGTCTCTCTGTGTTGGCCCTGCGATGGACTGGCGATCTGTCCAGGGTGTACCCTGTCTCTCGCTCAAAGATGCTGGGATAGGCTCCAGCCCCCCCGCAACCCGAAAAGGATAAAGCGGAAGAAGATGGATGGATGGATGGATGGATTTAAATAGTCCTCTTCATCATGCTGTTCACATTTTGACACCATGAGACCAAGACAACACCTAACAATTGATCAATAGTACCTCGCCATTGTGAGGCTTCACACAGGACATTCTCAGAGGGAAGTGGCCACTGAGGTGTCACATTGTCATCAGCAGGATGCAACAGAGAGACTGAAAGAGTCACAGAAAGGCACAGAAGTGGACATCCTTTGACCACATTCCATGCTGATGACCACCTCATTGTGAACAGTGCCCTGTGGAACCGGATGATGAAGCCACTCAACTTCAGGCACATTTAAGGGAGGTGAGAGGCACCCAAGTGTCACGTCAGAGCGTTCGAAGCTGTTTACATCAGCGTGGTCTGCGTGCTAGATGACCTGCAAGGGCACCTGACCACACCACCAGGCACAGGTGTCATCATTTTACATGGGCCAGGGAGCATTTACGTTGGACAAGGGACCAGTGGACCTCAGTGCTCTTCTTTGATGAAAGTTGATTCACGTTGAGCAGAAATGATGGCTGTCAGTGATGTTGGAGACATCAAGGAGAGCGCTATGCATCAGTTTGTGTTGTCACCAGACGAGCCTTGGGTGGTGGTGGTGGTGTCATAGTCTGGGCAGGTGTGTTTAGTCAACACAGAACTGCCCTACACCTTGTGAATGGGACAGTGACAAGCTGGTACTACCTGAATAGTATCATTAATCCAGTCATTGTGCCCTTGCATGAACAACACGGGCCTAATTTCATCTTTATGGATGACCATGCTTCAGCTCCTCAAGGTCACATCATTAGGGAGTGGCTGCTTGAGGCTGGGATACCTCAAATGGAGTGGTCTGACCTGAATCCCATAGAAAACCTATGGCATCAGCTGAATCACCGTGTAGAGGCTCGTAACCCTGCACCCCACAACGCCAATGACCTGAGGGCTGCCCAATTCAGTTCAACTGTATTTATATTAGATTTGTTTATTTGACAGGGACAGTGCAATAAACATAGACAATTAATCAATGACAATCAATCTGATGTGTTGCACAAAGAGTGTATAGCTATTAGCTAATTTGCAACTCTTGTCCCTGGATGGGCTTTAGAAAGGAGAAACAAGTAAAAAGAAAAAAAAGGAAAGGAAAAGAAAAGATTAAAAAAAAAAATGAAAACAGAATACACAATAACCACATACATCAATGCAAAAAAGATAATAAATACATTATAAATACACAATTATAAATATTATAAATACACAAATATAACAACCTGACACACATTTGCCTATTTCAGGCCTCCCTCCCTTCGTCACTCACTATAAACAAACACATTCATTCCTTCCCTTCATTCACTCTCACCCTGCAGACAAACATTTCATACATGGGTACATTCTTGTTTATTTTTCAGCCAGTTTTTAACCTTTTTAGTGAAAGTTTTAAAGTCCGTTATTATTTTAATTTCATTTGGCATTGTGTTCCAGATGTGACTGCCCTTTATAGAGAAAGCTGTTTGTCCAAATGTGGTTCTGCGGTGGAATATAAAATATCGTGCCATTTTACAACAACAGTCATCTCATAACATTTTCAAACTGGAGGGGAAAACCCCACAATTGCAGAAAGACCCCAGCAATCAGGTGATCCCTTGTGAGCAAGCACTTGGCAACGGTGGAGAGGAAAAACTCCCTTTTAGCAGGAAGAAACCTCCAGCAGAACCAGGCTCAGGGAGGGGCAGTCATCTGCTGCAACTGGCTGGGGGGTAAGGGGATTGAGAAGAAGAAAAGAACAGACATGTAGAGAGCAAACAGCATGATGGGGACTCAGTCTATGGGAGAGAACAAACAGATGTTAATGACCAGCAAAAATATTTCATTGAGGGTGAAGAAAGGAGTGACATCCAGTGCATTGATGGAGGCCCCCCAGCTGTGTAAACCTGTTAGCAGCATAACTAAGGGAGGGTTCAGTGACCTGATCACACCGTAACTGTAGGCTATATCAGAAAGGAAGGTTTTAACCCTATTTTTAAAAACAGAGATCGAGCCTGACTCCCGAATCTAGATTGGTAGCTGGTTCCAAAGTAGAGGAGCCAGATAACTGAATGCGCTGCCTCCCATTGTACTTTTAAAGAGTCTAGGTATTACAAGTAATCCTGCATTTTGGGAAAGAGTAGCTGCATCCAAACTAAGTGTTTGATTTGGAAAGGCAAGGCAAGTTTATTTGCATAGAACATTTTGTGTACTTGTCAATTCAGAGTGCTTTACATAAAAACATTAAAATATTACAGCAAGGTGCAAAGGGAAACTACACATCAGAAGGCCATGAACCTCCTTTCCTTTTATTTTTTATACTTGGGGAAAAAAAAAAACACTGACGATGTTTTGACTAATCCAAATAGCATTAGGTTTTGTCAGTCCCTTTAAAGAGCTTCATACTCCTTTTATCAGGAGGCCTCTAACCCACTCCTTTACGTTTATGAGGGGGGCCTCAAACCTGCTCCTCAAACCCAAATAGCTTTAGGTTTTGTGAATCCCTTTAAAGAGTCTCAAACTCCTTTTATCAGGGGGGCCTCAAACCCGCTCCTCAGGAAGGTATTTCAAAGATTTTTTTTGGACCAACTAGAATTACTTTAGTCTTATCTGAATTTAATAGCAAGAAATTACAAGTCATCCAAGCTCTGATTTCCTTTAGACAAATCTCTAATTTGGCTTCACTGACAAATATAATTGTGTGTTATCTGCATAACAGTGAAAATGTATGCAGTGCTTTCTAATAATGTTTCCTAGCGGAAGCATACTGTTGTGTGAAAAAGTATTTGCCCACTTCCTGATTTCTCATTTTTTTGTATGTCACACTTAAATGTTTCAGATCATCAAACAATTTTAAATATTAGACATAGATGACACAAGTAAACACAAAATGCAGTTTTTAAATGAAGGTGTTTATTATTAAGGGTGAAAAAAATCCAAACCTACATGACCCTGTGTGAAAAAGTGATTGCTCCCCTCCCCCATTTAAAACATAAATTAACTGTGGTTTATTTGGAAAGCAGACTTCAATTTCTCGGGCCACACCCAGGCCCGATTACTGCTACACCTGTTCTCAATCAAGAAATCACTTAAATAGGACCTGCCTGACAAAGTGAAGTAGACCAAAAGATCCTCAAAAGCTAGACATCATGCTGCGATCCAAAGAAATTCAGGAACAAATGAGAAACAAAGTAATTGAGATCTATCAGTCTGGAAAAGGTTATAAAGCCATTTCTAAAGCTTTGGGACTCCAGCAAACCACAGTGAGAGCCATTATCCACAAATTGCGAAAATATGGAACAGTGGTGAACCTTTCCAGGAGTGGCCGGCCGACCAAAATTACCCCAAATGTGCAGCGACGACTTATCCAAGAGGTCACAAAAGACCCCACAACAACATCCAAAGAACTGCAGGCCTCACTTGCCTCAGTTAAGGTCAGTGTTCATGATTCCACCATAAGAAAGAGACTGGGCAAAAATGGCCTGCATGGCAGAGTTCCAAGACGAAAACCACTGCTGAGCAAAAAGAACATAAAGGCTCATCCCAGTTTTGCCAGAAAACATCTTGATGATCCCCAAGACTTTTGGGAAAATACTCTGTGGACTGACGAGACCAAAGTTGAACTTTTTGGAAGGTGTGTGTCCCATTACATCTGGCATAAAAGTAGCACAGCATTTCAGAAAAGGAACATCATGCCAGCAGTAAAATATGGTGGTGGTAGTGTGATGGTCTGGAGCTGTTTCACTGCTTCAGGACCTGGAAGACTTGCTGTGGCAAATGGAACCATGAATTCTGCTGTCTACCAAAAAATCCTGAAGGAGAATGTCCAGCCATCTGTTCATGACCTCAAGCTGAAGCACACTTGGGTTCTGCAGCAGGACAATGATCCAAAAACACACCAGCAAGTCCACCTCTGAATGGCTTAAGAAAAACAAAGTGAAGGCTTTGGAATGGCCTAGTCAAAGTCCCGACCTGAATCCAATTGAGATGCTGTGGCATGACCTTAAAAAGGCAATTCATGCTTGAAAACCCTCCAGTGTGGCTGAATTACAACAATTCTGCAAAGATGAGTGAGCCAAAATTCCTCCACAGCGCTGTAAAAGACTCATTGCCAGTTATGGCAAAGGCTAGATTGCAGTTGTTGCTGCTAAGGGTAGCCCAACCAATTATTAGGTTTAGGGGGCAATCACTTTTTCACACAGGCCATGTAGGTTTGGATTTTTCCCCCCCTTAATAATAAACACCTTCATTTAAAAACTGCATTTTGTGTTTACTTGTGTTATCTTTGTCTATTATTTAAATTTGCTTGGTGATCTGAAACATTTAAGTGTGACAAACACTAAAAAAGAGAAATCATGAAAGGGGCAAACACTTTCTCACACCACTGTATATAAACTAAAAAGAATTGTTGAGCTTCAAGTTAGAAGAAAACTCATTGACATGAACAAATTGGAACCTATCAGATAAGTAAGATGTAAACCACTGCAACAAAGTTCCATTAAGTCCAATATGGTGTTCTAATCTATCAAGTAAAACATTATGATCAACAGTATCAAAAGCTGCACTAAGGTCTAAAAGGACAAGGACAGAATCAAGTCCATTATCAGATGGTGTAAGGAGATCATTAGTGACCTTCACGAAAGCCGTTTCATTACTATGATGAATTCTAAACCCTGATTGAAACTCTTAAAATAAACCATTTCCCTGCAAGTGGTCAAATAATTGCGTAGCAACAACTCTTTATAAGGTTTTTGAAATGAAAGGCAGATTAAAAATTGGTCTATAGTTAGCTAAAACTCCTGGATCCAGCGTTGGTTTTTTAAAGTAACTGTTTAACTACAGCAGTTTAAAAAGCCTGCAGTACATGGCCTAATGTTAATGAAGAATTGATTATTTGAAGAATTATCATCATTATAGCAGTCTGTCGGGGGCGACAATGACTGTTTCATTTAGGTCTGATCAGATTCCTCCACGCAGCTCTGTAATTCACCTTCCGCTGCTAGGAACTCCTGACCTTGTTAACCCGGGCGACGTCCGAGCCGGTATGAGTTGCTCTCTGACTGACCATTTCATGAAACTGCTTGCAAAGCATTTGAGTACCGCTAGCTTTTGCTGGACTAGCGACACATTCTTGGCAGATAGAGGTATTATCAGTGACAAGGACAGGCCAAGACAAACTGACTCCAGTATCTGTTGCAGTGACTGAGCAGATGATAGGTTTGTTTATTTCTGCTCTTTGTGTAGTGCATGTCATGATGCACCGACTGGCAAAATTCCACCACAGACCTTGCGACAGATGTGCTTATCTGCCAGGATGTCCAGTCTCACCCCGTGTAACTGGGATTGGTCCACCACAGACCTGGTTTTACGAAGAATAGAGCTACCAATAAATGGGAAGATTCATTAAATAACCTGGTATGAATCGGAACTAGTAGACAAGTTGAAGGCGTGGATAAGGAAATTATTTTATCTAACTAAGGTCAGTTGGAGCAAACTCATCCAAATGAATGTCAGTTGAAGGAGCTGTAGTTGTTAGAGTATTTAAATTAATGATGGGAAGGATCTGACTGATTTTATTTCTGATAGATGAAATTGTATTGTTGAAGAAGTTCATAAAGTCCTGACTAGTGAGTTCTAAGGGAATGCTAGATTTGACAGTGTCCTGACTCTGTCATCCTGGCTACAGTGCTGAAAAGAAACCTGGGATTGTTCTTGTTCTCTTCTCTTGTTCTCTTCTTTTTTTTTTTTTCTCGGCGCCACACGAGTAGGCTGCCTTTTGCAACAGCGGCTCGATTCCGAGTCTTTTTCCCTTCCTCTCTCTTTTGATCCGTCTTTTTTTTTCACCCCACTTATATCACGGACACACAGATCGTCCTAAATGTCTCCTGAGCCGGTGGACGGAGCCACTGTTTATAGCAGGATACGATACAGCAGAGAACAGCTGCTAGCATTCAACCGCCACCCGGTCCCATTGGAAAAACTCGACATACCGAGAGAACTGAGGCGAAAACGCCGCGGCTGCCGGGCTGGAGTAAGGCGGAGGACAAAAAATATAAGGTACAGACCCTCCCTTCCATCTGTTGTCATGGGAAATGTACGGTCGATACTGGGAAAGTTAGATGAGCTAGCGGCTATCTCCCGTTATGATAGCACATACCGGGAGTGCTCTCTCCTTTTGTTTACTGAGACGTGGCTAACTGAACTAGCAGCAGATGCTAACATTGAGCTGGAGGGTTTTCACATGATACGAGCTGACCGAACACCAGACAGTGGCAAGGCTAGGGGCGGTGGAGTGATAATGTATGTTAACAACAACTGGTGCAGACCGGGACATATCACTGTTAAACAACGACACTGCAGCAAAGACATTGAGTTGCTAGCTGTTAGCATGAGGCCTACATATCTCCCGAGAGAACACTCACACGTGATCTGCATTGTTGTTTATGCAAATCCGACGGCGAACGCTGGGACAGCACGTGACGTCATCCATTCAGTAACCAGCAGGCTGCAGACAGAACACCCAGATGCTCTTCTCCTCATCTCAGGCGATTTCAACCATGTTTCACTGTCTCCCATTCTACCCACGTTCACCTAGTATGTCACATGCCACACTAGAGACAATAAAACACTGGATTTATTCTACGCAAACACTAAGGAGGCGTACACCTCATCACAACTCCCCCCACTCGGGAGATCGGATCACAACTTGGTTCATCTCCGGCCGGTGTACAAACCCCTAGTGCACAGACAACCTCCGGCCATGCACACTGTGGAGTTATGGTCTGAGGAGACAATGGACACCCTAAAGGGCTGTTTTGAAGCCACCGCCTGGAAGCAGCTCTGCGATCCACATGGTGAGGACATCGATGGCCTCATTCACACCTTCACGGGCTACCTCAGCTTCTGTGTGGACAAATCCGTTCCCACCAAGACCATACGGCGTCACTCAAACAACAAACCCTGGATCAACCCTGAGATAAAAACACTTCTGAGAGAGAAGAAGAGGATCTTCAGGTCAGGGAACAGGGAGATGCTGAAGTCCGTACAGAGGGAGCTGAGGAGAAAGATCAGAGAAGGCAAGGACAGCTTCAGGAAGAAGATGGAGGACAAGCTGCAACAGAGCGACATCAGCGGGGTCTGGAGAAACCTCAAAACCATCTCGGGGCTCCAGAATACCTCCCCCCAGGCCACAGGGGGCAGGGAGTGGGCGAACAACCTGAATCTGTTTTTCAATAGATTTGACCAACCGCCCTCCCCCCTGACTGCACAACAACCACTGCTGCCTCTAAAGAAATCAAGTCCTGCTGCCCACTCCCCACTCCACCAACACCCCCCCACTCCCAACACACAGCCCCCCATCCTGACCCTGACCAGGACCCAGGTGAGGACGGAGCTGAGGAAGATCAAGGCGAGGAAGGCGCCGGGACCGGACGGCATCAGCGCAAAGCTCCTCAAGTCCTGTGCAGACCAGCTGTGTGGGATTATGACGTATATCTTCAACATGAGCCTGAAACTGGGGAGGGTACCACAGCTGTGGAAAACATCTTGTGTGGTACCTGTACCAAAAACTTCCCACCCCAAAGACCTGAACAGCTACAGACCGGTGGCCTTGACGTCCCACTTGATGAAGACCCTGGAGAGACTGCTCCTTGCTCACCTCCGCCCCCTGGTGGAACCAGCGATGGATCCACTCCAGTTCGCCTACCAGCATGGCATTGGGGTGGAGGATGCGGTGATCTTCCTCCTTCACCGTTCTCTGTCCCACCTGGAGAAGCCCGGGAATATGGTGAGGATCATGTTCTTTGACTTCTCCAGTGCTTTCAACACCATCCAACCGATGATCCTGAAGGACAAGCTGCTGCGCGCAGGGGTGGACCAGCACCTGTCATCATGGATCCTGGACTACCTCACGAACCGGCCTCAGTTTGTGAGAACCCGGGACTGTGTGTCCGACACGATCATCAGTAGCACGGGGGCCCCCCAGGGAACGGTGCTGGCTCCCTTCCTGTTCACTCTTTATACTGCGGACTTCTCACACAACACAACACACTGCCATCTACAGAAGTTCTCTGATGACTCTGCGATCGTTGGCCTCATCTCCAATGGAGATGAAGCTGAGTACAGAGGGCTTATCCAGGACTTCGTGGACTGGTGCCATCGGAACTGCCTCCAGATCAACGCGAGGAAAACTAAGGAGCTGGTGGTGGACTGCCGCAGGCATGGGCAGCCCCTCACAGTACCAGTAAATATACAGGGAACAGACATCGAGATGGTGACATCCTATAAGTACCTGGGTATTCATCTGAACAATAAACTAGACTGGTCACACAATACTGATGCACTCTACAAGAAGGGACAGCGCAGGCTGTTCCTGCTGAGGAGACTCAGGTCTTTTGGTGTACAAGGGGCGCTGCTGAAGTCATTCTATGACACGGTGGTGGCATCAGCCATCACTTTTGGAGTGGTCTGCTGGGGCAGTGGCATTACTGCAGCCGATAGGAAGAGACTGAACAAACTGATTAAGAAAGCTAGCTCTGTCCTGGGGCAGCGCCTTGATCCGATGGAGGAGATAGGAGAGAGAAGGATGGTGGCTAAACTGTCATCTCTGCTGGAGTCCGAGTTCCACCCTATGCAGGACATACTGAATGCACTGAGGAGCTCATTTAGCAGCAGACTACATCATCCCAGGTGCACAACCGAGAGGTTTCGTAGGTCCTTCCTACCAACGGCTGTCAGACTGTACAACCTAAGCAGGGCTGCTCGCAGAGATAGCAAAAAGACGTAACAAACTAATAGTTTTTTGAATGCAAAAGATGCAATAGACTTACACAATGGTCCCCTCCGGCATACAACTAGGAACATACCGGTCGCTATGGAGGGTGAGAATATGTATGGGCACATAATCATACCATGTAGGATAACTAAGTAGACGGTTATGCTGTTTCATTCCATCTAGCAACAATGCTCTGCACTGTGTGTGTTTATATATTTACATATTTATTCCATCTAGCTACAATGCTCAGCACTGGGTGTGTTTATATATTTATATATCTACATATTATTCCATCTAGCTACATTGCTCCGCACTGTGTGTGTTTATATACTTGCATATTTATTCCACCTAGCTGCAATGCTCCGTACTGTGGGTGTTTATATATTTACATATTTATTCCATCTAGCTACAATGCTCTGCACTGTGTGTTCATATATTCATATATTTATTCCATCCAGCTACAATGCTCTGCACTGTGTGTCTGTGTGTGTGTGTATATATATATATTTTATAGTAATACGTACATATGTATATTAGCTGCTCTTGCTTGCTTGTTTTTTTCTTGCCTTCTGATTGTTGCTCTGAGTGTTGCTATCCCTGTGCTGTTGCAATCCTGGAATTTCCCCGTTGTGGGACTAATAAAGGCTTATCTTATCTTATCTTATCTTATCTTAATGCAGAATAATAAGTTGTTCTGGCTTTCTGAAGAGATTTTTTATAAATTAGAAGATTTCTCCAAGCTAGATAGATTTCATCTAATTTAGTGGAGCGCCATTTTCTTTCTTCTTGATGAGTCTTCTGTTTTAAACTACGAGTTTCTGTGTTGAACCAAGGAGTCAGAAATCTCTGATTAGATTTTGTCTTTTTTTAAAGGGGCCACCATGTCTAGAGTGTGATGCAGAGAAGCTGTAACACTATCTACCATGCTGTCTGCTACAGAAGGAGTAAAATCTCCATAACTTCTCTCCGTTGTATTGACACATGGCATTGAGGAAACGCTCTGCTTAAATTCAGTTCAGTCACCATTGCGCATGTGCCGGCGTCTGTAAATGTCACGTCGCGTCAAAGCGTTATCTTGTCCGCTTTTGTTTATTTTTATTAACTTCGTTTTAAATTTTTTCTCTTTTTACTGATATTAGCTTTTTACTTAGTGTTGGCCTAGCAGAAAGCCCGATCAGGCACACAGGTGCATCAGACCCCGGGCATGGCTGTTTCACCAGGCTAGGCTAACCTGTTTTTAGCTAGCTAGCTATCCACTTCTCGCCTGGAACGTCATGACTCCATCCCCGATGTGTGTCAGCTGTGTGTCCCTCCTTAAGAAGGTTTCTGAGTTGGAAGTGAGACTTTCCAACCTCTATAAGATTCGGGAGGCTGAAGACCACCTAGATACTATAATCCTCGGGTGAACATTGGCCCCGGCAACCGACTCGCAGCTGGCAGAGACGGCTACTTACCTGGGTGAATTTAACACATTGCCATCCACTTCCACCCCTGCTGTGGTCTCCTCAGCTGTCCAGGACCCCAGCAATAAACACTGGCTTCAGCTTGGAGCTAAACGTAAAGCCCCGGGTGGTTTTTCTCATCCTCAATGCACGCCCTGGACCTTGGTTGGGCCAACTAGCAAACATCGGCGACTGACCAGACATGGCCGCGCCGCCTCTCTTCCCCTGCTACTGGAAAACAGATTCAACATCCTTTACCTGGAAGATTTTCCCCACCTGGATGTTGATCATCCTCCCATGGCCGCCCCTCCTCCTTCTTCTTCAGCAGCAGCCCAAACCCGCAAGCCCCGGGTTAAAACTACTTTAGGTGTGCCAAACTATATACAAGCTCCAAAAAGAAGAGAGCGCATCACCCCGCCATCACAACAACAACATCAGCAAAATTATCCACCATTTCAGAAACCACCGGCAAGGCCTCCCCAGACGACGTTGGTAATTGGTGATTCGATTATGAGGAACATCAGAAGCAGGTACTGTGTCACTAAATTTTTTCCTGGGGCTAAAGTGTCAGACATTGAGGCTGTTACCCCTGACCTATTAAATGAATTCCCCCATGCTAAAACTGTCATTGTACATGTTGGATGCAACAACATCCCAGATGAAGCGTCGGGGATCTTAAAGAGTGACTTCAAGAGCCTTCTGTCCACTCTTATGAACTGTGGCAGACTTGTGTTTATTTCTGGGCCATTGGTACCTTTCAGACAAGGTTACAATTATTTTAGCAGAACTCTCAGCCTTAATGCCTGGTTGTGTTCTACATGTCCTACTTTTAACATTGGTTTTGTAGACAGTTTCAACCTGTTTTGGAACCGGCTATCATTTATGAGGCCAGATGGCATCCATCCAAATTGACTTGGTGCACGTGTTTTAAGGGACAATCTGTTCTGTTGCATTCAGCGTTTTTTAGTACAGTGACTGAAATTTGGTGCGTTAACTCATCCCGAAGTTCCTGGGTCTGCCAACCAGCCCTTCTTTGTTTCCACTTCTCATATTAATCCTATTAATCCAAATAATCCTCACTGTTTAGATCAGTCTTCAATTTATAACCCCATAGAGATTGTGTCTGTCTCCTATTACCCAAAATATTATAACCTCAGACAAATACAACATAACTTGATAAATACACGCCTTTCTGCAGCTTCTCCTCATCCGCCACCCCTCAACTTAGCCCCTGTCTTCCCCCTCAGAGAACCTTTGTCTACTCCCCCCAAAGTTAATAAAAATATAATGTATAAACATCCCAAAGTGATTAAAGTTTGTTGATACTATCAACCATGATATTCTACTTGATAGATTAGAACACTATGTTGGACTAAATGGAACTTTGCTGCTGTGGTTTAGATCTTATTTCTCCGATAGACTTCAGTTTGTTCATATCCATAATGAGTTTTCTTCCAACTCTAAGCTCATTCATGGAGTTCCACAGGGATCTGTGCTAGGCCCTACTCTTTTTAGTTTATATATGCTTCCGTTAGGCAACATCATTAGAAAGCACTTTATACATTTTCATTGTTACACAGATGACACACAATTATACCTGTCAGTGAAGCCTGATGATTGTAATCAATTAGCCAAGTTAGATGCCTGTCTTAAGGAAATTAAAGCTTGGATGACTTGTAATGTTTTGCTATTAAACCCAGATAAGACTGAAGTCATTCTTGTTGGTCCAAAAAAACCTTAGAAATACCTTTCCAAATCAAACTCTTAATTTGGATGCGGCTACTCTTACTCTGAATAGTTATGTGAGGAACCTTGGAGTTATTTTTGATCAAGATCTGTTTTTTAATTCACATATTAAATTTGTTTCTAAGACTGCCTTCTATCATCTGCGCAATATTGCCAAGATTAGGAGCATCTTGTCTCTGAGTGATGCTGAGAAACTGATCCACGCTCTTGTTAGCTGTAGATTAGATTACTGTAACTCGTTATTATCAGGTTGTCCTAAAATATCTTTAAAAAGTCTTCAGTTGATCCAAAATGCTGCTGCAAGAGTTTTAACGGGTACTAGAAAGAGAAATCATATCTCTCCGGTTGTGGTGTCCCTTCATTGGCTTCCCATAGAGTTTAGAATTAAGTTTAAAATCCTTCTTCTCACTTACAAAGCTCTTAATAATCAGGCCCCCTTTTATATAAAAGATCTGATATTACCCTATCATCCTACCAGAGCACTACGCTCCCAAAATGCAGGATTACTTGTAATACCTAGAATCTCCAAAAGTACAATGGGAGGCAGAGCCTTCTGCTGTCAAGCTCCTTTCCTGTGGAACCAGTTACCAATCTGGGTTCGGGAGTCAGACTCAATCTCTGTTTTTAAGAATAGGGTAAAAACCTTTCTCTTCAATATAGCCTACGATTAGGGAGGGATCTTGAGTCTCTTAACCCTTCCTTTGTTTTGCTGTTAATAGATTTAGACTGCAGGGTGACCTCCAATTATGTACTTGGCTTCTCTCCGTTAATGTTTGCTCTCTTTATGTCTGTTCTTTTCATCTTCTCTATCCCGTCATCCCCCAGCCAGTTGCAGCAGATGACTGCCCCTCCCTGAGCCTGGTTGTGCTGGAGGTTTCTTCCTGTTAAAGGGGAGTTTTTCCTCTCCACCGTCGCCAAGTGCTTGCTCACAGGGGATCGCCTGATTGCTGGAGTCTTTCTGCAATTGTGGGGTTTCCCCTACATTTGAAAGTGCTATTAGATGACTATTGTTGTGATCCATCCATCCATCCATCCATCTTCTTCCACTTAATCCTTTTCGGGTGGCGGGGTGAGGTTGGGCTGGAGCCTATCCCACCATCTTTTGGGTGAGAGGCAATTGAATTGAATTAAATTTGATAACAGCATCATCTGAGAGACATCTACTGTAGTAATATTTTTCTTTAGGAGCCAAATAGTGAGAAATAGTAAAATCAAAAGTTAACAGATAATGGTCTGACAGTACAGGGTTATGAGGAGACACTACCAGATTTTCTGTTTCTATGCTATACTGTATGTCAGCACAAGGTCCAACGTGTGGTGGAGATAATGGGTAGAATTTCCTTCATTCTGAGAAAGCCCTATTGAGTCTAATATTGAATAAAATGACATGTTAAGGCAATCACTATCTAAGTCTACAGTGTCCTACTATAATTATTCTATCTGATATGAGCACAAAATCAATCAAGAGCTCTGCAAATTCAATTAAAAATTCTGAGTAAGCTGTGGGAGGGTGATAAACTATGGCAAATAAAATTGGTTTGAACCTAAAATTGCTACAATGCCCAATACTGAGGACCAGGCCCTCAAAGGCATTATAACATGTTTTTTGCTTTACATTCACTAGTAATTGGAATGGTAAATTATTGCTCCTCCTCCTCCATGTCAACTTCTGGGATTTTGACAGTTTAAATAACCAGAGGGAGTTGATTCATTTAAACCAACATAATCCTCTTGCCCTAACCAAGTCTCTGTAAGGGATAGTAAATCAATTTGATGATCAATTAACAGACCATGGACTAGCAGAGACTTGGGAGTTAGAGACCTAATATTTAACAAACCATATTTAATTTTTAAATTATGAGAAGGAACAGAGGCCAAGTCATTAGATTTAGAGCTACGCGTTTAATTTGGGTTTTATCAGCTTTTTGTTTAATCACTTTGCTTATTATTGCTTATACAGTATATTTTTATTTACTTTAGAGGGCACAGACAGGGATTCTCTGTTGGGGAAGACAAGGGCTAAGTTGAGGGGTGGCAGATGGAGAGTAGCTGCAGAGAAGCTGCCCTTCAAGAAGAGTGGAATGCCATCCCATGCCTCAGCAGACAATAAGTCGACTTGTGAACAGCATGAGACATCATTGTCAAGCTGTAATTGATGCTCAAGGGCACATGACAAGTTCTTTCTTTCAAAGGTCTTTTTATTATTATTAATTGAAGTATCAATACAATACAAAGTATTAGAAATTTTCATTTTTGTTTCAACCAAACAGTAAAAAACTAGAACTTAAAGCCAACAAATGTAAATGCTTCAAAGCACAAAAACCTTTAAATAAACAATAAAAAAAAAAAAAATACAAAGAAAAATTGTGTGTGTGAAGTGGGGGTGGGGTAAAGGGGATATGAGCTACTCAGAAACTATAATCGTGGGTCTTTCAAAGAAATCAAGAAACGGGCGCCATAATTTATAGAATTTGTTTTCAGAGCCACAGACTGTATATCTGATTTTTTTCTAAATCCAAACAGGACATTATATCTTTTATCCACTGTAAATGTGAAGGGGGCGAAGAGTCTTTCCACTTCAGTAATACAGCACGTCTGGCCAATAATAATGAAAATTTGAATACTTTTAATTTGGAACTTGGCAAGACAAGTTCTGGAGCCACACCAAAAATGGCGCATAATGGATCAGGTTTAATTTGATATTGCAGGACTTCAGACATAGTGATAAAAACAGAATGCCAAAAATTCATCAATGCAGGGCAGGACCAATACATGTGAAGCAAAGTGCCAGGAGCGCTACCACACTTTTCACAAGTTGGGTCTATATCCGAGTAAATACGTGCTAACTTAACCTTGGACAGGTGCATCCGGTGTACAATCTTAAATTGAATAAGAGCGTGACGAGCACACATTGATACAGTGTGAACCTGGCCAAGAATAGAGTCCCACAGTTCATCAGTAAAAGTAAAATTAAGATCTTGTTCCCAGTTCAATTTGATAGCGGCCAGAGAAGAAGATTGTAAATTTGAAATTAAATTATATAAAACTGACATTACCCCCTTAGAAGTTGGTTTAACTAATAAAAAATCATCTAGAGGATTATCAGAAGGTTTTTGAGGGAATTGTTTTGTCATGGTTTGCACATAATGTCTGACCTGGAGGAAGCGGAAAAAATGTGTAGAAGTGATGTTGAATTTGGTGGAAAGTTGAGAAAAACTTGCAAATTGACCATCAAAATATAAATCCGCAAAAGATTTTAAACCTTTTCTGTGCCATATATGAAATGCACTATCAATAGTTGATGGGGTAAATAAATGATTTGCGGCAATTGGACTTCTAATGGAAAAAAACTGAAGACCGAAATTTTTCCTGAATTGAGACCAAATTCTAAGAGACTGACGAACTACTTTATTATTACCCAGTGTAGACAAAGCAAGGGGAAGTGGTGAACCTAAAATTGCCGGTAGGGAAGTTTGATTGTCCACATGTGACTCCATAAGGATCCAAATAGGTGATTTGGGTTCCAGATAAAAATGTTTCCAATATAACATGCACCTGATATTTGCTGCCCAGTAGTAATATTGAAAGTTAGGCAGAGCCATGCCACCTACTGATTTGGGTCTTTGAAGAAAAACTTTCCTCAATCTCGGATGTTTACCATTCCAAATAAATGAGGTAATCAGAGAGTCCAAAGACTTAAAAAAGGATTTAGGAATAAAAATGGGGAGACATTGAAACAAATATAAAAACTTTGGAAGTAACATCATTTTTACAGAATTGATTCTGCCAATTAAAGACAAGGATAATGGGGACCATTTGGAAAGTATTAACTTGCACTGGTCAAGTAAGGGGAGAAAATTATTTTTAAACAAGTAATTAAATTGTTTAGTGACACATATCCCAAGATAATTAAAATGATCAATAACAACCTTGAAAGGAAAATTTTCAAAATCCTGAACTTGAATCTTTTCATTAATCAGAAACAGTTCACTCTTTTTTTTTTTCCACAATATCTTTATTGAACCTTTTTTTTTTTAACAAACATGATACAAACAATCAAACACTAACACTAAAGTACTACAAAAAAAAAAAAAGGATGCACTAAAAACACCAACAACCACCAGCAAAATCAAATCTTCAACAATGCTCCTCTGTTTAGTCTAGACAATCCAATACATAAGTATACATATTATGTTCACCAGTTTGGAATTTACAAGGTCCACACACATCATTCACCTTCTTCTTCAAAAGTTATGTTTAAATTTTTTACATAATCAATAAAAGGTCTCCATATATTCTCAAACACAATTTCCTTTGATTTCAGTATATATGTTATTCTTTCTAATGGAAGGTTTGTTAACATCTGTCTTAACCACTGAGTCACATCTGGTCTATGAGTCTTTTTCCATAATAGTGCAATACATTTTTTGGCATTAAGCAAACTGAGGTCTATGAATGTTCTTTCACTTTTATTAAAATTATGCTTTTCTGGGTACAGACCCTACAAAAACAATTTAGGATTCAATATGATTTGTTTTGAGATTATTTTTTCAATTGTTACCCTCACCTCTTCCCAAAACATTCTTATTATTCTACATTCCCATACACAATGAAATGGAGTTCCTTTACTTTCCATGCATTTTGTGCATGTATCTGGTATATTTTTGTTATATTTATTTAACTCCTCCGGTGTAACATACATCCGCATTAACCATTTGAAATGTATCAATTTAAGGCGTACATTTATTGATTTGGTTTGAGCTTCTGTACAAGCCAATTCCCATTGTTCCTCTGAAATTTCAGTTTGCAGATCTTCTTTCCAGTAGTTTAATCTTTTCAGTGAATTTTCACTTGAAGATAGTGTCAATGAGTTATAAAACTCTGAAATAATACCCTTTCTTTTACTATCTTTCATCATCATTTTTTCCAAGGATGAATAAATAGGTCGAGTGAGAGCTTTATTTTGATTTGATCGAATAAAGTTTCTAAGTTGAAGATATTTAAAAAAATGTGTTCTATTGAGATTAAATTTGATCCTCAGCTCTTCAAAAGACATTATGTTATCTGCACATGGCAAATATAAATCCTGAATCTTCTGTATCCCTTTTAAATTCCATACAGCGTCCGCTCTCCCTGGTTTAAAATATTGATTACCCCATATTGGACTAAATTGTGACAGTAACTGTGGTTCTTTTAAATAGTTTTTAGCTTCACACCATATTTTGATCATATGCTTTACAAATGGATTTTTAACTTGTTTTTGTAATTTTTTTGCCGAATCTGAGTATATGAATATGGGAAGAGGTAAAGGTAAATTGTATGATTCCATTTCAGTCCAGTGAGGGAGATCATTTGATGAAAAATAATATGTCATAGACCTCAGTTGTGCCGACCAATAATACAACATAAAATTTGGACATTTCAGATCTCCACGATCAAATGGTAAATATAATAAAGACAGACGTAATCTAGCCCTCCTGTTGTTCCATATAAATTCCACTAACTTTTTTTTTATTCTTGAGAATAAATCTAAAGGTGGTGATAAGGGAATGTATTGAAATAAATAAAGTATTTTAGGTAAAATATTACTTTTAAGTATATTGATTCTCCCGATCATCGACATTGGTAGTGACATCCATCTCTGAGTTAACTCATTGATATCTGTCATTAAGGCTTCATAGTTGACACTGGCGACTGATTCTAGCTTAGGCACAATTTAGATTCCTAAATATTTAAACTGATTTACAACATTGAATTGATTTACCTCAGGGGCTGGGTAATTTCTCTGGGTCTCATTTAGCATTAATATTGAAGATTTAGTTTTATTTATTTTATATCCTGATATTTCCCCCAAATTCTTTATTAAATTCAACAAGGTTGGAATTGATTTTTTTAGATTCGACATAAACAAAATTATGTCATCGGCGTACAGGGAGATTTTATGTTCTGTTGGTCCAACTTTAATTCCATATATTTGTGAATGTAAACGTATCGCTATCGCTAAAGGTTCAGTTGCCATAGCAAACAGTAAAGGTGAAAGTGGACAGCCTTGTCGACATCCTCTATTGATTTTTATTGGTTTTGAAATATTGTTATTTGTTAGGATTTCTGCTGTAGCATTATTGTATATTATTTGAACCCATTTTATGAAATTATTTCCAAGTCCAAACCTTTGTAGGACTTCAAAAAGAAAGGGCCATTCAACTCTATCAAAGGCCTTTTCGGCGTCCAGTGATAGGAGAGCTGTATCCGGTGCTTCTTTATTAAAATAAATAATATTAAATAGTCTTCTTACATTATGGAAGCCTTGTCTTCCCTTTATAAAGCCATTCTGATCTCGATTAATAATATTTGGTAAAATTTCTTGTATTCGTCTTGCTAAAATTTTACAGATTATCTTAAGGTCGGCGTTTAATAGGCTTATTGGTCTCATATTTTCACATTTATTAGAGGGCTTACCTGGTTTTGGCAGCAGTATAATTAAGGCATTATTTATGTATGATGGTAAATTATTATTTTGAAATGCTTCTAAAACCATTTCCAAAAAAGGTTTTATTAATTTATTCTTAAATTTCTTATAAAGGTCAACTGGAAGACCATCTGGTCCTGCACTTTTTCCTGATTTCATATTATCAATGGCTAGCCCAACTTCTTCTTGACTAATTTTAGACTCCAATATCTCCCTGTTTTCATTTGGAATACACGGTATAGATAGTTCGTTCAAAAACCCATTTAGTTTTGTTAAATCAAATTCATTTTTAGTATCATATAATTTTTCATAGTAATCTCTAAAGGCTCTGTTAATTTCTAAAGGATCTATAACTACCTGTCCGTTACTTATAATACTAGTAATTGGTGTTTTAATTTCTAATTGTTTAGAAACAGTTCACTCTTATTAAGATTAATTTTATAACCAGAAAACCTACTAAAACTATCCAAAATATTAAGTATAGCGGGTAATGAAGTAAGTGGGTTGGAGAGAAATAATAAAAGATCATCAGCATAGAGTGAAACCCTATGCTCAATGCCACCCCTACGAATGCCTAGAAAGTCCCGGCTCCCACGGATTGCAATAGCTAACGGCTCAACTGCCAAGGCAAAGAGCAACGGGCTCAAAGGACAGCCTTGCCTCGTACCACGGTAAAGTCTAAAATAGTCAGAATAGCGACAATTAGTTAACACTGAAGCTAAAGGACTAGCATAGAGAAGTTTAATCCAGGAACAGAAGGAAGGACCAAAACCGAGCCTCTCCAAAGTAAAAAACAAATACTCCCACTCAACCCTATCGAATGCCTGTTCAGCGTCCAAACTAATAAGACATTCAGGTATGTTGTGGTGAGGAGTATAAATAATATTAAACAACCGCCGCAAGTTAAAAAAAGAATGGCGATTTTTAATGAAACCGGTTTGGTCCTGTGAAATTATAAAAGGAAGAATCTTTTCCAACCTTGAAGCTAACAACTTTGACAAAATTTTAACATCGGTATTTAACAAGGAAATAGGCCTGTAAGAAGCACAATCAACAGGATCCTTATCCTTTTTAAGCAACACAGTGATACAGGCCTGATAGCATGAAGGAGGAAGTGTACCAGAGTCAAGCGACTCTGTAAAAACTTGACAAAGGAAAGGGGCGAGGTCATCAGAGAATTTTTTGAAAAAATCAGCGGAAAACCCATCAGGTCCTGGAGATTTTCCTGATTGCATGGATGATATTGCCAGCTGAATTTCTTCTTTTGTGATGGGAGCTTCTAAAATTTGCCGAGATTCTGAAGAAATCTAAGGAATATCAATAGAATCAAAAAAAATTTCCAAATCCTTTAAGTTTGTTGTATATTCTGAGGTATATAATTTGGAATAAAATGACCTGAAAATATCATTAATCGCTTGTTGGTCAGATGTCACCTCTCCTTTATCTGTCCTAACTCCAGTAATAATTTGCTTAGCTCTAATACCACGTAGTTGATTAGCTAGAAGTTTACTGGTTTTTTCGCCATGTTCATAAAATTCACTCTTGTTCCTTATTAAACAACCTTCAATTTGTCGAGTAGAAAGTAAATTAAGTTTAGTTTGTAATGTCATACGTTCCTTGTACAGAGCGGGTGATGGAGATTGAGCATATTGTCTGTCAATGTCCAGGATTTGATCTAAAATAGCCTTCTGTTCCTGTATTAAGGATCGTCTTTTAAATGCTGCCAATGAAATAAATTCCCCCCTAAGAAATGCCTTCATGGCCTCCCATATCGTTTTATTTGACATACCAGGAGTTTTATTTTCTTTCAAAAAAAAATTAATTTTAGAAGAAATATTCGCAACCAATTTTTCATCTGTAAGTAATAATGGATCCAATCTCCAATGCTTTCTCATGGAGTCACATCCATGGAGGATCATTTTAAGTACAAGAGGGGCATGATCAGAAACCGAGATGCTATCATAACTGCAAGAGCAAAGGTTATTAATTAATAAATTGTCAACAAAAAAATAATCTATTCTGGTATAAGTATGGTGTACGTGAGAGAAAAAAGAATAGTCCCTGCCGTTAGGATGTAAAAAACGCCAAGGATCTGTAAGGCTATATTCCTCAAGAAAAGACTTAACATAAGTTGCAGATTTATTAAGACTAGCAGGTTTTGAAGATGAGCGATCTAAGATCGGATCCATATACAAATTAAAGTCACCCCCAAGAATTAGAGAATGAGTATTTAAATCTAGAAGTTGCGAAAAAAGGTTGCGAAAAAAGTGCACATCATCAAAATTCGGTGCATACAGATTAGCCAAAGTGACATGTTTATCGCCAAGTTTACCTGATACTATTACAAATCGTCCATTTTTATCTGATACAACATTAGAGGGAATAAATGGGATATTTCGATCAATAAGAATAGCAGCGCCCCTGGCCTTAGCTTTAAAATTTGAATGAAAAAATTGTCCTGACCAACATTTTGACAAACGCAAGTGGTCGGAATCCTGCAAATGGGTTTCCTGCAAAAACAGTACCCCAGGCTTAAATTGCTTTAGACGTGACATGACTCTCTTTCGTTTAATTGGATGGTTCAACCCCTTCACATTCCAGCTTACCAAAGTAAGATTACTATTCATTCAAAGAGTAAAATTTATATATTATGTTGTGTAGCCCAAAGAAGAATAAAGTGAGGTACGGGTAAAAAAAAAAAAAAGGAAGGGGTAAGGGGGGTGTAAATAAAACCATAACAAAAAAACAAAACAAAAAAAAAAATAAAAAAAAAATAAAAAAAAATAAAATAAAAAAATCCAACAACCAAACCTATAACAACACTCCAGCCGGTTGCAAAAAAACAGCAACCGCTCCATCTCCAGCTCTATTTTCATCCTAACAGAATGCTCCCATACAACTGGCTTCAATCCTGCATAATATGAACGTTTTACCCTAAAAAAAAAAAATAAATAAATAAGATAAAATTAAAAAAAAGAATTAAGTAAACAACAACGTATAGGGAGCCAATTTTACCTTGTTTTTAAACATCTGAAAATGCATCAATGTCCAGTCAGTGCAGCTTCAATGAAGTAACAAGCAGCCCAGCGTGGCAGCTGGTCAACCCAGAAATGTCCAGTTCAAGGCGAAAATTGCTGGTTTCTCTCCATAGTTTGCATGAAGCGGGTGGCCTCTGAGACGGACGCCAGCCACTGGTTTTTGCCGTCTGGAAGAGTTATCCGGAGCCTGGCGGGGAAAAGAAGAGAAGGACGAAAACCTCTCTTGTACAACTCGGACATAACCTCCTTATATTCGGCTCGTTGCTTCTGAACGTCGGCGTTATAATCCTCGTAGAACTGAAGTTTATGCCCACGATATTCCAAAGTCCCACGGCGTCTCCGCGCTTCTCTCATCACCAAGTCTTTGGTCCGAAACCGGTGGAAACAAATAATGACAGCGCGCGGCTTCCCATTCGGACTCGGCTTGGACATGAGGCTGCGGTGGGCTCTATCCAGCTCTGGGGGAGATGGCAAAGTTTGTGCGCCAAAGACGTCCACCAACAGCCGAGAAAAAAATTCAGATGGCCGTGGACCCACATCAAAGGACTCCGGCAGACCCACCAGACGAATATTCAGCCTCCTGCTTCTTCCCTCCAGGTCAGAAAGTTTGTTTTTCAAAAGTTTGTTCTCCTCCTGTATTGACTCGCATGTAACTTCAAGCGCCGCTAGGCGCTGGCTGACGTCCTCCGCGTTGTTTTCAAGGTCGCCAATGCGTTGCTCCTGGTTCGCCACATCTGCTTGAATCTTGTCCAGCTTACCATTAATAAGTTCAAATGAAGCTTTGAAGTCAGCAGCTATGGACATTCTGTGTTGCTCTAGCAAGGCAACAAGTGCAGGGTTAAGGCTGATACTAGCATCCTCAGCTAAGCTGGTGTTAATATTGTTCCCTGCTGCCTCCTTTTCAGTCTGCTTTCTTGTTTTGGACATATTTCAAAACAGATTCTGCACGTATTAAATGTCCAAAACATTAACAGCTTACAGCAAAATAGGGTTTAAAAAGTAAAGAAAAAAATATAGCAGGAGCCAGCAACGCACACACCTACTCCATTGCCAGCACACCTGAAGCCCTGTCAGGCGATCTCTGTCTGTTCCGGCACATGAAAAGTTATTGAGACATTGTCATTTTTTGTTGTGGTATCCCCACCACTGTTGTTGGCTTTTGTTGCAATAAATTGCTTGAGATGAGGAAATCACCATTGCTTGCTTCCACTTAAATGCCCTACTTTAATGATATAATATCACTATAGCATGACATTTTTACATTTTCCATAAATTTCACCCGAAAGCCAAATATCGCTAACTTTTTGTGAGTAGTGTATATCTAATCTATAAATGCAACAGATCTCTGTGTGTGTGTGTGTGTGTTCCTCAGGTAGCTCCCAAACCGTTTGTCAGACTGGCCTCAGATTTTATAAGTGCTTTGCTGAGGTTATGAGGGTGTGCATCCCCGACTATGGAGTTGCTCGGTCAAATATGTAATTTTTATTAATAAATGTTTAGTCACCGCTCCGTTTCCTCATGCTCTGGCTTCTAGAAGCGTGGGTGGGGTTTTGGATTGACTCCGTACTGATTGGTCTTGATGCCGCATATTATCAGTCACACCATAGCGCTCCGTAAATAAAACAAGGAAGTGAAAAGTGACAAATTTGACCAGAAAAAGAGAACACTGAAGATTTAATGCTTAAAAAAAAATTCTATAATGTTGCTGTGATTGCATAGGTCTAAAGGATAATTTGGCATATGTGGAGAACACGGGGTGCGCTGGGTTGGGGGAGCAGCAGCCGGTCTCTCTCTCTCTCACTCATTCACACACTCTCTCTCTCTCTCTCTCACTCACTCACTCACTCACTCACTCACTCACTCACTCACTCACTCACTCACTCACACACACGCAATTTGCTTGATTTACCAGTTAGTCAAAACATAACTTCAGACACAGCATGGGAGGTGAATGAGTGGGAGGCGTCCAGGCTGTACATACTTTTATTCAACTCAACTACTGGTAGTAATTTTTCGATGTCTACTCGTAATTAGTAATTTCATGAGATAACACTGCTTTTACATGAGTACAATTTTGGACTGCTATACCCACTTCTGATCATATAATTTAAATATGCTTAAGTTAATTACTACAGTATTGTGAATGTTTTTTCCTTTTGAGTGTCATATGTTGTCTTATTTTTTACACATGCATCATCCCCCCCACACACACACACAAAAAAAGTTGCCACCATGCCAAAGTCTTTAAGCCAGAGGAAACACTAATATCTGTAGATGTACATGTCATGAGATACTGGCTATAAGTCATGAATAATTTTGTCATGGGCTACATGCATATCCTGAATTTTCAATAAAAAAATGTAATAAAAATAGTTGCAGATTCATTTTCTGCCAACTAGTCGATTATTCAACTTATCGTTGCAGCACTAATGCAGGAATGCAAACGCACACACTCATACACTGATATGTGGACAGTGTTCTCTGCACAATAACAAAAGTAAGATTCTGTTCTCACAGTATACATTTGTGTGTCAGCTTGACTGATGGCTCCCATGGATGAGTGAGCCATTTGCCCTACTTTCTCAGAATTTCCCAGTCCATCCACACTAATTTCCAACTCCATGCCAACCTCATTTCTCAATTTGCCCCCTTGCTTTGTTCCTGCCATTTTTAGCTCTTTTTCAATCACCTGGGAGAGTGTATCTTTGTATTACTTCTCTTTGGCAGTTTCTCCTCTCAGTTTCATTATCTCTTTACCAGTAAGCACAACTAGTTTTCTTGATCAGAAATTATCAAGTTAACCAAGTTGTCCTTAACTTAATAGTACGATATGTGGGGGTGATATGCCAGGTCAGTTTATTTTTTCTTTTCTGCACCTCCATCTGATAAATATTACAGTTTGATATTGTGATTGTTTTACTTTGTTACTCCCTGTACTACCTGTTACTTTCTTCACTACATTTCAATTGCTGTTAAAGCACTGTAAAAAAGTGGACTTTTTTGCTATATCTTTCTAAAACCTGCTTGCTTTTATGCCCTTGCACGTAAATTACATATTTCAGTTATGGCATCCATTGCCAGCATCATCTCAGTACAGTATAATGTTGCATTGAACTTTTAATAATAATAATAATAAAAATAACAATATTGATGATGGTTTAGATTTATATAGTGCTTTTCATGACACCTAAAGCACTTTACAGTGAATCCATTCTTTATTCACTCCACAGACAGACACTGATAGTGGTAAGCTACCTCTGTAGCCACAGCTGCCCTGAGGCAGACTGATGGAAACGTGGCTGCTAAGCCGTGCCAAGTTTACTCTGCAATCATTAGTAAGGGCAGACATTCTCTCTCTTTCTGTCTCTCTGGCTGAACTGAGTTGCCCTGCCCTTCAGAACATTTATAAAGCCCGAGCTTATTAGTACTATGGTCTTGAATAATTATTATCCATGGACATGGACAGTTTGGAAAACAGCATAGGCTTCAAGTTTTTCATCTGACCCAAATCGTCTAGCTTGTTAGAGGATTAAGTGGCACAAGAGGGAGGGTGGGGGAATAAATTGGTCTGATATCAGTAATGGTTGCAGGTCTTGAGAGAATAATTTATTTTTCTCAAAGTAATTTTTGAGAAAGAAAAATGAGCTATGCTGAGGTATTTCAAACCACCCGTCATTAATTTGTCTTTGTTCTTTTTTCCTGCAGATGAGACAGATCCTCCCATTCTCTCTGATGCCAAGTGGACCCAAATCCTGGCCCCGCCAGCCCACATGCTCTCTCTGAACCCTGCCCTGGCCCACGCAGACCTCAGCCCTGGGGAGAGTCCCCTTTCCTTCAAGACCCTCCCACACTCCTCATCCAGTTCCACTCCAGGGGTTGACCCTAAAAGGCATCTTGGCCCTGAACCTTCTTCCTGGGTTGAAGAGAGGCCAGCAGACATCCATAGCCCACCCCTCCCTCAGCCTAATATCGGCAAACTGGTGGGTACCGACGACCACTCCCCATCTCCTGTGACATTCGGCGGTGCCGTGGAAAACGGATGTCCAGGTAGCTCTCCACTGGATGGGCTTCAGCCTGCTGGTTATGACCAGGAGGCCAAACGTGGGGTAGATGCCTCAGCTGGAGTAGGGGCATCCACTGGCAGTCACACCCACTTTACTTTTGAGGTGGAATCAGAACAAACTTCATCTGAGACAATTCTGTCAAATCTTGAAAATGGAAAACAAAGTGGGAAAGTTACTCCAGATGAAATCAGTAGCACTGTCTCACAGAACTTTGGTCCAGACAGGCAACCTGCAGACTCAAAAGAGGAGGAGGGAGAAGGTCTCCTGAATGGAGGGAGCATTGTTCAACCTGGATGTCAATTGGAGAATGGTGTGTCTCTTCCTGACGAGATTGGATTAGAGGAAAAAGAAAGGAGATGTCTTCCAGAGAGACAGATGGACCAGCTCCTGAGAATAACAAGCCATTCCAATGGTTTGGAGCAGGAGAGTGGGATCAACTCCAAAAGCAACAACATGGGAGAGAGGAATGAGGAGGAAGTCTTTTCTCCCTCTCCTGTCCCCTCCAAAGAGGACTCTATAACTGAAGAGAAAGAAATGGAGGAGAGCAAGCAGGAGAGTGGTGACGGAGGAGCAGTGGGGTCAGGCAGCATCCAACCAAAAGTCAACAACAGCCGTTTGCAGCCAGTCAGCATTCCATTTGGAGGGGCGCGACCAAAGCAACCGGTCAACCTCAAACTCCAGATTCCACAGCCACTGTTAGGTCAGGTGCAAAACCAACTTGGACCATCTACTGTCAGCAAGAACAAGAACCTTGAGAACCAGTGTCAACGAGGTACATCCTCTGAGCTCAGTGGAACCAATCAGAGTGTCGTCAGTGTGAATGGAGATGGTGTTGTCCACACTCCTTCCTTGATGGCCTCAGAGAGCCCAGACAATGACCTCCAGGCCGGCCAACAGGGTAGTCTGTGCAGGAAACCTGCCAGCACCCTGGGAGAGGTTGCTCCAGTGTGGGTGCCTGATTCTCAGGCACCTGTCTGTATGAAATGTGATGTCAAATTCACCTTCACCAAGAGGAGGCACCATTGCAGGGCCTGTGGCAAGGTCAGTGATGTGCTAAAACTACTTTAATGTGAGCAGTGAAGCTGCAAGGGACACTACTGTTTATTTACTGAGTTTAGAGTGGCTGTCTTGATTAACTTGTATTTCATTATTTTTTCATTATTGTGGAAATGTTCGGTCTCTTTTCCCTGTCCATATCGTACATATTCTTAATTATAAAAGATTACCTTGTAGAGTTACCTTCATGGAATCACACAAATTAGATTTTGTAGATATTAATTTTGATTGACTCTTCTTATATTTGTGTTTGGATTAGAATAGAATAAGCTTTGTCATTGTACAGTTGTATAGTACAACAAAATTGTGGGTGCTCCACCAGGCTACTGCGCAGTAAAGTAAGAGAAAAGAATTTGAATGAAACATAATTACACAACACACGATTAAACGTAAGACTGAAATAAAAATAAAAATGGCCCATAGGTACGTATATACACAGGTATGGTAGTTGCTTCACAGATGGAACTACAGTGGTGTGAAAAAGTGTTTGCCCCCTTCCTGATTTCTCATTTTTTTGTATGTTTGTCACACTTAAATGTTTCAGATCATCAAACAAATTTAAACATGAGACAAAGAAAACACAAGTAAACACAAAATGCAGTTTTTAAATGAAGATGTTTATTATTAAGGGTTAAAAAAAAAAGTCCAATCCTACATGGCCCTGTGTGGAAAAAGTGATTGCCCCCCATTAAAACATAAATTAACTGTGGTTTATCACATCTTTGGAAAGCTGAGTTCAATTTCTCGGGCCACACCCAGGCCTGATTACTGCCACACCTGTTCTCAATCGAAAAATCACTTAAATAGGACCTGCCTGACAAAGTGAAGTAGACCAAAACATCCTCAAAAGCTAGACATCATGCTGCGATCCAAAGAAATTCAGGAACAAATGAGAAACAAAGTAACTGAGTTCTGTCAGTCTGGAAAACGTTATAAAGCCATTTCTAAAGCTTTGGGACTCAAGTGAACCACAGTGAGAGCCATTATCCACAAATGGTGAAAACATGGAACAGTGGTGAACCTTCCCAGGAGTGGCCGGCTGACCAAAATTACCCCAAGAGTGCAGCAACAACTCATCCAAGAGGTCAGTGTTCATGACTCCACCATAAGAAAGAGACTGGGCAAAAATGGTCTGCATGGCAGAGTTCCAAGACGAAAACCACTGCTGAGAAAAAAGAACATAAAGGCTTGTCTCAGTTTTGCCAGAAAATAACTTGATGATCCCCAAGACTTTTGGGAAAATACTCTGTGGACTGATGAGGCAAAAGTTGAACTTTTTGGAAGGTGTGTGTCCCATTACATCGGGCGTAAAAGTAACACAGCATTTCAGAAAAGGAACATCATACCAACAGTAAAATATGGTGGTGGTAGTGTGATGGTCTGGGGCTGTTTTGCTGCTTCAGGACCTGGAAGACTTGCTGTGATAAATGGAACCATGAATTCTGCTGTCTACCAAAAAATCCTGAAGGAGAATGTCCAGCCATCTGTTCATGACCTCAAGCTGAAGCACACTTGGGTTCTGCAGCAGGACAATGATCCAGAACACACCAGTAAGTCCACCTCTGAATGGCTTAAGAAAAACAAAATGAAGACTTTGGAGTGGCCTAGTCAAAGTCCTGACCTGAATCTGATTAAATGAGGAAAAAAATGAGAAATCAGGAAGGGGGCAAACACTTTTTCACACTACTGTATGTACATAAGAGTGCGGAGTGCAGAACACATAATTGAGTAAAATGGCTCAAGGATTATGGAAAATATGCACAGTAGTGATTTCATGGATGAGTCAGTATACATGAAAGTGTGGAGTGTAAAGACAGGTGAGTTACTGTGATAATTAAAAGGTCCTCAGTTCTGTGCATGTGAGCGTTTGGAGGGAGGGGGGTGGGGCCTCTGACTGTTTGCAGTTTGGATGGCCCAGGGGAAGAAACTGTTTGTCAGTCTGGAGGTGTAGGACCTGATCGATCTGAATCGTCGTCCAGAGGGAAGCCGGTCAAACAGGTGGTGGGCAATTAATGTTGTAGCTGAGACCACGCCAAGACCAGAGTTTCCCAAGACCAAGTTGAAACAAAGACCACTGTGTATGTAGGTCTTAGTCTCGGCTTGGTCACTGTCTTGGTCTTGGGAGACGCTGGTCTTGACGAGGTCTCAACTAGAGCACTAGTTTGGATGGAGTGGCACTGAGGCTTGCTTGGCTATCTTATAACCGACCAGTTAATGTGCTATCACCTCATCCCTCCAATTCTGCATTTCTCACCAAAAAAAACAAAACAAAGATGAAGTGTCATTATACAGCGGGGAAAATAAGTATTGAACACTTCAACATTTTTCTCATTAAACATATTTCTAATGGAGCCATTGACCTAAGATTTTCACCAGATATCAGTAGCAACCCAAGTAATCCATACATACAAAGAAATCATGGCAACTGTGTTCACAAAACAAGTAATATTTAATAAAGTGGAATGACACAGGGAATAAGTATTGAACACGTGAAGAAAAAGAGGTGCAAAAAGACATAGAAAGCCAAAAAATTGCTGAAATCTATCAGGATTTAGGAAGCCATCCCATCTCCCATCGGTGCAAATTAATTTCAGCTAACAGCGCTGATTAGGACGAACAGAGAATATTGGGAGTGTGGCATCATGTGTTTTAAAGAGACGTGGCTTCGCTCACACATTCAAAGTCAAAGTGCCTTTATTGTCATTCCATTGCTAATAAACAATGCAATGAAACTGAGATACTGCTCCCTAAAAACAAACTATCACACTCACAGTTCACTCATGCATTTAACATTCTTATAATTACAACAATAAATAATGCTTGAAACAATATTACCTAAAAGTTGAATACAATATGTACATGGCAATAATGAAAACATACTGAGTGATAAATATATAAGACCAGCTTATACACACAGGGTTATTGCCACAAAATAACATAAAATAATATCAGCAGTCTGTATGTGTTACATAAATCCGTTCAAAATACATACTGCTGCTGGGAAAAAACTATGATTAAACCTGGTAGTCCAGGTTTTATGAGATCTGTACCACTTTCCCGAGGGGAGCAAGTGAAAGAAATCATGGCCTGGATGAGTGCAGTCTTTAATGATGGCAGTAGCTCTGTTGAGGTACCGAGACCTGGAAATCTCTTCCAGAGAAGGGAGAGAACAGCAGTGATTTTTTTGCGCAGTCTCGATCACTCTCTGGAAGGCTTTGCGGTCTGCGGCTGAACAGCCCTCATAACAAACCGTGATGCCATATGACAAAATGCTCTCAATAGCAGAGCGATAAAATAAAACCAGCAACTGTGCATTCAGGCCATTCTTCTTGAGGAGCCCCAGAAAGTGTAGACGTTGTTGAGCCTTTTTTATCGTAGCTATGGTGTTAACTGCCCAGGTAAGGTTGTGAGAAATATGAACACCCAGAAACTTAAAAGTCTCCACCCTCTCCACACACTCCTTCCCTATATATAGAGAAGGCGGCTCACTGCTATGCTTCCTAAAATCAATAATGAGTTCTTTTGGGGTTTTTTGTATTCAATAGCAGATTATTATCTGAGCATCATCTCACCAGTTTCTGGACCTCATCTCTGTATGTGGACTCATCTCCTCCCAATATGAGCCCTACTACTGTTGTGTCATCTGCAAACTTCACTTTAATGTTTGTGGGATGAACAGGTATGCAGTCATATGTGTGCAATGAATACAAAGTGGGGCTCAACACACAGCCCTGTGGCGAGCCTATGTTAAGCATGACTGTAGAGGAGGAATGGGGTCCGAGTCTAACAGTCTGTGTTCTGTTTGTTAGGAAGTCCTTAATCCAGCTGCAAGTGTGAGTAGGCAGACCAAGCTGAAGCAATTTGGTGATGAGAATGTTGGGAATAATTGTATTAAATGCTGAGCTATAGTCCACAAACAACATTCTTACATAGCTCCCCTTGTCTTCTAAATGGCTGAATGCCGAGTGGAGAGCAATAGCAATAGCATCTTCAGTGGATCTGCTCCGCCTGTAGGCAAACTGGTACCGATCGAAGTCTGGGGGGAGACTAGGCAAAAGATGTTTCAATACCATTTTCTCAAAGCACTTCATAACAATGGGTGTTAATGCTACTGGTCGATAGTCATTCAGACTGCTAATAATGTGTTTTTTAGGCGCAGGAATAATGACTGCAGATTTTAAACACTGTGGAACAACTGCTGCCTTGAGAAACAAGTTAAAAATGTCAGTCAAAACAGAGCATAGCTGATCTGCACATGCTCTGAGCACTTTTCCTGGCACTCCATCGGGACCAGTAGCCTTTCTCGGGTGAACTGCTCTCAGTGTCTGTCTCACCTCATGATCCTGCAGGGTAAGCACATCAGAGCTGGCATTCAATAACATCAGTGGGTCCGGGCGAGGTGTATTTGCCTCAAACCGTGCGAAAAAGCAGTTCAATTCTTATGCCAGTGAGGCGCTGATGTCACTGGAAATGATGCTGCTGTCCTTATAGTTTGTGATATGGTGAAAGCCTTGCCATACTCGTCTCGTATCATTATCAGAAAAATGGTCCTCAACTTTCTTCTTATAGGCCTGTTTAGCCTCCTTAATGCCTTTCTTCAGATTAGCCCGGGCGGTGCTATACAGATCTGTATCCCCTGACCTGAAGGCTGTATCACGGGCTCTGAGGAGAGCCTGGACTTCTTTTGTCATCCAAGGCTTTTGGTTAGGAAAAACCCTAATGCGTTTTTCCACAGTCACCTGGTTGATACAGTGGGTGATGTAGCATAATACAGTCTGTGTGTACATTTCCAGATCCTCATTCTTGAATAAATCCCATAGAGTGTTTGAAAAACAGTCCTGCAGCTGAGAAAGGGCTCCCTCAGGCTATGTTGTGATGTTCTTTATAGTAGGTCTAGCAGTTCTCCTGAGGGGGGTGTATGCTGGGATGAGGAGCAATGATAGATGGTCTGACAGGCCAAGATGTGGACACGGCACAGCTCTGTAAGCATGCTTCAGGTTTGAATACACCCGATCAAGACAATTCTTTCCCCTAGTGGCACATTTCAGCACAGCTCTGTAAGCATGCTTCAGGTTTGAATACACCCGATCAAGACAATTCTTTCCCCTAGTGGCACATTTCACATACTGTGTGAAATTAGGCAGCACAGTTTTCAGGCATGCTTGATTAAAATCATCAGCTATGATGTGAGCACCCTTGGGATAGGCCTGCTGCTGTTTATTTATTACACTGTACAAATGACTAAGGGCCACTTTAGTATTTGCATCAGGAGAAATATAGACCGCTGTTATAATAACCACGGTCAGCAATCTTGGAGGATAAAAAGGCCGACATAAAACTGACATTGTCTCTAGATCAGGAGAACAGTAAGTGTTAATAATATGACTGTGGTTAGTCCAGGTGTTGTGAAGAAAAATGCAGAGACTGCCCCCTCTCTTTTTACTGGATTCCGCTGTTCGGTCCATACGGTGAAGTGTGCGCCCTGGTAGTTGCACTGCAGCATCGGTGATCAGCGGGTGGAGCCAGCTTTCCGTTAACAACAGCACACAGCAGTCTCTCACAGTTTTACTAGTTGCCAGCTGTAGCTCTAGATCATCCATCTTGTGGACGATGCTTCTGGCGTTGGAGAGAAAAATGCTGGGTAGCGGAGATCTATGCGGCTGTCTCTTTAGCCTCGCTAGCAGGCTCAACCGGCATCCCCGCTTTTTCTTTCTCTCCCTCCTCCGTCTGCGTCACTTCCCAGGACCGACAACAATCCATGGTGATCCCACTGGTCTACAGATAGCCTCCGGTATGTTTTATGTGTTCTCAAAAATTGCTGTAACAGCAGACTTTTGTTGAAGTCCAGTATTTATCAGCTCAGTATGACTGTACACAAATCCAGCTTCACACGGTCCAATATCCAAAAACAGCATACATACAAACAAAAATAGGGAGCAAAGAGCCACTGCGCAGATGCACGCCGCCATCTTGCATCTTGAAGGTATTCCTGACAACAACGTTGCGCTGCCTGGCTTCAAGACTATCCGGGCGGACAGGGACGCTATAGAGAGCGGTAAAAGGAAGGGAGGAGGAATTGCGCTTTTTGTGAACGAAAAGTGGTGCAGTCCCGGACATATTTATGTTAAGGACCGTCTCTGCAGCCCGGACATTGAACTGCTCGCTGTGAGTATGCGACCCTATTACATGCCGAGAGAGCTGACGTGCACCATTTCTATCTGTCAGCTGATGCAGCGGCGGCGTGTGATGTCATCAGCTCCACTGCTGCCACTCTACTGGCCCAGCTTCCTGACACATTCATGGCCATCATGGGAGATTTTAACCACGTGTCACTGGACAGAACACTACCAAACTTCCACCAGTTTAACTGTCTCACCAGAGAAGATATAACACTGGATCTACTGTATGCCAATGTCAGAGATGCATACAGTGCCACAGCTCTGCCCCCCCCCCCCCCGGCAGATTGGATCACAACCTGGTTCTGTTATCACCCAAGTACATTCCTCCTGTGCAAAGGCAACCTGCTTACACATGGACTATGAGTAGGTGGACACAGGAGGCTGCTGATGCACTACAGAACTGCTTCGAGACAACGAACTGGGATGTACTCTGTGGGTCACATGGGGAGGACATAAACAACATGACTGACTGCATCACAGAATACATCAGATTCTGTGAAAACACAGCCATGCCAGCTCAGATCGTGTGCTGTTTCCCCAACAACAAACCATGGATCACCAGTGACCTGAAAGCACTTCTTAACAAGAAGGAGATGGCTTTTCCAAAACCCTGACTACTCAGAGTTGGGACCAGGAAGCAGAGTCGCAGTCTTACACGCCTCTCTGCAGCTCCTCTTCATCCGCCACCCCTCAACTTAGCCCCTGCCTTCCCCATCAGAGAATCATTGTCTGCTCCCTCCAAAGTGAATAAAAATATAATGTATAAGCATCCCAAAGTGATAAAGCAAAATATTGGTAAAACTCAAATTAAACATAAAGCCTCTAAATTGAATGATTTGGCCTCTGTTCCTCCTCATAATTTAAAAATTAAATGTGGTTTATTAAATATTAGGTCTCTAACTCCCAAGTCTCTGTTAGTCCATGATTTGTTAATTGATCATCAGATTGATTTAATTTCCCTTACAGAGACTTGGTTAGGGCAAGAGGATTATGTTGGTTTAAATGAATCAACTCCCTCTGGTTATTTAAACTGTCAAAATCCCAGAAGTTCTGGTCGTGGAGGAGGAGTAGCAACAATTTACCATTCCAAATTACTAGTTAATGAAAAGCAAAAAACATGTTATAATTCCTTTGAGGGCCTGGTCCTCAGTATTGGGCACTTTAGCAATTTTAGGTTAAACCCAATTTTATTTGCCATAGTTTATCGTCCCCCATCAACCTACTCAGAATTTTTATCCGAATTTGCTGATTTCTTAGCTGATTTAGTGCTGAAATCTGATAGAATAATTATAGTAGGGGACTTTAATATACATGTGGATGTAGATAGTGACTGCCTTAATGTGGCATTCAATTCAATATTAGATTCGATTGGGTTTTCTCAGAAAGTAGGAAATTCTACTCATTACCTCCACCATACATTGGACCTTGTTTTGACATATGGCATAGAAATAGAAAATCTTGTAGTGTCTCCTCATAACCCTGTACTGTCAGACCATTGTCTGTTAACCTTTGATTTTACTATTTCTGACTATTTGACTCCTAAAGAAAAATATTATTACAGTAGATGCCTCTCAGATGATGCTGTTTCCAAATTTATGCAGATTGTTTCCTCTATGCCATGTGTCAACACAACGGAAATAAGCTATAGACAGCTTGCTCCTTCTGTAATTGATAACATGGTGGATAGTGTTTCAGCTTCTCTGTATCAGACTCTAGACTTGGTGGCCCCCTTAAAAAAGAAAAAGTCTAATCAGAGATTTCTAACTCCTTGGTTCAACACAGAAACTCGTACCTTAAAACAGAAGACTCGTCAATTAGAAAGAAAATGGCGCTCTACTAATTTAGATGAAATCTATTTAGCTTGGAGAAATCATCTTTTAATTTATAAAAAATCTCTTAGAAAAGCTAGAACGAGTTATTACTCTGCATTAATAGAAGAGAACAAGAATAATCCCAGGTTTCTTTTCAGTACTGTAGCCAGGTTGACAAAGAGTCAGGACTCTGTCAATCCTAGCATTCCCTTAGAGATTACTAGTCAGGACTTTATGAACTTTTTCAATAATAAAATTTCATCCATCAGAGATAAAATCAATCAGATTCTTCCCACAGTTAACTTAAATACTGTAACTACTACAACTCCTTCTATTGATGTCTGTCTTGATGAGTTTACTCCAATCGACCTTTGTGAGTTAGACAAAATAGTTTCCTCATCCAAACCTTCAACTTGTCTTTTAGACCCTATTCCTACCAGGTTATTTAAAGAAGTCTTCCCACTTATTGGTAGCTTTATTCTTCATATAATCAATTCTTCATTAACTTTAGGCCATGTACCGCAGGCTTTTAAAACGGCTGTAATTAAACCCTTACTCAAAAAGCCAACGCTAGATCCAGGAGCTTTAGCTAACTACAGTATAGACCAATCTCTAATCTCCCTTTCATTTCAAAAATCTTAGAAAGAGTTGTTGCTACGCAATTATTTGACCACCTGCAGGGAAATGGTTTACTTGAAGAGTTTCAATCTGGGTTTAGAATCCATCATAGTACTGAAACAGCCTTAGCGAAGGTCACTAACGACCTCCTCATTGCATCTGATAATGGACTAGTTTCTGTACTTGTCCTTTTAGACCTTAGTGCAGCTTTTGATGCTATCGATCATAATATTCTACTTGATAGATTAGAACACTATGTTGGACTTAATGGAACTTCGTTGCAATGGTTTAGATCTTATTTATCTGATAGGTTCCAGTTTGTTCATGTAAATAATGAGTTTTCTTTCAACTCAAAGCTTAGTCATGGAGTTCCACAGGGATCTGTGCTAGGCCCTACTCTTTTTAGTTTATATATGCTTCTGTTAGGCAACATTATTAGAAAGCACTGTATACATTTTCATTGTTATGCAGATGACACACAATTATACCTGTCAGTGAAGCCAGATGATAGTAATCAATTAGCCAAGTTAGAAGCCTGTCTTAAGGAAATCAAAGCTTGGATGACTTGTAATTTCCTGCTATTAAATTCAGATAAGACTGAAGTCATTCTTGTTGGTCCAAAAAACCTTAGAAATTCCTTTCCAAATCAAACTTTCAGTTTGGATGCGGTTACTCTTTCTCTTAATAGCTCTGTGAGGAACCTTGGAGTTATTTTTGATCAGGATTTGTCCTTCAATTCACATATTAAATTTGTTTCTAAGACTGCCTTCTATCATTTGCGTAATATTGCCAAGATTAGGAGCATCTTGTCTCAGAGTGATGCTGAGAAACTGATCCACGCTTTTGTTAGCTCGAGATTAGATTATTGTAATTCTTTATTATCAGGCTGTCCTAAAACATCTTTAAAAAGTCTTCAGCTGATCCAAAATGCTGCAGCAAGAGTTTTAACAGGTACTAGAAAGAGAGATCATATCTCTCCGGTTCTGGCCTCCCTTCATTGGCTTCCTGTAGAGTTTAGAATTAAGTTTAAAATCCTTCTTCTTACTTACAAAGCTAAACATTCAGGCTCCTTTTTATTTAAAAGATCTGATACTACCGTATTATCCTAACAGAGCACTATGCTCCCAAAATGCAGGATTACTTGTAATACCTAGAATCCCCAAAAGTACAATGGGAGGCAGAGCCTTCAGTTATCAAGCTCCTCTCCTGTGGAATCAGCTGCCAATCTGGATTCGGGAGTCAGACTCGATCTCTGTTTTTAAGAATAGGGCTAAAACCTACCTTTTTGATATAGCCTACAATTAGGGAGGGATCTTGTGTTTCTGAACCCTCCCTTAGTTATGCTGCTAATAGGTTTAGTCAGCCGGGGGACCTCCAGTAATGCACTGGGCCTCACTCCTTTCCTCGCTCTCTATGAAATATTTTTTTTTTTGCTGGTCATTAACATCTGTTTGTTCTCTCCCATAGATTGAGTCCCCATCGTGCTGTTTGTCTGTTCTTTTCTTCTTCTCTATCCCCTCACCCCCCAGCCAGTCGCAGCAGATGACTGCCCCTCCCTGAGCCTGGTTCTGCTGGAGGTTTCTTCCTGTTAAAAGGGAGTTTTTCCTCTCCACCGTCGCCAAGTGCTTGCTCACAGGGGATCGCCTGATTGCTGGGGTCTTTCTGCATCTGTGGGGGTTCCCCTCTACAGTTGATAGTGCTATGAGATGACTGTTGTTGTGAAATGGCGCTATATAAATAAAGTTGAATTGAATTGAATTGAATTTTAGGTCTAGAGACAGGGAGGAACTGAGGAGAGTGCAGTGTGAACTGGGAGAGATGCTGAGGAGGTGTAAAGACTATTACAGGAGGAAGTTGGACGATAAACTACAGCAGAAGAATATGAGAGAGATGTGGTCTGGAATGAAAAACATCACTGGGTGTAAGGGGGGGGACAGACAGGCAGCGGGGAGCCATGAGAGAGCCAATGAGTTGAATCTGTATTTTAACAGGTCCACCTCACCAGCCGTCACTCCCACAACACAGCCAGACCCCCACACACCCCTCCCCCTCACTGGTCTGTGCAACACCTCCCTCTCCCCTAAGCCCCCCTCCTCCCCACTGATGACATCTGCACCAACCCCCACATCACTGTGACTGCAGGCCAGGTCAGGAAACAGCTGGAGAGACTTCACCAACGGAAGGCTATGGGTCCTGATGGCATTTCCGCCTGGACCCTGAGGACCTGTGCCAACCAGCTAGCTCCGTACTGAAACACCTGTACAACCTGAGCCTGAGTCTGTGGAAGACATCCTGCCTGGTTCCTGTCCCCAACAAATCATTGCCATTGGACCTGAATGACTATCAACTAGTTTCCCTCACATTACATGTGATGAAGGTCCTGGAGAGACTTGTTTTAGCCCACCTGAGGCCGCAGGTGAAGATGTGGCTGGTCCCTCTGCTGTTTGCACATCAGCCCCATTTAGGAGCTGAAGACACCGTCATCTGCCTGCTGCAACAAACTCACTTGCACCTGGATGGAGGAGGAGACACTGTGAGAATCACATTCTTTGATTTCTCCAGTGCATTTAACACCATTCAGCCACTACTGCTGGGTGAGAAGCTGCGGGTGATAGGGGTTGAGAGCTCTGTGATCTCTTGGATTACCGACTACCTGACAGGCAGGCCACAGTTTGTCCGGCTGGGCAGTGTTTTGTCTGATGTGGTGGTTAGTGCTATGGGAGCAACACAGGGGACTGTGCTTTGTCCTTTTTTCTTCACTTTATACACCACCGACCTTCATTACGTCATGCCACCTGCAGAAATTCTCTGATGACTCGGCTGTTGTTGGGTGTATAAGAGGGGGAAAGGAGGGGGAGTACAGGGCACTCGTAAACAGATTTGTGGACTGGACCGAGCAGAATCACCTGAGATTGAACATCAGCAAGACCAGAGAGATGGTGATTGACTTCAGGAAGAAGAGGATGCCTTCACAGCCATTGCGGATTAGGGGGGAGGCTGTGGGGGTAGTGGAGGACTACAAATACCTGGGTGTCGCGATCAGCAGCGGACTGGACTGGAAATCCAACACCGATACTATGTACAAGAAGGGGATGAGCAGATGCTACTTTCTGAGGAAGTTGAGATCCTTGAACGTGTGCAACAAGATGTTGGAGCTTTTCTACCAGGCCGTTGTTGCCAGCACCATCTTCTTTGCTGCTGTCTGGTGGGGTAGCAGTATCAGAGCCAGCAACACCAATAGACTTGTCAAGATTATCAAGAGGGCTGGCTCTGTAATTGGTCTCAGGCTGGAGACTTTTGAATCTGTGGTGGAGAGGAGGACACTGAACAAACTGTAATCCATTATCGACAATCCTGATCATCCCCTCCACCACACACTGGACAGTCAGTGGAGTACTTTCTCCAGCAGACTGCTACAGCTTCGCTGCTGAACGGTTAGGTACAGAAAATCTTTTCTGCCACATGCCATTTCACTGTGCAACAACTCACTCTGATGTTGAATTTGGTCATAACAATGCTGCCATACTGCACCTTACAATATAATTGGTACCTCGTGTTTCACCTTGTGCCTTATAATCCTTCTCTGTACAGTCAGTACTTTCCAGTGACTCATAAGGATCATCATCTATTTAACCTAATAGTAGCCTATGTTGTATATAAAGTTATGTTAACATTTTAACTTAATTCCCGGGGTAATTCCTTTTCTCTTATACTGTGTGTTTTTGGGTTGGTTGGATTGTCTGTGTCATGCTACTGTTACACTGTAATTTCCCAGTTTGGGATCAATAAAGTGTACCTGCCTGCCCGCCCACCCGCCCTGCCTGCCTGCCTGCAAAAAGTGTGTGAATATCAGATTGTCACGGCACAAACAACTCACGATGGGTATAAGCCAAGACCTCTCTCTAGACCTTCACAACCTTATTGTTGCAAAACATAATGATGGCATTGGTTACAGGCACATTTCTAAACTGCTGAATGTTCCAGTGAGCACTGTTGGAGACAACATTCAGAAGTGGAAAGAACATCATTCTACCATAAACTGGCTATGACCAGGAGCTCCTCGCAAGATTTCTGACAGAGGAGTCAAAAGAATTATCAGAAGAGCTATCTGAGACCCAAAGACCACTCATGGAGAGCTCTAGAAAGACCTGGAGTTAGCAGGTACTGCTGTTTCAGAGAAACAATAAGTAATACACTCAACCGACATGGGCTCGATGCCTGCTCACTTCGCAAGACTCCATTGCATGTTGACAAAAAAAGTATGTTGAAGCTCGTTTAAAGTTTGCTGCACAACATTTGGGCAAGCCAGTAAAATACTGGGAGAATATAGTCTGGTCAGATGAGACCAAATTTGAACTTTTTGGATGCCACAACACACAGCATGTTTGGAGGAGAAATGGCACTACACATCAGCTCCAAACACCACACCAACAGTGAAGTTTGGAGGTGGGAGCATCATGGTGTGGGGGTGTTTTTCAGCACATGGTACAGGCAGACTTCATATAATTGAAGGAAAGATGAAACAGATGGACAGACATCCTAGATAAGATCTGTTGCCATCTGCCAAGATGCTGAAGATGAAATGAGGGTGGACATTTCAGCAAGACAGTGATCCCAAACACACAGCCAAGGAAGCTCTCAACTATCTCCACAGAAGGAAAACAAAGCTGCTAGAATGGCCCAGTCAGTCACCTGACCTGAATCCAATTGAAAATCACTGGAATGAACTGAAGATCAGAGTTCACAGAAGACACCCACAGAACCATCAAGATTTGATGACAGTTTGTGTGGAAGAATGGGCTAAAATCACTCCTGAGCAATGCCTGTGTCTAATTTCTCTATACAGGAGACATCTGGAAGCTGTTATTACCAACAAAGGCTTTTCTACTAAATATTAAATTTCCCCAAGCATGTTCAGTACTTCTTCCCTGTGTCATTCCGCTTTATTAAGTATAACTTGTTTTGTGATCACGTTTGCCTTGATTTCTTTGTATGCATGGATTACTTGGGTTGTTACTGATATCTCGTGAAAATCTCAGGTCAGTGGCTCCATCAGAAATATGTTTAATGAGAAGAATGTTGACGTGTTCAATACTTACTTTCCCCACTGTATTTAGGTACCCATCCTGTTACATGTCCTTTTTGGATGGAGCAAATTGTATGTTGTGAACATGTTGGTATAAACTACAACACATTTCAAAATGACCATGCATCTAGAATTGCCTTTGGCAAGCCTGCTGTGAGATGGAAAAACTGTTGTGTTTAGAGCCTAATAGAAGTTAAAGTGAGTACCAGGGGAATAGACAACATGGGAAATAGTCAGAAAATCTTTAAAGCAACGTTACTGAATTTAAAAAAACAAAAAAAAAACCAAACAAAAAAAACAACTTTGGACTAAGGAGATGAATTAAAAGCAAGGCTTTGGCTTTGAGAAGGCACTTCTCTGTCAAAATTCAGATGTACTCAATTGGTGTGCAGCTGGGGGTCTAAAGGTGTGTTCAGACCAAATGTGAGTAAATGTTATGTAGGATAACTAAGACGGTTATGCTGTTTATTCCATCTTGCTACAATGCTCCCACTTTGTATATATATTTATATATTTATGTGTACGTATGTATATCCACTGCTCTTATTTATATTTTTGTATCTTAATTATTGCTCTGAGTGTTGCTATCCCTGTGCTGTTGCAATCCTGGAATTTCCCCATTGTGGGACTAATAAAGGCTTATCTTAAATTTAGTTATGTGAATACATTGAGTTAACGTATTCTGGTCGCATGACTAAATTTACTCGCGTTTGGTCTGAACACACCTTAATACTATAGCTGACCACATACACTGATCAGGCGTAACATTATGACCATCTGCCTCTTCGACTCCTTTGGGCTTTGACTGGTGGGGGATGTGTCAGTCTGTCCATCAGTCTGTCCCACTTTTGTGAAATCAACTCCTCCTACAGTTTTGT
The DNA here is from genome assembly GCA_020510985.1 of Pholidichthys leucotaenia. NCBI lineage: Eukaryota > Metazoa > Chordata > Actinopteri > Cichliformes > Pholidichthyidae > Pholidichthys > Pholidichthys leucotaenia. The sequence continues at coordinate 209,513,705 of CM035846.1, forward strand.
TCCGATTGTTTTGACACTTGGTACAATGGTTTGATATACACTGAGGATACACATAATTGCAATTTGCTTCTGATCAGATGATTTTTCCAGGACTTGTAGCCCCGACCTATGACCTCCTGTTTCACCCCACTTCATAGATAGTAACTGTCTTGTGAAATCAACTCCTTCTACAGTTTTTCTTTGATTGTTTTGATATTTGGTACCATGATTTGATATACTCTGATGATGTGCATATTGCAGTTTCACTTGAGGTCAAACGTCATATTTTCCCTAAATTTTCTAAACACAATAACTACTGAAAGAAATGATGTAGGCTTTTCAAATCGATGCAGTCATTGTATCTAATACACATCTTGGATGATTTACACCTTGACCTAACTATGGGTTTGGGGTGAAGGGGTCAAAGTTCAAAGTTAACATTACATTAGTTTGCATTGACCAGGTTCAGGTTCAGGTTACTTTATTTGTACCCTTAGGTAGATTTGTTTTGCAATCAGGTGACATCCATATTTACAAACCACAATTACATTCAACATGAACCCAAACACAGGCACACATGAAGCTGACTATAAACATGATAAAAGTACTCAAGCACTCTTTTGCTGCTTGTGTTTCTAGAGAAATGTAGAGAGAGTGAATAAAGCTTGATATGATCTGGACCTCTCTGCCTGATTATTTCTCTCCACACTGTGGAGGAACGGTGTGGAGGAACAAATAAGTTCAAGCGAGATGCGGTGAGCTGGAAGGTGGCAGGATTTTATTTTCCTCCAACATCATGAGACACACTTGTAGCGCTGTGCGCTACAGTGGTCGACTGTGCGTGGTGCGTGCTTGGCGCAGTGACCACATAACTGGCAGTTGCGCTGTCCTCGTAATCCTGCAGTGTGCGTGCGGGGCTTCTGTGCGCGGGAGGTCCGCTGTTGTGTGAGTCAGGGTCGGGGAGCTTGGTGGAAATCAACGCAGTTGGCGTCGATGATTTCCCTGTTCAGGCTGCTTCCTTCGTTTCGCTCGTGTCACAGTTCATGGTGCTTGTCGGTCCAAGCGCTGTGCGCTCCGGGGAGCGCGCTCCGGTGAGGATGAAGAGGTTGCAGGCGTTCTCTGGTCCTCTGGGATCCACAGCGCGGTGAGAGGGAGGAGACTGTCATTCTCCCTCGTCAGGTCATCAGTGTGGAGGTAAAAGATCAGGCGAGGAGTGCACCATGACGCGTGCTGAGGCTTCCCGTCCGGGTCATCTCCGGGGTGTTCGCCTCATGTTCCATTCTTCATCAAGGGTCACCAGTGTGGAGGAACCGTTAGCATTGCAGTTGCACTATGGTAAATGGTAAATGCTACATTTACTATGACTATAAAATGAGTAAATCTAGGGCCACCAAACCTGGTACACAGGTTCACCTTGGGATCCTGACCTCTGACTGTGGGTTTGGGGTCAAAAGGTCAAAGATTAGCTTTCCATTTGCACTATTACTATAAAATGTCTAAAACTAGGGCCACCAAACCTGGTACACAGGTTCACCTTGGAATCCTGACCTCAGACTATGGGCTTGGGGTCAAACAGTCAAAGGTCAAGGTTAACTGTGCCTTATTACTGTACAACGAGTAAAGCTAGGGTCACCAAACCTGGTACACAGGTTCACTCTGAGACCATGCCGTGACTTCTGACTACAGGTTTGGGGTCAGCGGGTCAAAGGTCAAGATTGGCACTCCCTATGCTCTCTTACTATAAAACTTGTAAAGCTCTCTAGGGTCACCAAACTTGCTACACGGGTTTACCTCGGGATCCTCGTGTTGTATATTAACCTCGTGTTGTATATTGGCCTCATGTTGTATATTTGTGGATGATGGGCTTATCATAATTTGGTTCTGCCACAGTAATTATATTGAAAAGTTGAAAACTGCTCTCTGGCAATAAGTATTGGGATCTTCAAAGGATATTGCACTCACTTCAGAGTGCTCTTATATTGTTTTGATCCCCTTTTGTTGCCAAAACAACCCTGTCCCATCAAAGCGTGGACTCCACTTTGGTATCTGGCACCAAGAGATCCGTCAGCAGATCTTTTAAGTCCTCTAAGTTGTGAGGTGGGGCCTCCACGAATTTGTTTGTCCAGCACATCCCATAGATGCTCAATTGGATTGAGATCTGGGGAATTTGGAGGCCAAGTTAACACCTTAAACTTGTTTTGCTCTTTTGACATTCCTTAACCATTTTTACCCCTCAGCCTCTAAGAGGATGAAAGGATATTGTCGTCACCCTACCGAGTGGATAGACAGTGGCGGTGTCAGCAGTGGCATCAACACCTTCCTTGTGAATGCTATAACTGGAGAAAGAAATGATGTAGGCTTTTCAAATTGATACCATAGTTGTATCTATAAAATATTTCTGACGAATTTGAATTTGGGGGACCTCTGACTTTCAGGTCAAGGTGAGAGGCCAGTTTTTTATCCCCCATCGGTCGAAGTCCAAAGGGGTCGAAGAGCCCTTTGGGCGAAGATCGAAGGGGGATTATGTTAAGGGTCAGTCCGTCCATCCATCCAACTGTCTGTCCCACTTTTGTGAAGTCAATTCCTACAGTTTTGTTCCAAATGTTTTGAAACTTGGTACCATGATTTGATATACACTGATGACATGCATATTGCAATTTGATTCTGATCAGGTTTTTGCAGGAATTGTAGCATCTGACCTAGGACCTCACCAGTTACTCCTGGTGGGTCAGGCCAGCGCCGGTGCATGGCTGCTCCACCACATCAGTGTGTGAATGTGTGTTTGAATGGGGGGATAACAGCATCTGCAAAGTGCTTTGGTTATCCAGAAATAAGTAAAAAGTGCTATATAAGTGAACGCCATTCACCATTTACTGTTTCACCTCATTTCATAGACAGTAACTGTTTTGTGAAATCAACTCAGTTTTGTTCCAAATGTTTTGAAACTTGGTACCATGGTTTGATATCCTCTGATGATGCACATAGTGCAATTTGACTCTCATCGGATGACCTTGAGGTCAAAGGTCAGAGGTCAGATTTTCCCTAAATCTTCTAAACACAATAATTACTGAAAGAAATGATGTAGGCTTTTCAAATTGATACAATAGTTGTATTGAATACACATCTTGGATGACTTGCACCCTGACCTAACTATAGGTTTGGGGCCAACGGGTCAAAGGTCAAAGTTAACATTCCAGTTGACACTATGGTAAATGGTTAATGCTAAATTTACTATTACTATAAAAGCTAGGACCACCAAACCTAATAGAATAGAATAGGCTTTATTGTCATTGTACAGTTATACAGTACAATGAAATTGTGGGTGCTCCATCAGATTATTGCCCAGTAAAATAAGAGAGAAGGATTAGATAAAAACACAGTTACAGAACACACAATTTAAGACACAACTGAAATAAAAGTAGCCCACAATTCTGGAAATATACACAGGTCTGGTAGTGGCTTCACAGATGGAACTACAGTATATACATAAGAGTGCAGAGTGCGGAACACACAGTTGAACACATGGTTGAATAAAATGGCCCAAGGATTATGGAAAATATACACAGTTGTGGTTTCACGGATGGGTCAATATACATGAAAGTGTGGAGTGCAAAGACAGGTGTGATTATTGTGATAATTAAAAAGGTCCTCAGTTCTGTGCATGTGAGTGTTCAGTGGGACGTGGGTGTTTGCAGTTCAGATGGCCCAGGGGAAGAAACTGTTTGTCAGTCTGGAGGTGTGGGACCTGATTGATCTGAACCATCGGCCAGAGGAAAGCAGGTCAAACAGATGGTGGGCGGGATGTGAGGGGTCTGCTGTGATAGCTTTGATCCTTCTGAGACAGGAGCATCTGGAGAGGTCCTTCAGGCAGAGCAGGGGGCCACTGATGATTTTTTTTTTGGGCAGTGTTGATGACACCCTGCACAGCCTTCCTGTTCTTGGCTGTGGAACCGGCATACCACACACCCAGACACGAGGTGAGCACACTCTCCACTGAGGAGTGGTAGAAGCCCAGCAGCAACTTCTGGTCCAGGTTGTTCTTCCTCAAGACATTGATATGCAGGTTCACCTTGGGATCCTGACCTCTGACTATGGGTTTGGCCTCAAAAGGTCAAAGGTCAATGTTCACATTCCCCATTCCCTATGCCTTATTACTGTACAACGAGTGAAGCTACATCAGCAAACTTGGTACGCAAATTCACCCTGTGACTCTGAAGTGTGACTATGGTTTTGTGATTTCATGGTCAAAGGTCAACATCAAAATGGGTTATACACTATATCTCAACAACAAAGAAAGCTAGGGTCACCAAACTCGCTACACAGGTTCACCTTGGGATCCTGACCTCAGACTATGGGTTTTAGATCAAAAGGTCAAAAGTCACGGTTAACATTCCCTATGCCTTATGACTGTACAGCAAGTAAAATTAGGGCCACCAAACTTGGTACACAAGTTCACCCTGTGACCCTGAAGTGTGACTTTGGTTTTGGGATCGCAAGGTCAAAGGTCAACATCAAAATGGCTTATAAACTATATCGCAACAACAAAGAAAGCTAGGGTCACCAAACCTGGTACACAGGTTCACTCTGACCATGACTTCTGACTACAGGATTGGGGTCAAAAGGTCAATGGTCAAGGTTGTCACTCCCTATACTCTCTTACGATAGATAGAATGTGTAAAGCTCTCTAGGATCACCAAACTTGCTACACAGGTTCATCTCGGGATCCTGACCTACAACTATGGTTTGTATACTTTGTTGTATATTCGTGGATGATGGGCTTATCATAATTTGGTTCTGCTACAATAATTATATTGAAAGTTGCAAACTGCTCTCTGTCAGTAAGTGTTGGGATCTTCAAAGAAAACTGAGGCGGGGGATATTGCACTCGCCTCAGAATGCTCTTGTCCCTGTATCTCATGAATGCACCAACTACAGAAAGAAAGGATGTTGTCTTTTCAAATCAATACCATAGTTATATCTAAGACAAATCTTTTCAGGGTTAGACTCTCACCTCTGACTAGTGTTTGGGGTCCAAAGGTCAAGGCTTGAATTCCCTATGCCCTGTTTCCACAGAACAAGTAAAGCTAAGGTCACCAAACTTGGTATACAGGTTTATCCTGTGTCTCTGAACTGTGTCTATGGTTTTGCAGTCGCAAGGTCAAGGTTAAAATGTCATATAAACTATATCTCAATAACGAATAAAGAGGCTGAGGGGTACCACTGGCAGACACCAGTATTTTTGCTTTGTGGCATGATGCATTATTCTGCTGAAAGAGACCATGGCCATCAGGGAATACTGTTTCCATGAAAGGATGTACAGTACACCCCTGCTAACATCTTGGTGCCAGATACCACAGCACATCTTCAAGTGTCTAGAGGGGTCCATGCCTTGATGGGTCAGGGATGTTTTGGTAGCAAAAGGGGGACCAACATAATATTAGGGAGGTGGAGGGGTGACTGTACTGTGCTTTAAAGTGAAGATGTGATCGCTGATATTGCACTGGAAAATCTACTACTTAATCTGCTACTTAATTTCCCATGGTGGTAAACAAAGTCATGCTCATGCCTGCCACTTGAGTAGAGAGGAACACTGCTGTAATGATGACACAGCAGGATCTTCAACAAGAGTCATCATCATAGCAGTCTGTCGGGAGCAACAATGACTGTTTCATTTAGGTCTGATCAGATTCCTCCATGCAGCTCTGTCTTTTGCCCTCCACTGCCAGGAACTCCTGACCTTGTTAACCCGGCGACGTCCAAGCTGGTATGAGTTGTTTTCTGACTGACCATTTCATGAAACTGCTTGCAAAGTATTTGAGTACCGCTAGCTTTTGCTGGACTAGCAGCACATTCTTGGCAGATCGAGGTATTATCAGTGGCAAGGACAGGCCAAGACAAACTGACTGCAGTATCTGTTGCAGTGACTGACCAGATGATAGGTTTGTTTATCTCTGCTCTTTGTGTAGTGCATGTCATGATGCACCGACTGGCAAAACGACAGATGTGCTTATCTGCTAGGATGTCCAGTCCCACCCCGTGTAACTGGGAGTGGTCCACGAGTGCATGTCAGGTCAGGCATTGGTTTGCTTGCTACCGGATAACCATGATAACCTCACATTAATCAGTAAAACTGGTAAACTGGGAGTAGACCCAAACCAGAGCATACAGACACCAAGACTTAAGGGGTGGGTTGTCAGAGACCAAATCAAGACCAAGACCAGTGTGTATGTAGGTCTCTATCTTGACTACAACACTCCTGCTGAGGTGGATTTTTATTTGGTAAACTAAAATCAGTTTACTCACTTCTCCACAGGAGCAGTTATATTTACATTTACCTGCCATGATTATTCATTATTATTATTACTATTATTAGGTTGTCTAGTCCAAACAGCCAATCATGTACAGTAGAACTAAATTACCTTTCTCTTATCTACAATGTTAATCATATCTAGAATCAGAGCTTTTTCCTTCCCCCATTCTATTACGCTGAGCACTAAACTAGAAGGCGGGAAGTACCATTTTTATATGGTCTTTGGTATGGCCCGACTGGGACTTGAACCCCCCAACCTCCCGGTTGTGGGGTGGATGCTCCATCAACTAGGCCACCACTGTGGTGAAAGTAAAAAAGTCTCAAATTTGGAGAGAAACTGGTACAGTTGTTGGGGGATTGTTGATTTAGTGAAGTTTAAACAGTATTTGACTGTTTTTATCTTTAACTTATTTAAGATTTAAAATCCACAACCATGGGGCAAAAACCAATTCAGACTTTTAAAAATCAACAAGAGTAGCAGTTTCCACAAACTCCATTATATGGGTGCTCTGTGGCTCTGAAATGAAAAAAAAAAAAAAAAAAAAAAAAAGGATCAGCCACGCTCTCATTATTTAGTACATATTACTGTACATGTTTTAGGGGGTAGTTATGTTTAATGAAGTCCTAATCCATTGAAAGTTAAGTGTCTTGTATACAGCTGCATATCATTGAAGTGCTCGCTCAATGTTCGCTCGCTGAAGGATTTTAGTGTGAATTTCATACTTCTGTCACTGTTTTTTTTTAGGTGTTCTGTGCTACTTGCTGCAGTTTAAAGTGTCGACTCATGTACATGGACCGGAAGGAGGCTCGAGTTTGTGTCACCTGTCACTCTGCCCTGATGAATGGTGAGCATTGTTCTAATTGTACATTTCTGTGTTCGTTTATTTACACTGAATCTAAAGAATCAAGGATTATTTTCAAGTGTGGATTGTGTAGACTGTTTGAGTCCAAGAGTAAAAATAATGATCAAGAAATAAGTATAATCGGTGTGAACTAATCTCCATCAAAGAAATGTTTAGATTGTGAGCTCATTTCAGTGAAGTCAGAAGGAACTGTGCAGTACATCTTAAGGCTTAAATGCTGTTGGTAAACTGTACAAAACATTCAGGTCTACAGCTACTTGGAAACCTGATGATTGTCACTTGCACCTATAATTTAATTTAGTATAACTTTAGGGTCGGGGCAGAGGTATGAGGACAAATTCACTGCTTTGCCCATGGATACAGTAGAATGCAGATGGCATGCCTATGGAATAAATTCATAGTTAATAGTGAAATTCAGTCAATACAATTACATACAATTCAGTTTTAATATGACTGTCCATGCTAGTCACTCCCAATGAGAATCTTAGCATCTTGAACTCTGCCACCTCCAGCTCTGCCTCCTGTCTTTTTGTCAGCACCACCATCTCCAAACCATACATACAGATACTTGGTAGAAACACATGACATCAACCCAGTTATGCTATTGGTTGTGACCAGCTGTGACACCCTTATCAATCATAGACATACAGTATGAGGGGGAGCTGAAAAGTTTGTGGTCAAATTTGACCAAATGTAGTTTATTTTTCAATATAGTCTCCCCCTTCACTTCTTCTCCACTCCTGAGGCATCCTCTCACTCTCCAAGATTGTGTTAAACAATCTGGTTAAAAAGTCCACTGCCATCTCTCCTAAACATGTCCATACCGCCAAAGGTATGTCATGTGGACCAACCGCCTTTCCATTCTTGATCTTCAAAGCTGCCCTCACTGCCGCCTTCCTAATCCTCAAAACTTCCTAGGGCCATCTTTATCCATCCTCCTCCTCTCTCTCTCATTTTCTTCATTCCCCAGCTCTTCAAAGTACTCCTTCCACCTTTTCAAAACACTTTTGTGACTTTAGGAAATTACCATTTCTGTCCTTAACCAAACTTGCTGTACATCCTTTCCAGCTTAATCTCTCTGTCTAGCTAATTAATACAAGTCCTTTTCTCCTGCCTTAGTGCCCAGCCTCTCATACAACTCACATGCCTTTGCCACCTCTCTTTGCCATGTGCCTAGATTCCAAATACTTCTGTTTACTTTCTTCATCTCCCTGACTATCCCACTTTCTCTTTGCCAACCTCTTCCTTTGAATACTTTCCTGTACCTTCTCAGTCCACCACCAAATCTCCTTGTCTTCCTTCCTCTGTCCAGAGGATATACCACATACCCTTGTAGTAATTTCCCTCAATACTTTTGCTGTACTTCCCCAGTCATCTGTTAATTCTTCCCTACCACCCAGAGCCTGTATCAACTCCTTCCTGAACTCTGTGCAACCTTCTTCCTTCTGTAACTTCCCCCCCCACTTAATCTTTGGCTCTCCCTTCACCCTCTTCCTCTTCTTGCTTTCCAGTCACCCTACAGACTACCATCTGATGCTGTCGAAATACATTCTCCCTTGCCACAACCTTCCAGTCTCCTGTCTCTTTCAGATTTCTCCTTCTGCATAAGATGTAGTCCACCTGTGCACACCTTCCTCCACTCTTGTAAGTCACCCCATGTTCCTCTCTCTTCTTGAAGTACAGCAGTGGGAAAGTGTTTGCGCCCTTCCTGAGTTCTAATTTTTTGTATGATTGTCACACTTAAATGTTTTAGATCATCAAACAAATTTAAATATTAGACCTAGATAACACAAGTAAACACAAAATGCAGTTTTTAAATGAAGGTGTTTATTATTAAGGGTAAAAAAAAAAGAAAACCTACATGGCCCTGTGTGAAAAAGTTATTGCCCCCAATGTTGAAACACAAATTAACTGTGGTTTATAGCATCTTTGGAAAACTGAGTTCAATTTTTCTAGCCATACCTAGGCCTGATTACTGCCACACCTGTTCTCAATCAAGAAATCACTTAAAATAGGACCTGCCTGACAAAGTGAAGTAGACCAAAAGGTCCTCAAAAGCTAGATATGATGCTGCAATCCAAAGAAATTCAGGAACAAATGAGAAACAAAGTAATTGAGATCTATCAGTCTGAAAAGGTCATAAAGCCATTTCTAAAGCTTTGGGACTCCAGCGAACCACAGTGAGAGCCATTATTCACAAATGGCGAAAACATGGAACAGTGGTGAGCCTTCCCAGGAGCGGCCAGCCGACCAAAATTACCCCAAGAGCACAGCGATGACTCATCCAAGAGGCCACAAAAGACCCCACAACAGCATCCAAAGAACTGCACGCAGGCCACACTTGCCTCACTTAAGGTCAGTGTTCATGACTCCACCATAAGAAAGACTGGGCAAAAATGGCCTGCATGGCAGAGTTCCAAGACGAAAACCACTGCTGAGCAAAAAGAACATAAAGGCTTGTCTCAGTTTTGCGAGAAAACATCTTGATGAGCCCCAAGACTTTTGAGAAAATACTCTGGGGACTGACGAAACGAAAGTTGAACTTTTTGGAAGGTGTGTGTCCCATTACATCCAGCATAAGGGTAACAGTATTTCAGAAAAGGATCATCATACTAACAGTAAAATGTAGTGGTGGTAGTGTGATGGTCTGGGGCTGTTTTGCTGCTTCAGGACCTGGAAGACTTGCTGCGGTAAATGGAACCATGAATTCTGCTGTCTACCAAAAAATCCTGAAGGAGAATGTCCAGCCATCTGTTCGTGACCTCAAGCTGAAGCGCACTTGGGTTCTACATCAGGACAATGATCCAGAACACACCAGCAAGTCCACCTCTGAGTGGCTTAAGAAAAACAAAATGAAGACTTTGTAGTGGCCTAGTCAAAGTCCTGGTCTGAATCTGATTGAGATGCTGTGGCATGACCTTAAAAAGGCGGTTCATGCTTAAAAACCCTCCAGTGTGGCTGAATTACAACAATTCTGCAACGATGAGTGAGCCAAAATTCCTCCACAGCGCTGTAAAAGATTCATTTTTTTTTTTTTTTTTTTTTTTTGTTACTTATTTGTACCCGTAGGTTGATTTGGTTTGCAGTCTGGTGACAAGCCACTGGCTGCCGGTCGCTGCGTGCGTGAGCGCCCTAAACCTACATGTTTTTGGTATGCGGGAGGAAACCGGAGAAATCCCGGAGTAAATCCACGCAACACGGGGAGAACATGCAAACTCCACACAGCTCACTGTTGGTCAGGGGCTGGGATCGAACCCACGATCTCATGATCCCCGCGATCCCCCGACCGAGGGTAAAACTGTGCTGCCACAGTGCTAAACCACTGCGCCATCGTGCAGCCCAGTCCAGTCCCAGCCCATTGCCAGCTATCGTAAACGCTTGAATGCAGTTGTTCTTTCTAAGGATGGCCCAACCAGTTATTAGGTTTAGGGGACAATCATTTTTTCACACAGGGCCATCCAGATTTGGATTTCTTTTCCCTTAATAATAAACACCTTCATTTGAAAACTGCATTTTGTGTTTACTTGTGTTATCTTTGTCTAATGTTTAAATTGGTTTGATGATCTGAAACATTTAGGCTGCTTGTCCACCAAATGCGTTTTTTTTGTCACCCCCACTGCCCTGAGCATTTTTTTTCAGCATTTGTGCGCTGCGCTCTGGGGGGAAAAAAGTCTGTGTCCTGTATCCCTGCAACAGCTTGTCACTCTCAGCTCAGCACTTCCACTTTCCCATGGTCAGACTTTCTACTGATGTTTTAATAGCAGTCTCTAAATAACATTGGACAGAAAATGTGTTTTAGCAGCTCTGGATGTGAAATATGATGACACGGAAAGCAGGAGTTTGAGTACAGACTAGTACCAGCGTCCTATGTCCCGCCCACGCAGCAGTTCTGATTGGCTGCTTAGGTCTGACATTGACGAGCTCAGCTGCAGTCTCTGAAAAGTTGAACTTTTTTCAGCTCTGAGTGCCCTGAGCGCCGCAACAAAAAATGGCCACCGCCGAGAGCATTTTAGCGCCGAGGGCGCTCAGCGCTGTAAACACTGAACTACATAGAGAATGAATGGAAAATAGCCGCCCAGAGTGGAAAAAATGCGTTTGGTGGGCACGCAGCCTTAAGTGTGACAAACATGCAAAAAAAAAAAAGAGAAATCGGGAAGGGGGCAAACACTTTTTCCACACCACTGTACAGTATGTGTTCACCACAGCCATTTCCATCCTTTTAGCAAAATCCACAACCATCTGTCCTTCCACATTTCTCTCCTTAAATCTATACCTACCCAGAACCTCTTCATCACCTCTGTTCCTTTCACCTACATGCCCATTAAAGTCCGCTCCAATCACTACTCTCTCTCTTTTGGGAACATACTCTATCGCTTCATCCAACTTAGTCCAGAATTCCTCTTTCTCTTCTACCTGACATCCAACTTGTGGGGCATATGTACTGACAGCATTCAACATCACACCTTCGACTTCTAGCTTCAAACTCATGATTCTGTCTGACTACCTCCTGAACACTCTTCATATACTCTTCCTATACTCTTCCTTCTAGATTACCCATACTCCATTTCTCTTCCTGTTTACACCATGGTAGAACAGTTTAAATCCACTTCCAGTACTCTCAGACTTGCTTCCCTTCCATCTGGTTTCTTGCACACAGTATATCTACCTTCCTTTTCTCCATCATATCAGCCAACTCTCTGCCTTTACCAGTCATAGTCCCTATATTTTATGTCCCTACTCCCACCTCCACACTTCTACCTTTTTTTTTCTCTCTCCCTCCTAACACGCCTTCCCTCTTTCCTCCTCCTTGATCTTAGACCAACAGTAGCCCAATTTACACTGGCACCCTGTCGGTTAGCACCTTTGGCGGTTGTTGTTGTTAACCCGGACCTCAGGAACAATCCAGTATGGAAGTCTCATTTGTCATGATTGATATGTTTGATTTGGCAATGGTTTTATGTTGGATGCCCTTCCTGACACAGTCCTCCCCATATAAAAACAGAGATCACCCCAAATGGAAAAATTGGGGTGATCTCTGTTTTTAAGAATAGGGTTAAAACCTTCCTTTTTGATATAGCCTACAATTAGGGAGGGATCATGTGTTTCTGAACCCTCCCTTAGTTATGCTGCTATTAGGTTTAGACAGCCGGGGGACCTCCAGTAATTGCACTGGGCTTCACTTCTTTCTTCACTCTCAATGAAATATTTTTTTTGCTGGTCATTAACATCTGTTTGTTCTCTCCCATAGATTGAGTCCCCATTGTGCTGTTTGCTCTCTACATGTCTGTTTTTTTCATCATCTCTATCCCCTCACCCCCCAGCCAGTCGCAGCAGATGACTGCCCCTCCCTGAGCCTGGTTCTGCTGGAGGTTTCTTCCTGTTAAAAGGGAGTTTTTCCTCTCCACCATCGCCAAGCGCTTGCTCACAGGGGATTGCCTAATTGCTGGGGTCTTTCTGCAATTGTGGGGGTTTCCTCTACAGTTGAAAGTGCTATGAGATGACTGTTGTTGTGAAATGGTGCTATACTGTATAAATAAAGTTAAATTGAATTCAATTGAATATACCTGGGCTTGGGACCGGCACTAGGAGTACACTGGCTTGTCCACCCCCTGTGGCTGGGTTGCCACAGCAGCACAAAGGACAGAAAAACACCTGAGAATAAACACAATATAACATACTAAAATATACACGCTCAAGTATTAGTATAATTTAAAATATGCGCTAGTTGTACTATATAAAATAAAAATAGAATTAATAATGTGCATAAAGTGCAGTGAGAATCAGATAGGGGTCCTGCTTCTCAATTAAAACTAATTTGTCATCATACCGCTGTCATTATCAAGTTTAATAATAAATTTTGGATGTTTTCACATTTCTTTGTTCCATTTTGCTTTACGATTATCTCTCCCTACATGGCTGCTGACCTTATTTGACCCCACCGAAAGTCACGTGATCGACAACTATGAATACTTAAAGGGCTTACCATATGACTAAACACTTTGGATAACAGAAGAGCCTTGTTCTGCACTGCAGGGATTAAAGTTCTCAGTCACTGGGATTTCCGTCAATTGGAAAAAGGAGAAGAAAAAAGGATATAAAAAAGTACAGGTTCTGAGGTTACAGTATTTTTTTTTTTCTACCACACAACTTAACCCTTTCTAAAATTATTCAAAAGTAGAAGCTCTATGGACCTAAGGATTTCATGGGATTCCATGGACCGTTCTGCGGGGTAACTGATTAAGATGGGAATGACTGAAGTGAGCGAGTACAAATAAGCCACTTAACATCTCAGCAGATGTCTAAAATGTTCATTGGTGCAGCAAGTTTCTATATGATAACCTGCTATTGCTCTTTCTGCATCGTCATGCTTAATGCATGCCACATGCATTGTGTCACTGCTGTATGTCTGAATGTATGTGGATGAAATTTGCTCGCTATTGCTGTTGTAGTCCCACCACTCTTAAACACTGCATGCCATATTCAGCGGGTATCAATGCTAGTTAAACAATAAATTAAAAGATTAAAAAAGTCATTCATTCATCTTCTTCCGCTTAATCCTTTTTCGGGTCGCGGGGGGGCTGGAGCCTATCCCAGCATCTTTGGGCGAGAGGCAGGGTACACCCTGGACAGATTGCCAGTCCATCGCAGGGCCAACACAGAGAGACAGACAACCATTCACTGTCACAGTTATACCTAAGGACAATTTAGAATCCCCAGTTTAATGCCAATTAACCTAACTTGCATGTTTTTGGCATGTGGGAGGAAACCAGAGAAATCCCGGAGTAAACCCACGCAGACACGGGGAGAACATGCAAACTCCACACAGATCACTGTTGGTCAGGGGCTGGGATCGAACCCAGGATCCCCTGGCCAAGGGTGAGTTGCTGTGCTGCCGCAGTGCTAACCACTCCGCCACCGCGCCGCCCTCATAATCATCAAAATTGAAACTAAAAAGGCTTGAAATATTTCATTCCATGTGTGCTGAATAGAGAATGTATTCACATATGAAGAAAATAAATTTTTCATTATCTAAATTTTTGAGCTGCACCTGCCAATATACACTACTGGTCAAACGTTTTAGAACATTCCAATTTTTCCATTGTTTTACTGAAATTCAAGCATTTCAAATCCAATGAATAGCTTGAAATGGTACAAAGGTAAGTGCTGAAATGCCAGAGGTTAAAACAAAAGGTAAGGTTACCCCAAAATGAAAAAAAATGTACATTTCAAAATTATACAAAAAGGCCTTTTTCGGGGAACAAGAAATGGGTTAAAAACTTAAAGCTGTTCTCCGGCAGTGGAGGTTGATCAAACCTTGAAAGCTGGTGCTACCAATTCCTACAGTTGTCCCAGCTTTTCTTGATTACTTACAACCCCGTCTGTCTGCATAAAAGTAGTGTTGGAACACACTGTATAGATTTAGATAAAAACTGGAAAAATTGGGGTGTTCTAAAACTTTTGACCAGTAGTGTAGATTAGAGGGACCAAAAATGTTTCAAAGTAAAAACACACTCACTATTATGATAATGTTGTGTACAGTTATTTATCCATTACTGCAAAATCAGTGGTTGGTTATGTTTATATACAGTATAGGTGGACATATATAATATTAACTTATTTTCAGAGTATACAGTCATGAAAACTACCTTTAACATCTATAATCGACAGATAAGTTATTTTTGCCTTCAAGACCTCTGTCGTAGCTCTGTGGTCAGGCACAGGACGTCAGAAATGGAGTTTGTGGTGAGCAAGCAGGGTGGCAACTAAAAGGTATTTTTATTAGTGATTAATCTGTTGATGTGTTTAAATTATTTGAGTCATCATTGGATCTATAATTTTTTAAGTCAAGAATGCTCATCACAATATCCCAGAGCTCAAGGTCGTCAACTATGTTGGTTTGCAAAAAAAAAAAAAATCACACTACTAAAGTGTTTTTCCAAATTGTAATGTAAAAACAAGAGAAGTGGCAAATTTTAATGTGTAAGAAGCTGAAACAATATTTTTAGATTTTTTTCTTGAAAAGGGTGCATTAGCAAATAGTCGATTTTCAAATTTGCT
Organism: Pholidichthys leucotaenia; assembly: GCA_020510985.1. Classification (NCBI taxonomy): domain Eukaryota; kingdom Metazoa; phylum Chordata; class Actinopteri; order Cichliformes; family Pholidichthyidae; genus Pholidichthys; species Pholidichthys leucotaenia. Next base: position 209,528,915 of record CM035846.1, read on the forward strand.
GTTGATAAATTTTGTCAGTTGACTAGTTAATTAATTGACTAGTCATTGCAGCACTGTGAGCAAGCACTTCTTTCACTGTTTGGAGAGGTCTTGAGCTGGAGGAGAAACACAGCTGACAGGGAGATCGTCCTTGACACACTGGGAATATGATTTGTCCTGGGCTAATTTTTTTGTTTTGTTTTAATCCCTGTATACCAGGGGTGTCCAACCATGTGCCATGGAGAGCCAAGACCCTGCAGGTTTTACCTCCAACCAGTGTCTTCAACAGCAGATTTCAGTGAACTTCTTCCCACTGATTGCTGATAAGTGAAAACACCTGCTGAAGAGACTGGGTAGAAGAGAAAACCTGCAGGGTCTTGGCTCTCCATGGCACATGGTTGGACACCCCTGCTGTATACAGTATGCATGAACAAACTATTTTCATAGCAGAGATTTTGAAATGTCATAAAATGAAAAGAGCTGTTTTTATTAGTGACAGTAATCTTGTTATCTTGAACTGGAAGGCAATCCAAAGTAGTAATAGTTGTGCATTTTATATAGTGACAAGTCAAAATCCCTGTTGATCTTTGATGTATTTTAATGATGCACACATGGACTTCATGCATCTGTTTTCTGTTTCTATCAGCTCAATTGTGGGAGACGTCAGCTACTGCAAGTAATCACAGTCCAAACCCCAACAACCCAGCTGAATACTGCTCCACCATCCCTCCTATGCAGCAGGCTCAGGCCTCTGGGGTGCTCAGCTCACCTCCTCCCACTGTAATGGTGCCAGTGGGAGTCCTAAAGCAGCCTGGCAATGAAGGTATAACCTACACCAAGTACACAGTATATTATTCGTTTGCTTTCCTTCACCCTCTACTACAGTGACATTGCCGCCACAGCTTCTCTAAAATAGCCTTAACATATTGCTTGACTGTCTGAATGCAGCTTTTAAGCTAAGACATGGAGATAAAATGTAATTTTTAGTGCCTTCTCATTTTTTTTAGGGTCCATTTCACGTGATCAGAGGAGGGTTTGGTTTGCTGATGGGGTCCTACCAAATGGAGACACGGCAGGATCTCCAAAACCACCAAGTTCCAGTTCAACCCCCTCTCAGTCGTTGGCCATCTCCACATATTCTAATAAATGCCCCACTTCTGGGTCATCTGAAGTAGGTTTGACAGGATGAGCATTTAGCTCCAACTGATACCATCATGTTACCTTGTGTTTTTGTATTGGCTATTCTGCAGCTAACTGATTTAAGATACACAGGACACACTTTCGTGGTTTACAGTTCTGGTCATGAACAGTAAACAGGCTGGAGTTCAAGCAAATCTGCTGGAATTACAAATTCCACAAGATTAAAATGCTTAAAGCTGGAATGCACTGTACTTGTATTATTGTAAGCTGACATTAGTTAGCAGTGCTTTGAAGATTTCTTCACAACAAATGGCAGAAAACCCTGTTGAATTTGTTTCTCTGGCTGTACTGTCAGCTGTCTGAAGGATTCTTGGCCTGATGACACATACTGTACAAGACAAATGTATGAAATCAGTCTATCACATGGTCAACATGATGGACATACTGATGCTTGTTTAAAGTGAAATTTTTGCATTTTGGCATAAAAACTGCACAGTCAAATCTGTTAAAATAATAGTAGCAATAAAATAAAATCACTAGCAAATCTGAATAAATTTTGAGTGCTTGGTCCTCCTCACATTGGCCCTCATTTATTATAAGTCTGTAGAAATCAGGAAACATTCTGGGGTACAAATGATTGTGGGGCAAGGTCCACATGGCATTTATGGCCTATCTTGTCGTATGATTTATCAGTCATTGATAAATCTGACGGCTGGAAATGATACCACACCCTTGCCTCGTCTCTGGTACTTAGACGGCAAAAAGAAAAACTTCTCTGATGTGCAAATTAACAGTATTACACGAGAAGTGAAAAATAATAAAGTCGTGCTAATAACAAAGGCAGAAGAACCACGACTGGAACGAGATCCGTGATGCGCAACAGCTGGATGTGAGCTCCAGCTGGTGGTTATAATTTAATTCTTTACAGCCATGATATAAATTGTGTAGCTTCAGCTGTATTATCTCTAATGATAATTCTTTATACTGAGGTAAAACAAAAAGTAGTCAGACTTTGACCCCAGCGGAGGAGCGAGTGGCTGCGCTCAAAAGTTATATTATGGGCATTGGCGGGATAGGTGAATAAAGTCACCGCTGTCAGGCACGGTTATCCAGTGCAAAATTATTCAGAACAGTGGAGGTGAAAATAATTTCCCACAATTTCTCTGGCATTTACAGCAGCATTCCTCCAGGTGATCCTGCCTATCAATAGATATTTAATATTTAAGCTCAGGACAGCCATCGCGGGTGGGTGCTTCTGTGGCGCAGAGCATGCCGTGTTGTGAGTTTACCAGTGGAGTTGACCAGATAATCAGTGATGGATACCAGTTATTAATTAGTATATAAACCACCAGACATATCTTTTCAGAATAATTAACCACAATTTGTCTTTATTGAATGAATCTTATCACGGTACTCACAGCAGAGGTGCCTTTCTGCGCTATATAGTATATGCACTGGTGTGCATATATAGGTCAAAAGCTGAAAACTACAGTCTTCTTGAAAAGCTCTAAGCCCAATCACAACTGCAAAATATATATTTTAGATCTATATCTGATCAATTACATTTTAGATTTTCCACTGTATTGGCTACACTGACATAAACGCGTATGGAATGTTTTATCATTACTTAAAACAGCTGCTTTAGTTTTAAAGTAAATCATTAAAACACTCATCTAAATATAACACAAGGCAAACAGATAAATATTGTTCTTTGTGCTGAAATAATAGTACAAGCAGTTTTCTGTCTTAAGCACTTTTGATAAATGAGGGCCATTATGTTGTTGATACAGTGGTGGAAAAAGTGTTTGCCCCCTTCCTGATTTCTCTTTTTTTTGTGTTTGTCACACTTAAATGTTTCAGATCATCAAACAAATTTAAATATTAGACAAAGATAACAGAAGTAAACACAAAATTCTGTTTTTAAATGAAGGTGTTTATTATTAGGGGTAAAAAAAAAATTCAACCCTACATAGCCCTGTGTGAAAAAGTGATTCCCCCCCCCCCCCCATCCAGTTAAAACATAAATTTACTGTGGTTTATCAAATCTTTGGAAAACTGAGTTCAATTTCTCTAGCCACACCCAGGCCTGATTACTGCGACACCTATTCTCAATCAAGAAATCACTTAAATGGGACGTGCCTGACAAAGTGAAGTAGACCAAAAGATCCTCAAAAGCTCGACTTTATGGTGTGATCCAAAGAAATTCAGGAACAAATGAGAAACAAAGTAATTGAGATCTGTCAGTCTGGAAAAGGGTATAAAGCCATTTCTAAAGCCTTGGGACGCCAGTGAACCACAGTGAGAGCCATTACCCACAAATGGCGAAAACATGGAACAGTGGTGAACCTTCCCAGGAGTGGCCGGCCGACCAAAATTACCCCAAGAGCGCAGCGACTACTCATCCAAGAGGTCACAAAAGACCCCACAACAACATCCAAGGAACTGCAGGCCTCACTCCAAACTCCACCATAAGAAAGAGACTGGGCAAAAATGGCCTGCATGACAGAGTTCCAAGACGAAAACCACTGCTGCACAAAAAGAACATAAAGGCTCATCTCAGTTTTGCTAGAAAATATCTTGATGATCCCCAAGACTTTTGGGAAAATACTCTGTGGACTGACGAGACAAAAGTTGAACTTTTTGATAGGTGCGTGTCCCATTACATCCAGCATAAAAGTAACACAGCATTTCAGAAAAGGATCATCATACCAACAGTAAACTATGGCGGTGGTAGTGTGCTGGGCTGGGGCTGTTTTGCTGCTTCAGGACCTGGAAGACTTGCAAAATGAAGACTTTGGAGTGGCCTAATCAAAGTCCTGACCTGAATCCTATTGAGATGCTGTGGCATGACCTTAAAAAGGCAGTTCATGCTCAAAAACCATCCAATGTGGCTGAATTACAACAATTTTGCGAAGATGAGTGAGCCAAAATTCCTCCACAGCGCTGTAAAAGACTCCATCCATCCATCTTCTTCCGCTTAATCCTTTTTGGGTCGCGGGGGGGCTGGTTTTGCAAATGCTTGATTGCAGTTGTTGTTGCTAAGGGTGGCCCAACCAGTTATTAGGTTTAGGGTTATTAGGTTTATCACTTTTTCCACATAGGGCCATGTAGGTTTGGGTTTCTTTTCTCTTAATAATAAACACCTTCATTTAAAAACTACATTTTGTGTTTACGTGTGTTATCTTTGTCTAATATTTAAATTAATTTGATGATCTGAAACATTTAAGTGTGACAAACACACAAAAAAATGAGAACTCGGGAAGGGGGCAAACACTTTTTCCACACCACTATATATTGCTTCCTAAAATTCTTTTACTTCTTTGATAGGTTTTTTTGTTTAGCATCTTTATAAGGCATTGAATTACAGTAATGTAAATGCAGAAGTAAGACAACATGCTGGGAGAAATATTAAAAAGTGTTTTCTTTGGATTAACATTTTCCTCATCTCGTTGAGTACTGCTTGGTTCTAGAAAAGTTGTATGATGTCTTCAACAGTTCTGCAGAAGCTATACCTAATCTGGCAGAATTGCTTTAGTGGCATCAGTTGTCAAATGTTGGTAGATCCATGTGGACTTGGGAAGAAGGGTGGAGGAGGAGTGCTAAAGAAAAGTTACTATTTTGTATTCAGAGTACATGTTACCTGCAGCTTTCTGATTTTTCTTTATAAATGCTTACATACCTTTAAAGTCTTAGCTATTTTGTGCATTAGCAGAAGAACAGCACATGTAAAAATGACATTGGTTAAATACAACTGTTTAAAGTTTTATTTAAAATTTAGGAACTTAATGTCCTATTTTGTCCATGTTTTTGCATTTTTACAAACAACAGTAGATGGATAGAAGAAATGATTTTTTTTCCCAGTAGTGGATGTTGGAAGCAGTAACCATGCTTGTAAAAGGGAACAGAAAAGACAAAGACTATTTAGTTTAAATAGCTAATGCTTCTGCTGCAGGCAGTGCGGTGGCGGAGTGGTTAGCACTGCGGCAGCACAGCAACTCACCCTTGGCCGGGGGCACCTGAGTTCGATCCTAGCCCCCGACCAACAGTGATCTGTGTGGAGTTTACATGTTCTCCCTGTGTCTGTGTGGGTTTACTCCGGGATTTCTCCGGTTTCCTCCCACATGCCAAAAACATGCAAGTTAGGTTAATTGGCATTAAACTGGGGATTCTAAATTGTCCTTAGGTATGACTGTGAGAGTGAATGGTTGTCTGTCTCTCTGTGTTGGCCCTGCGATGGACTGGCGATCTGTCCAGGGTGTACCCAGCCTCTCGCCCAAAGATGCTGGGATAGGCTCCCGCCCCCCGCGACCCGAAAATGAATTAAGCGGAAGAAGATGAATGAATGCTTCTGCTACAGCACGGTGGTGCAGTAGTTAGCACTGTTGCCTTACAGCTAGAAGGTTCCAGGTTTGAATCCCCAGGCTGGCAGGGGTAGGAACCTTTCTGTGTGGAGTTTGCATGTTCTCCCTGTGCTGCGTGGGTTTACTCTGGGGGCTCCGGTTTCCTCCCACAATCCAAAGACATGCATGTTAGGTTAATTGGTTGTTCTAAATTGTCCCTAGATATGTCTCCTGTAGGCCCTTAGAATAGAGGGTTAGTATTAGTGAAGTGCTTTGAGTGGTCTTTGAGACTAGAAAAGTGCTATATAAGTATAGGTCCTTATCCTTATCCCTTACTTGATTACTTTTGCTGTATTATTATCACCGCACTTGTGTGTTGCAACTACAGTATGTCTAACTTTACACCCCCACCCTTCCTCCCTCACTTTCAGGCAGCCCATGCACCTGTTGCCCCTGTGGGCAGTCCCGTGGGCAGTTCCCTCAGTCTGATCCCAGAGGACGGGCTCCCTCCCATCCTCATCTCCACTGGAGTCAAAGGAGGTACGGGAGGCCACATCACAGGTGCTTGCCCTCATCCTCACCATTCTGCTGCCTCCTCATTGCTCCGTCAGCTGCTGTGTTTGTGCTTGTTAAACGTGCTAAATATCACTGCTTATGTTTTCACCATTCACTGCCTACAAAAGGAAGAATGCTGACTGTAATGTTTAAATGTCTGGAAGGTTTTTATCTGTTTAATTTTATTGTTTTTATCGTCCTTCGGTTGCCTGACCTAAAACCTCCCACCGATTCTCATCATCTCCACAGTCTAATGTCTTCTAGTTTTCCGTTTAATTTAACTTATTTACTTGTCTTTATGTCTTCTGCCGCACTCCAATCTCTGTCCAGATTATGCAGTGGAAGAAAGGCCATCAGAGATCATCCTCATGCAGCAGTTAGAAGAAGGAGGCCCAGACCCGTTGGTCTTTGTGCTCAATGCTAACCTGCTTGCCATGGTCAAGCTTGTCAACTGTGAGTTATTTTTATCTCTTAAAGCACTGAATTTAAGGCATTGTTGGAAGAACGCTTAAGCATGCAAATAAAGCATTATTGGGGATAGGGGTGTGTGGTGTGAGCGGTTCAAAGGATATACAGTGCATCTGGAAAGTATTCACAGCACTTCACTTTTTCCACATTTTGCTATGTTACAGCCTTACTCCAAAATGAATTAAATTCATTTTTTCCCTCAAAATTCTACACCCAATACCCCATAATGACAATGTGAGGTTTTTGGGGTGTTTTTGTTTTGTTTTTTTAGATTTTTGCAAATTTATTAAAAGTAAAAAACTAAGAAATCACATGTCCATAACTATTCACAGCCTTTGCCATTAAGCTCAAAATTGAGCTCAGGTGCATCCTGTTTCCACTGATCATCCATGAGCTGTTTCTACAGCTTAATTAGAGTCCACCTGTGGTAAATCAGTTGATTGGACATGATTTGGAAAGGTACACACCTGTGTATATAAAGTTCCACAGTACACAGTGCATGTCAGAGCACAAACCAAACGTGAAGTCAAAGGAACTGTTTGTAGACCTCCGAGACAGGATTGTCTCAAGGCACAAATCTGGGGAAGGGCACAGAAAAATTTCTGTTGCTTTGAACGTTCCAATGAGCATGGTGGCCTCCATCATCTGTAAATGGAAGAAGTTCAGAACCACCAGGACTCTTCCTAAAGCTGGCTGGCCGTCTAAACTGGGCGATCGGGAAAGAAGGGCCTTAGTCGGGGAGGTGACCAAGAACTCAATGGTCATTGTGTCAGAGCTCCAGTGTTCCTCTGTGGAGTGAGAAGAACCTTCCAGAAGGACAGCCATCTCTGCAGCAATCCACCAATCAAGTCCGTATGGTAGAGTGACCAGACGGAAGTCACTCCTTTGTAAAAGGCACATGACAACCCACCTGGAAGTTGCAAAAAGGCACCTGAAGGATTCTCAAACCATGAGAAACAAAATTGTCTGGTCTGATGAGACAAAGATTGAACTCTTTGGTGTGAATACCAGGCATCATGTTTGGAGGAAACCAGGCACTGCTCATCACCAGGCCAATACCATCCCTACAGTGAAGCATGGTGGTGGCAGCATCATACTGTGGGGATGTTTTTCAGTGGCAGGAACTGGGAGACTAGTCAGGATAGAGGGAAAAATGAATGCAGCAATGTACAGAGACATCATGGATGAAAACCTGCTCCAGAGCGCTCTTGATTTCAGAGTGGGGAAACAGTTCATCTTTTAGCAGGACAGCGACCCTAAACAGACAGCCAAGATATCAAAGGAGTAGCTTCAGGACAACTCTGTGAATGTCCTTGAGTGGCCCAGCTAGAGCCCAGACTTGAATCCAAGTGAACATCTCTGGAGAGATCTGAAAATGGCTGTACACCGAAGCTTCCCATCCAACCTGATGGAGCTTGAGAGGTGCTGCAAAGAGGAATGGGCGAAGCTGCTCAAAGATACAGTAGGTGTGCCAAGCTTGTGGCATCATGTTCAAAAAGGCTTGAGGCTGTAATTACTGTCAATGGTGCATCAACAAAGTATTGAGCAAAGGCTGTGAATACTTATGTACATGTGATTTCTTAGTTTTTTTATTTTTAATAAATTTGAATAAATCTTAAAAAAAAACTTTTTTCATTGTCATTATGGGGTGTTGTGTGTAGAATTTTGAGGAAAAATGAATTTTTCATTTTGTAATAAGGCTGTAACATCACAAAATGTGGAAAAAGAGAAGTGCTGTGAAGACTTTCTAGATGCACTGTAACCTGTCTCTGAGGTACAAAAAGCACTGAACAACCCTGAATGAGTGAATGGCTAACACTAGGCAGGCTTTCTATCGCCTTCTGTCCAACAAGGCAGTCTCTAAGACCATAGGCCAGGGGTATCTGATCATGTGCCATGGAGGGCCAAGACCCTGCAGGTTTTACCTCCACACAGTGTCTTCAGCAGGTGATTTTACTGAATTTCTTCCCACTGATTGGTGATCAGTGAAAACACCTGCTGATGACAATGGGTGGAAGTAAAACATGCAGGGTCTTGGCCCTCCATGGAATGAGTTTGACACCCCTGTATTAGAACTTCTTGTGGTGCTCTGACGTAACCAGTGTTGGGCAAGTTACTAAAAAATAGTAAATAATTACTAGTTACTTCTTTTCAAAAGTAACTGAGTTGCTTACCAATTACTGCATGATTAAGGTGACTAGTTACTTGAAAAAGTAACTTTCACGTTACTTTTAATTGCATACATAAATCATCTTGCACACATGGCAAGATAATTTAATTAATGGATTACATTACGGGCTTATTAATGTCAGGCTGAAAACAGACTGTTTCAGACAGAGCTGTTAGAACACGCTCTCAGTCTGCTTTATCCTGCCCTGAGAGCTCTTATTGTGGGAAAAATCTAAAGAAAATCAACACAGAATTGCCAGTAATTTCCTCATTTTGGAGTGAGAAATAGGGTTTGTGGAGTGAGAGAGAGGGAAAGAGAGTGAGTTAGCAAAACTGCATAAAGCTGTCAGTTTCTTACCTTTAATATTATGGATTTAATGCGATGTGCAGTGATGCAAAGAAAATGTCCATTATCCACATTCCGAATGTCTGCTGTGACAGAGACATGATCCAGTAACTTAAATTCATTTTGGAGATCAAATCCATTTTTAATAATCTTTATCCAGGTATCAAGTAAATGTGTTTTAACTTCAGTGGATCACAGTCTCAGCTGTCTGATGGTAAATGACTGTTAGCACGTCTTCATTCTGTAATGATGTATCTGGCAATCAGTTGGTTTAATTCTTGCTGGGTCACAAACTGTCCAGATGCATACCTGTGCTTGAACTCCAGCCGTGGGTGTTCAGATGGCATAAATTCACTAACACGGTGTTAGCATAGCATAGCACTAGCTTTGTAGGACCTTGTTGCTGTTCTTAGGTGCTTCTGAAGATTGCAGTTGGTCTCAACTGCATTTAGCTTGTAACCCACCAATATTCTTTTGTCCTTAACCGTGACAAAGGAAAAATAATCTATTTCCACAAAAACAAAGTAGCTTTATCTTTTCCTCCGCTCAGTAGTGAACAGGCTCCAACAGGTTGACTGACAGCTGCGTCAGCTACGTAGGGTCAGTTTGTATGTATTTGCGCTAAAAAATCTATCCATATTAATAAAACGAGTAACGCGAGTAACGCATCTGATCAAATTTCAGTAACTGTAACGCATTACTGAATTTTTGAACAGTAATTTCATTACACAGCACATTACTGCAAAAGTAGTGGCGTTACAGTAACGTGTTACAAAGTAACAAAGTAACACGTTATTCCCAACACTGGACATAACCCAGAAGGGCGAGTTTTTTTGCTTTGCACAGCGCATGCATGCCACTGATATGTATAGAAAACACTGGATCGAGCACACCCCATTGGTGGGTACAGAGCCGAGTGAAGCCACCGCAATATTGATACACCCAGAACACTCAGCGAGTCAATGGAGAATGAATGGGTTTAGTAGTAAACGTTGCCACTTTTACCTCAATGACCTCCCAAAGAATTAACAGATTTTGACCTTCTTGGTATGGAGACACAGCTTATAATCTTGCGCAACCTGTGAACTATAGAAATCGAGTTAGCGACCGTGGGATGGCTGGATACTCAGAAAAGTCAAGCCAAGGCGAGTAATTTTGTGAGTAATGCATGCAGTTAGTGTGTTTAGGCATGTCGTCATAATAATATTCCTAATGATAGTCCTATACAAGTAAATTAAAATATCATGCAGTGGTTTAATCTTGCTATTAAGTGCCTAGGCCTAATCTAATTTGCAAAATATGATGACCAGCATGCTGAATAAATTAATTTATTCAGCATGCTGGTCATCATACAATGTAAATAGCTGTGAACTCTTAATTTACTTGTGATGCTGATCATCAATGCATAATGGTCATGATGGTGGTACACATATGATGATTGAATTATTTATAATATACTTAATAGGAATAGTGATGACCAAGAACACCTAAGGAGGACTTCTGATTCCTGATCATCTGACAGTGTTTATATCTGTGCTAAATTATTCCTGATGCTGGTTGTCAGTTACTGGTTACCAGTCAACACTGGATCAATTCTACATGCCAATTTTTGTTGATTCCCAATCACCTTTAATTGCACCATTGCTTGATCCCAAGTCCAGGATGTGTAAGCAGGAGGGGAGGTGCCATATTTTGTATCAGAATCCTAAAATTGATTAATTATATAAGAATTAGCATTAGGCCTTAAGTTTTATTCCATTTGGGCCTATTCATCACAGTGTGAAGAAGGATTTCAATATATGATAAGTCTATACTAGTTGAGTAGGCTATGCATAGCAAGGCCTAGATCGACAACATCACAGAAAATATGTGAGGCCTTTTCTCTCAAATTTTTGCCTCAATTTAAGTAAAACCTTTGTGAAAAGGTTGTGATCCCATATTTTGCTAATTAGATGAGGCCTAGGCACTTAATAGCAAGATTAAAGCACTGCATGATATTTTAATTTACTCACATAGGACTATTATTATGATGACATGCCTAAACACACTTACTGCATGCATTACTCACAGAACTACTTGCCTTGCCTTGACTTTTCCGATTATCCAGCTGTCCCAGGGCCGCTAAACATGTCAACTCGATTTCTATAGTTCACCGGTTGTGCAAGATTATAAGCTGTCTCTATACCAAGAAGTTCAAAATCTGTTAATTCTTTGGGAAGTTACTGAGGTTAAAGTGGCACCGTTTACTACTAAACCCATTCATTCTCCATTGACTCGTTTAAGTGTTCAGTGTTTTGGGTGAACTAAAATGGTGGCCACAGAGTTTCCGGTGGCTTCATGTCTGCTGAATAATTTTCATATACTATAAGTATGAAAGAAGCATGACTTCTAATGTTAAAGGCAACTCCATCTTTTGACAAGTTTTCTGCTCTCCACCTGCAGACGTGAACAGGAAGTGCTGGTATGTGACTACTAAAGGCATGCATGCTGTGGGCCAGGCAGAGGTTGTTATTCTCCTCCAGTGTCTACCTGATGAAAAGACCATCCCAAAGGACATCTTCACTCACTTTGTGCAGCTCTACCAGGAGGCCCTCAGTGGTAAGAACAAGAGGAGCATCTCCACCAGGGAGCTAATTGTGCAAGTATTTTTCCTCTTATAGAAGGTCATTGGTAGTTCTGGAGGTCCCCGTGTAAGCTAACCTGGTTAAAAAAAAACTTATGTAGGTGAAAATGTCTCTAATTGTTCATCTTTATCTGTGGAGACAGAGCTGGCAGGTGTTCCCAGTTGAGTTCTATTTGGAAACCAGGTTATAGCCTGACTCTCACTGCTCTGTCTCTGAAAAATGGTCCAAACATTAACGTCCTGCTGTCAGGTTGCCTCCCTCCAGACATGACACCTCACCACCACTGCTGGTTGTGCATTTTTAACTCTGTATGCTGTGGAGCAAATACAGCAACTATTGTCTGACTCTGATGGCTTGTTCCCCTCAGGCCATTTCCCTTTTCATATCCACACTGATGCAGTTTCAGGCTGGCAGATGGGAGCCATATCACTTGCGTCTGTCCTGATTAAGTCAGTGTCAGTCAGTTGTCCAGAAGAAAACCTGGCTTTTGCGAGTTCCATATGCTGAGGTTTTTCTTGTCATTAGGGTTATTGTGTTATGTGCCCTTTGAAACCATTGATTGCTCCCACAGATAACTGAAGGCATGAACTGATGTGGGTAAAATTAAGTTCTCAGACTACCTAGCAAATTTTTATTCACTGTTGTAGAACTTCATACAGAATAACAAAGGTTTCTTTTCCACTCTGAATAATCCCAGGAATACACAGTTTGCCTCCTATCTGCTTCGCTTTTCAAAAAATGAAAACTCACATTTCTTCTCTTGAGCTTTGTATTCCTTTTCAGCTTCATTGCTTCTGTTCTTTTATTTCATCCAATTCAGTTGTCTTCCTTGCTTTTTGCATTCTCTTATTTTTATTTTATTGCCCCCAAATGACCATTATGTTACTTTTCCCTCCACGTTCTCCCCCCTCCCAGCTGTACATTTTCTCTTGAATTTCACAAACACCCCTCCCAGTCTCTCACTCTCCTCTTCACTCTTCCTAAGGCAATGTGCTGAGCCACCTGAGTCACTCGTTCTTCACGCAGAGCTTCCTGGGCAGCAAGGAACACGGTGGCTTCCTTTACATCAGCCCCTCCTTCCAGTCGCTGCAGGACCTGCTGCTACCCAACCCACCCTACCTCTTTGGTATCCTCATCCAGAAGTGGGAGACGCCTTGGGCCAAGGTCTTCCCCATTCGCCTCATGCTGCGGCTGGGGGCAGAGTACAGATGTGAGTTGAGATGAATATGATATTTTTTTAACGTAATTGATATTGCATTGCAAAGCAGCAGAAATTGTTAACACAGTTAACAGGTACTGTGAACAAAAAGCACAGTAAATGAGTCATAACAACAAAATGCAAACTTGAAAAGTATTGATGTGGAATTGAGTTCAAATGAGACCAAGTACAAGTTAAAAACATGACCCAGATATAAACGGATACAGGAGGGAGGACTTGGTATTATTCATCAACTTTTATCATCAGCTCTTCAACCTGTATCAATGGCTGAAAAGCAAAACCTCCTATCTGAAAAATGCACTTAAGCATTAGTGCCTTGCAAAGTACAGATAGGAGTTGGTATTGTTAACGCATAATATAGTAATATAGTCCAAAACAGTGTATTATGGACTGGGTATCCTTAAAGAATAGCATTCTGCAAGAAAACAAGAAGTTTTTTTTTTTTTTAACTTTTCTCAAAAAACTGCATTTTTCAGATAGGAGGCTTTGCATTTCGGCCATCAGTATGCTAAATATTAAGTTGAGCTGTATTAGGATTAGAAAAGCATCTTCCGCTTACAGTCTTATGGTAAAAATATTAATATTCAGAATGAATGAGTGTGCTTAGTATGTCAGTTGTCAGAGGAACCCTGTAGACCTCAATCTCAATCAACTCACACATTTCTCACTGCTTCCCGCATGAAGCAGGAAGACTTGTGAGGAATTTGATCTACAACACTGCTCTCCACCAAATCTTCTTCTCCCTGCCAAACCTGCCAGCACTGGGCACCGCCTGGTTCCATTAAGACTTTTGTCAGCATCCAGCAAGCAGGGATAGAATAAATTAACATACCCATGTGCATTCAAAATGCTTAAATGCAAAGTATTAGCAGGGCTCTGAAATTAATCCACCACACAAAAACTGTTGTTTTCTGCACTCTCACCTTTGGGGCGGCTGTGGTGCAGGTGTAGTGTAGCTGACTACTAATCGGAGGGTCAGTGGTTCGATTCCCACTGTGTCTGCAGTCTGCATGTTGAAGTGTCCTTGAGCAAGACTTTGAACCCCCAGTTGCTCCTGGTGGGTTAGGCCAGCGCCAGTGCATGGCAGCTCCGCTGCCATCAGTGTGTGAATGTGTGTGTGAATGGGTGGATAGCAGGATCTGTAAAGCACTTTGATCATCCAGAGATGAGTAAAAAGTGCTATATAAGTGAACGCCATTTACCATTGCATTCATGGCTGACCTGAAGGCTGGAGGTTTGCTGGTGTAGACCTGCATTGTTGTGGTTTGGTTTTGTGCTCATGCTTAAGGGTTTATGTTGAGATTTCAGTTCCAGCTGTTTGCTGAGATAAGGATAAAAATAGTAATCTAAGAAGCTTGAGTTGATGAAAAAACAGTTTCTAACTTGTGCATTAGGAGTGTTCCCCCAATTACAGGCTCAGTTCTCTGCGTTTGATGTGTGGGATCGCTTGTTAAGTTAATTTATGAATGAAAAGGGAATAAAAACAACACAAGTTGTGCAGCTATAAAAACATGAAATTACCTGGAAAATCAAACAAAAACTAACATGCCAGAAGCACTGATTAAATTATGCAATACTATGAACACAGTTTCTCTGTTGGTGTGATTGTGTTTTGATGTGTGTTATTATATATAAACAATTTTTTTTTCTATTTACCAATGAGTACAAATTTTGTCTTGCAGTTTATCCGTGTCCACTGTTCAGCGTTCGTTTCAGAAAACCTCTCTTTGGAGAGACGGGTCACACCATCATGAACCTGCTCGCAGTAAGAACTTTTGCTTCTTTTGTGCTCAATTATTTTCAAAGCTGAAAAACTGCTGTATGCTGGAGACTTAAGTGTGAATGTTGATTTTGAAGTACTTCAGTTTGCTATTTTGAATTTAAAGATATTTTTCTTTTAAAGCTCTCTGTGTAACCCTGGAACATCAATAACCATGCTTTTCTTAGCCCGATACTGCATGTTCACCTAGGCATCTCTTGACACTAGAATAACGCACCACCACCGCACATTGGAGATGGTAAAAGCTTGACTGGGGCAAAACCACTAGAGCCACAACAAATGATGGACATTTGTGTGCTGCTTGGCTGAGCACATGAGCTACACCTAATTGGTCAAGGACTCTAACCCCTGAGTGGGCTATTCAAGAAGCTTGCCCACATCCAAGGTGGCGCCAGGACGATAAACTTTCTCCTGTAGCTTCAAAGCTAAACAGCAGAAATGTTTCTCAAAACATTCAAGATACTCCACATATTCTGACTCAATATTTTTAGTGTCTATACAAATATTTTTGGTGTGGCAGTATCTCCCAACCCTCTTTGTGCCATATTCAGAGCTGTGTCACAGTCATGTTGTGTTACCAGCAAGAGCCATAAGGTTATAGCCTTTATGGCCGTAATCACAGAAAAGATCATTTTGTTTTGTCTGTTTAAGAAGCAGTCGCTCCCCCTTCCCCCCAGCGTTACAAAGTGGATAAGAGACACTCTGTACTTTCTGAAATTAGAAAAATTCAGCATGCTCAAAAGGACTAAACGTCAATTCACAGAGATGTGTGTGCCTTTGCTACAGTACTATCAAGATCTGAACATCCCTCTTATTCACCAGGATGAAGAGGGATAACATTTTTAGGGCCTAGGTGGACACGTACCATCACCTGCTTTGAGTGTTCCATTCAGAGTCTTAAGTTTATTAAAAAAAGATAATACACATATAATGTGTTTAAGCTGCTGGCCCCTTATTTCATTCTCTTCCTTGTAGGACTTCCGTAACTACCAGTACACACTGCCAGTGGTTAAAGGTCTGGTTGTGGACATGGAGGTGAGGAAGACGAGTATCAAGATCCCCAGTAACCGCTACAATGAGGTGAGCACCTTGGAACAGTTCAGAGAGCACATGTTACACAATTTCTAATGGTTTTATCAATGAAAATCCAGATTTACAATAACATTAGTGATGATGCTTCAAAAATGTTACATCCAATTATATTAACTTATTTTACTTTCATCTCAAAATTTTTTTCTCACATCGGCCTGACATAAAAGGACTTTTTCATAACTGTAACATGTTTACTGTAACATGTTACAGTTATGTCCAAAAAACATGTTTCCTGCGTTAATTGGTGATTCTAGACTGATTTGTATATACAAAAATGCAAATCATGAATTTACGGTTTCCTGTTGTTGGTACTACTTTCTTTCTCACCACAAGCAAACGACTACAGATCTCTTTAATGGACGTACATATGTTTGGCATTTGATTACATTCAGACATTTTAAAAAAATGTCAACATTTCACCAAACTAAGACCGTTCAGGGCTGAATGCAAAGTAATGCAAGGTGTCAAAAATATATTATTCTAATCATAATTTGTCCAACTTTGATGAGCAGGCTTGTGTGCAGTCCAAGCATGTACCTAATGCTGACAGAGCTTGCTGGCATTTTTTTTTTCCTTTTATCCAAGTGTAGTTAATCATGGTAGCTGTTAGAAACTATCCACCAGACTAACTTGTCTGAAGCTCCTTTTAAGCTCCCCGAACATCGACACACCCATGCTCACTGTGTATGTAGGTGATGTTTGGCAAACTCTCCAGGGGTCCCTGCAGCTGAATATTAAGTGTAGGCTGCCAACTTGTTATATGACTGAGGGTGTGAATGGATATCCACCCAGAAGAAGCAATATACACTGGGCTCCATTTGGCTGAGAAAGAAAGCAAGGAAGGAAAGAGTGGTGCCGGTTGTAGTGTTTGGCTGCCGATACAGTGACAGATGGGAACCCAGTAATGTGAGGTGGGGACTGTTACTCAACAGCTTGCAGACGAGCCTTTAACGCAGCAAGTGGTTAAAGCTCTCCAGATTTTCAAAGGAGGGCTTCAAAGAGATGCAGAGGCATGAGATTGAGGAGATTTGATGTATGGGATCTCTCTGCTGTTGATATCCTCCCCTGTCAGTGTCCTTTTCACCCAATCTGTCATCTCAGCGCCATCCCATTTAAACCCAGGATTTCACCCACAAGCCCACTGCAATTAGGCTTAACCAGGCGACTCTCTTCAGTCCATTTTCTTCTGCACACCCCCAAAGGGGTGCTTAATTAGTCATGCATATTACTTGTCCTTGCAGCTCATGAAAGCCATGAACAAGTCCAATGAACACGTGCTGGCCATGGGGGCGTGTTTCAACGACCGAGCTGACTCCCACTTGGTGTGCGTCCAGAACGATGATGGGAACTACCAGACACAGGCCATCAGCATTCATCACCAGCCACGCAAAGGTGCTGATGCAGAAACAAACTCATTAAGACTTCCTTTATCTGTAACTGTCTGAAAAGCTTTTTTTTTTTGTCTAAAAATGTTTCCCTGGATTCTCTTATTCTTGTCTGTTTGCAGAGCTGAATATAAGATGTGATTGTTTTTCTCTTTGTGTTGTTCAGTTACTGGAGCCTGCTTCTTTGTGTTCAGTGGTGCTTTAAAAGCCTCGTCTGGCTTCTTGGCTAAAACCAGCATTGTGGAAGGTGAGAACTGTGACAACAAACTACTGTTCAAATATTGTATTATCAGGTGTTTTCTTTTTGTTCTTTTGTATTTGTTAATAATAACAAGTGTTTGTTCAATGCTTTTTTTTTTACATGACAAGCCATCTGGTGCATTATTCCCTTGTGGAAACCAAATATGCATCAGGGCAATGTTTAATTTTTATGATTTTTGTATTTAACATATTATTAAAGCCTGTCACTTTATACTACAAATCTACACTGTTGTAACACGTGTACCATTCAGCAATGTCGATGAAATTAGTTTTCATTGTTTTACAAAACATTTATCCTGATTTATTCTCAGTTCAGCTGTATTATCCATGAATCTAGTATTATTGGGCACAGAAACGTTTATTAAATTTTCAGCATACTGATATATAAGTGGAATGAGAGAGGAAAATCATATGACATCAGGAATGTGGTTCCACTTTATTTTATTTTATAATATCCTGATTTATGCTGAATAGAAGGCGACTTGGATTTTTTTTTTTAGGAACCCACTAACTGTTCTTTTCAGTTAAGGCAAGCCAAATTTATTTGTATAGCACATTTTGAGTACAAGACAATTCAAAGTGTTTTACATAAAACATTAAAGCATTACAGCAAGCTGCAAAAGGAATACATAAGAATTTAAAAGCAAACTAAAAAGCAAAGAGAAACAAAAACAAGCTAAAATGGAATAAGACAGAAAAAGTGCAAGAAATAAAAGTTACAGTGCATTGTGGGAGACTAACAATTGTTCTGCTGAAAGGCTGCGGCAAATAGGAAAGTTTTTAACTTGGATTTAAAGCAGTTGAGAATTTCACATGCCCTGATGCTTTCTGGGAGTTTGTTCCATATGTGAGGACCATAAAAACTAAACACTGCCTCATCATGTTTGGTTCTAACTCTGGGTACAGATAGTGGGCCTGACCCTGATGACCTGAGGTTTCTGGGTAGTTCATAATGGACCAGAAGATCTGCAATGTATTTTGTCCCTAAACCATTCAGAGCATTATAAACCGACAGCAGTATTTTGAAATCTATTCTTTGACAGACAGGAAGTCAGTCAGTATAAAGATCTGAGGTCTGGAGTTATATGAGATACTTTTTCAGTCTTAGTGAGGACTCGAGCTGCAGCGTTTTGAACTAACTGCAGCTGTCTGATGAACCTTTTAGGTAGACCTGTGAGGACAGCATTTCAATAGTCCAGTTTACTGAAGACAAATACATGGACAAGCTTTTCTAGATCCTGCTGAGACATCAGACCTTTAATTGTCACTATGTTCTTCAAGTGATAATAGGCTGACTTCACAACTGTCTTAATGTGGCTGTTAAAATTCAGGTCTGAGTCCAGAACCACAGTGAGATTTCTGGCTTGGCTGTTGGTTTTTAACATCATTGACTGAAGCAGAGTGCTAACTTTGGGTATTTCTTCTTTGGCTCCGAAAACTATTATTTCGGGTTTCTCTTTGTTTAACTGAGGAAAATTCTGGCACATCCACTCTTTATTTTGACCAATGCATTTGATCAGGGTTTTAATTGGAGCATAGTCTCCTGGTGAGATGGTTGTGTAGATTTGTGTATCATCTGCATAATTATGGTAATATATTTTGTTTTTTATGATTTGAGCTTAAAAAATCATTAAAAAAAGTTATGATTTGAGCTGAGGTAGCGTGGTGGCGGAGTGGTTAGCACTGCGGCAGCACAGCAACTCACCCTTGGCCGGGGGACCCTGGGTTCGATCCCAGCCCCTGACCAGCGGTGATCTGTGTGGAGTTTGCATGTTCTCCCCGTGTCTGCGTGGGTTTACTCTGGGATTTCTCCGGTTTCCTCCCACATGCCAAAAACATGCAAGTTAGGTTACTTGGCATCAACTGGGGATTCTAAATTGTCTTTAGGTATGACTGTGAGAGTGAATGGTTGTCTGGCTCTCTGTGTTGGCCCTGCGATGGACTGGCAATCTGTCCAGGATGTACCCTGCACCTTGCCCAAAAATGCTGGGATAGGCTCCAACCCCCCTGCGAGCCAAAAAGGATTAAACGGAAGAAGATGGATGGATGGATGGATGGATGGATGGATGATTTGAGCTACTGGAAGCATATAGATGCTGAAAAGCAAAGCTCCCAAAATGGAACCATGGGGGAACTCCACAGGTGATTTTTGTTCGCTCAGATTTGTAGTTGCCTATAGACACTATAGACAGTTAAGAAAACCTGGAGTGTTTATAATCTTTTTTTTAACACAAGGTCAAAAGGTAGAGCAAGAGCTCCTTTTTATAAAAACTCAAACTCTCAGTGAAGGAGGATGCATGTTATCACTGCAAAGAGCACAGGCTGCAGAGACCCCTAAACTAATGATTGATGGGTCAACATTGCAGTGATAGTTTGCTTATTAGATATCAACATAAATCTCTGTATTTTCTCTTGTACACTTGGAATAAAATTATTTTCCTTCTCCAAGAACCGGTAGAATAGAAATAGAAATTTGACAGACTTGTCAGTTGTTTTGCTGTCTGTGCTGGTTGCTAAAAAAAAAGAAAACGTCAAGCAGTTGGCAGCAAAACTGGGTCTGGGGCGTCCCTTTGTCTTCCAACACGACAATGACCCAAAACATGTATCGCTCCTGGTGAAGAACTACCTCCAGAAGACCAAAGTGAACGTTACTGACTGGCCTGCACAAAGCCCTGACTTGAATCCCATTGAAAATCTGTGGAGTGAACTGAAGACCAAGGTCTATGCCAGAAGACCATCAAATCTGGAGGAGCCTGAGAGATTCACCAAAGAATTGGGATTGTTCAGGAGACATGTGAGAGACTTGTTAAAAATTACAGCAAACGACTGCAGGCTGTTATCCAGCAAAAATTGTACACAATTGACTATTAGCATCAAGGGGCTCATAATTTTGACCCTGGTAGTTTTTGTTTTTTGTGAAATAATTTTGTTTCTGTGTGCCAAGTAAAATAATGTGAGCATCCAAAATAAAACTAGGTTTGGAAAAGCTGCGTTAGAATTGTGCTGTTTAATGGCACTTGGGAAGTACTTGTAAAAAATGAAATTATCACAGGGGGGCTCATAATTCTGCCCTTAAGTGGACATGGAAAACTTTATTAAACCTTTTACACTATTAAAAAAAATGCATAATCACATTTGAAAATTGTAAACCTGAGATTGCCTTTTTTTGCTGGATCAAAGACTTATAAAGAGGCAACTGTTTGTGAAGTATTGTATTGTTCTTGCAAGTTGGAGAATTAAAACCTGTAACAATGTTTAACTTGTTAACATATTGGGCGGATGTTTCAGCTGTAATGATGATTGTGGATCTTTCTTTCTTCCTTTAGACGGTGTCATGATCCAGATCACAGCTGAGACCATGGAGACGCTACGGCAGGCCCTGAGGGACATGAAGGACTTTGCCATCACTTGTGGTAAAGCTGACCAGGAAGAGAACCAAGAGCTTGTCCACATCCAGTGGACAGAGGACGACCACAACTTCAACAAAGGGTGAGACAGGAAGTGAGAACATCTCCTGAGCCAAGGGAGTGGGACAGATGCATTTCTGTCATGGACAATTGAACTGATGGCTTTCCCACTGCTGCATTTACTACTTTCCTATAAAAACTCATTACGTACACTGGGGAAAGTCCTCTGGAGGAAAAAATCTTCACAGGGTGGAATGATGTGATTTGACATGGTTGCGAGATAGAGAGCAGTGCAATCAGCTTTACAGCAGCCTGATCAAATCTGCAAATTTAGAAGTGACTTTTCTTCATTCAGTATAAATGAGGCCCATCAGCAGATAGAGTATCACCTCATTAGCTGATTATTATTCACACAGAGGCTGGTTTAACCGTCACATAGTCCAATAAGGGACTTCAGCCTCATGCTACTGTGACTTAGGGCTCCAGCTAATTAATATTTTTGTTACAGATGAATCTAGGACTGTGCGATATGACTATATATATATCGCATGACGATACATCTATCGTTTTATAGAACACTCTATCGTTTATATCGTTATTTAAAATGCCCATACCCCCATTTATTCAGTAAAGCTCCTACCTCACCACTGCTTGTCCGCTCCCCGTCTCTTCCCTGCAGTGTGCCACTGTGCGCAGCAGAACAGGTGTGGTGGGTGGCTAGGTTTCAGTCCGGTGGGTGCTAATGCTAACTCCAAGCCACCAGTTCAGATAGCTGCTATTCCTGTTTGCCAGGGATGTGGGACTGTTTTTCATCGTGCTGCATCAGACAGGATAGTTACCTCCTATTAAAACCTTGTTTTACTAGGAGGTAAGTAACGTTAACACCATGTCTAATTATAAAATGCTAAATGATCATCATTTAAGCTAAATTGTGCTAATTAGAAACGTAGCAGACCGTCTTTTTTTTTTGGGTAAATTACTGCTGAATTTCTTAGTTTTGTCTGAAAAAAAATTATTAAAGCTGCAAAAGTGCATGATGGTGGCACACACTCGCAAAATAAATAATAAATAAATTAAAACGGGTCGGAGGAGCAAGTTGGCTCTTAATGTAATTTATTTGATTTTTAATCATTTTAAATAGTCAAGTAGTGATAATGAATAAAGTTAGTCATCACATGTATTTTTTTAAACTACCTCTTTTGTCTTTGATTTTCAGATCATGACCGATCTGAAATATTTTTACTAAGAAGCAAATAGGTTAGAATGGCAGTCTTTTACTGATTTAAACTAACAGCTAATTTATATCTGTAGGTGACAGCCATGGGTAATTTTCTCATTTTCAGACATTTTTGATGGTTTTTTTTTTTTGTGTTTTTTTTTTTTGCCATTCTCCTGTGGCTCAGGAAATATTTAACTTATTGATGTTTACTTTTTATTCATATATGATTTAGAAGAAAAACCTGAAATTTATGAGAATCAAGTCTCAAATGCACATTACAAAACTATTTTATAACACTGAAAAATTATGAGGGAAAATGGTACATGTAAAAAAAAAAAAAAAAAAAAAAGATGGTCCTTTTTATATGATTATCTAAACTGTAGAATTTACAGAAAATGTACAGTATATTGTGATGTATATCGTTATCGTGATATAATATGATTTATATCGTGATATGAATATTTTGCCATATTGCACAGCTCGAGATGAATCTATTTTTTTGATTAGTGGACGAATCATTTGGTCTAGAAGATATTTTAAAAATGTCTGAAATGTCCATCACACTACCCCAGAGATCAGGGTTACCTCATCAGATGTCTTGGTTTGTCAAACAAATAGTGCAAAACAAATAATGATTCAACTCAGAATGCAAAAACTAGAAAAGTGTAAAATTTTTATGTGTGAAAACCTCAAGATATTTTAAAGATTTTTACTGGAAAAGAGTACATCTGTCAATTGAGTAGTCGAATAATTTAGTGAATTTCAAGCAGGGTTCCTAGGGACCCCAGATGTGCTGAAAAAAAACTGTCCACTTCATGAAAACTGTCGAACTTCACCTGATTGGTCCAAAAAATTGGCCTTTTTTTGGACCAATCAAGTGAAACCAGATAACCCTCCTGAACCAGACAATTCCTCATGGCACACAAGGCACAAAGGTTGAAAATGACTGTGACTCATCGTTGCAGCATTACTGTGACATCATTGTTGCATTATAGACAAATCCTGTAAGATCCAGGGTGCCTCTGTTGTTAGAATAGGATTGCCCAAGCTAAATTCCCTGGTCACACTGATCCTGCAGGCCATGTGAGTCGTGGCTCACCTCACTTCTGCTTGGAAGACATTTGAACAGGAAAAAACAGATAAATGCGTGATGAAGTACAGTGCATCCAGAAAGTATTCACAGTACTTCACTTTTTACACATTTTATGTTACAGCCTTATTCCAAAAGGGATTAAATTCATTTTTTTCCTCAAAATTCTACACACAATACCCCATAACGACAATGTGAAAAAAGTTTTTTTTTTTTTTTCAAATGTTTGCAAATTTATTAAAAATAAAAAACTAAGAAACCACATGTACATAAGTATTCACAGCCTTTGTTCAGTACTTTGTTGATGCACCTTTGGCGGCAATTACAGCCTCAAGTCTTTTTGATTATGATGCCACAAGCTTGGCACATCTATCTTTGAGCAGTTTCACCCATTCCTCTTTGCAGCACCTCTCAAGCTCCATCAGGTTCGATGGGAAGCGTCGGTGCACAGCCATTTTCAGGTCTTTCCAGAGATGTTCAATTGGATTCAAGTCTGGGCTCTAGCTGGGCCACTCAAGGACATTCACAGAGTTGTCCTGCAGCCACTCCTTTGATAGCTTGGCTGTGTGCTTAGGGTCGTTGTCCTGCTGAAAGACGAACAGTTGCCCCAGTCTGAGGTCAAGAGCGCTCTGGAGCACGTTTTCATCCAGGATGTGTCTGTACATTGCTGCGTTCATCTTTCCCTCTATCCTGACTAGTCTTCTAGTTCCTGCCGCTGAAAAACATCCCCACAGCATGATGCTGCCACCACCATTGGCATGGTTATGAGTGGTGCCCGGTTTCCTCCAAACATGACGCCAGGCATTCATGCCAAAGAGTTCAATCTTTGTCTCATCAGACCAGAGAATTTTGTTTCTCATGGTCAGAGAGTGCTTCAGGTGCCTTTTGACAAACTCCAGGTGGGCTGCCATGTGCCTTTTACAAAGGAGTGGCTTCCTTCTGGCCTCTCTACCATACAGG
Source organism: Pholidichthys leucotaenia (assembly GCA_020510985.1). NCBI lineage: Eukaryota > Metazoa > Chordata > Actinopteri > Cichliformes > Pholidichthyidae > Pholidichthys > Pholidichthys leucotaenia. Next base: position 209,552,949 of record CM035846.1, read on the forward strand.
CCAGATTGGTGGATTGCTGCAGAGATGGTTGTCCTTCTGGAAGGTTCTTCTTTCTCCGCAGAGGAACACTAGATCTCTGACAGTGAGACCATCGGGTTCTTGGTCACCTCCCAGACTAAGGTCCTTCTTCCCTGATCACTCTGTTTAGATGTCGGCCAGCTCTAGGAAGAGTCCTGGTGGTTCCGAACTTCTTCTATTTGCGGATGATGGAGGCCACTGTGCTCATTGGGACCTTCAAAGCAGCAGAAATTTTTCTATACCCTTCCCCAGATTTGTGCCTCGAGACAATCCTGTCTCGGAGGTCTACAGACAATTCCTTTGACTTCATGCTTGGTTTGTGCTCTGACATGCACTGTCAACTGTGGGACCTTATATAGACAGGTGTGTGCCTTTCCAAATCATTTCCAATCAACTGAATTTACCACAGATGGACTCCAGTTAAGCTGTAGAAACATCTCAGGGATGATCAGTGGAAACAGGATGCACCTGAGCTCAATTTTGAGCTTCATGGCAAAGGCTGTGAATACTTATGTACATGTGATTTCTTAGTTTTTTATTTTTAATAACTTTGGAAAAACCTCAATTTTTTTTTCACGTCATTATGGGGTATGTAGAATTTTGAGGAAAACATTAATTTAATCCATTTTGGAATAAAGCTGTAACATAACAAAATGTGGAAAAAGTGAATCGCTATGAATACTTTCCGGATGCACTGTAGGTGTCACTGTCACCATGTCACAGCACAGAGAGTGCAAAGGAATCTGAAGGCTGTACATCATTATTCTGACAGATTGTATTCATTTTGAAGCTGCAGCAGACAACTGTGTGTGCCACAATTACACAACTATCACAGCAGCTGGGAGTGAAAAGTTCTTTTAAGAGAACCGTTTCAGTCGGTCTCCTCTGAGTGTGTAGTGGTTGTGACAGTCACCAATTGCTGCCCATCCGAGACCAGCCTGTCCTGGAACGAAAAACATGGGAGACATGTCGGTTTGGTCTGAGACGGTCTTGCTGTTCAGCCCACTCGGACGTGCACGGCGCAATCCTGTGCTTGTTTGTGCATCCCACTTCGCTACGCATTAATGTATGCGGTATGATTACCCCCCAATCCGTAACGGCCACCTCAGACAAAAATCCTTATCCAGCAACACACATACATGGCTTCACCAAATAAGTGCAAGCATGCACTCGTACACACCGTGTTTCATCATCTGCTCACTGAAGAGTAAATGCATAATCTACGGGTATGCTCATCCTGTATTAATTAAAATGATTTTAAGTAAATATGTGAATATAGAAGCTATTCAGTGCTGATATGAAAAAATATGGTAATTATGTAAAATGTCAGGCTCAGTGTTTTTTAGATTTAGATTCCTTTATTAGTCCCGCAATGGGGAAATTACAAGGCATCCACATGAGTGGATGAGGCAGCCACTGATGTGGCGCCAAATCCTTTCACCATTCACACACACATTCACACCTGGGGCCACTTTTAGAGTTTCCAATTAACCTAACTTGCTTGTTTTTTTGCATGTGGGAGGAATTTTACAACCCTGTCTGTTAAAACAAAGGGCAACTAGAAAAGCACTCGGAGAGCGCAGACCTCCGCCAAGCGGCACAGTTCCCCCCATACAGTGTTTGTGTGTACGTTTTCAGATTCCCTGAGCATGAAAAGATATGAGTAGCAATTGGATTCACAATGATTATTTGTTTATTTGACATGGACAGTGCAATAAACAGACAATTAATGAATGACAATCAATGTGATAGTGATAGGATTAGTGGTTCAGTAGTGTGAAACGGGGCTATAAGGGACGGCGGGTTAATAAGGGACACTTTTCTGGGAAATGTTTTAAATGTAATTCTGCTTTTTTTATTTTGAGCAGGACGCTGAGTTGTGTTGTTATTGTCAAATATCCATGAATCCTTCATCAAATCTAGGCGGAAGCAAAATTAAAAAAGCAGAATTACATTTAGAAAAGTGTCCCATATTACCCCGCCGTCCCTTATAGCCCCGTTTTACGGTTGTAAAAGCATTGCCTCCTTGGCGGAGGTAATAAACTGAAGTGTTGGTGTGTCCATCTCCTCCACTGACGGATGCAGATTGGTTAGACAGGTTGCCGTGGGTTTTATATTATATTGGGGTTGCGCTCCGCGGCAAAACAGAATTTAGAATCTTCCCCGGCAGAGAGGTGGTTTTTACGCAGCGCCTATAGCTGGGCGGGGAATTTGTGGCAAATAATGGGGCGGCGGACAGGTGTCCATGTCAGGTTTTGCAGCGTGGCGCAAAAGCAGGCACGCTGGCGGGCCCAGGGCAGCAGTGTTTTCCGCGTGCTTTTGTGCCTAAAACGTTGAAGAATGCGGAGTTTGTGTTGGTCAGACACGACGACCAGCGCAATGTGCGCAGCGCCTATGGCTGGCACAGGCACGCTGGGGGGCCCAGGCCAGCAGTGTTTTCCGCATGCTTTTGTGGCTAAAACGTTGAAGAAGGCGGAGTTTGTGTTGGTCAGACACGACGCCCAGCGCCCTCCATTGCGCCTGCGCACATGTTGAAAATGGCCCTATGTCACAGTGTTGAAAAATGCTTTAAAAAAATTCCTGTATCCAGACGGTGATCCGGATCATCCCCAAAATTTAATCAGTTCTTCCTTGTACCATTTCCAACAACGTCTGAAAGTTTCATGCAAATCCGTCCAAGACTTTTTGAGTTATCTTGCTAACCAACAGACAAACAGACAGACAAACAGACAAACACACAAACCCTGGCAAAAACATAACCTCCTCCTGGCCTTTTCGGCCTGGCGGAGGTAACAAGCTGTAATCATATAACTATATAGATTGGAGTATTCCAGTCAACCACTGATCTGTGCTGGTGACAAAATTTAAAAACTCCTTACCATTTCAGCCAATGTAAAATGTCCCACGGGCAGGACACTGGAATGTTAAGAGGTTTTAAAGAGTTGTGAAAATGCTGGTGACTCTGAACTATAATGTAATGTAGATCAATGGCTGGTAACCGCTGCATCACCAGCTTTCCGAGCTGACCGGCACATTCGTGTGACATCATTAATGTGAGGACATGAAACTTTACACACTAGAGCAGGGGTGTCCAATCATGTGCCATGGAAGGCTAAGACCCTGCAGGCTTTACTTCCAACCAGTGTCTTCAACAGCAGATTTCACTGAATTTATTCCCACTGATAGCTGATAAGTGAAAACACCTGCTGAAGAGACGGGGTAGAAGACAAAACCTGCAGGGTCTTGGCCCTCCATGGCACATGATTGGGCACCTCTGCACTAGAGAAATGCACTGTTACCTGCAGGGGATCAGACCCTGGTCTGTTGGTAGTTTAAAAAACACATCCAGGGTTGCTTAGGTGTTAATTTATGCTAATGGAATCTGTGATTTCAGTTTGTTGATTATAGTTTGAAAGCAGCTTTTATCTCATTAAGATGTGTGTTGCTGTTTATAATTTGGCCAAACTGAACCATGTGTGCACCTCTGTCAGTGCAGGCAATAGACGTAATGGTAACAACAATGGACATCAGTGTAAATCAAAAGTAAAGATCTGAATGATATTTTGATGACCTGACCCCATCTTTATCTTGATAACTTCCCAGCTAAATCTCACAAATCATAACTTTGCTGTGCTGACCTCAACATACAGTGGACATGTAGTTCCATCTAGTGGGCAGAAAATGTAATTGTTTTTTTTGTTACTCTGCTACCTATAGAGATGTATTTACAATACTTATCTGTATTTTTTTATTGAAATATTGTCATTTGGTGACTCGGAATCAGCACTATACCATTGTGCAGCATGCCCCACACCCCTATAGATATGTTTGACAACTGTGTGTATTCCTGTCTGTGTATGCAGTTGTGCAGGATGTACTCAACATTGTTGTGCAAGTAAACCCCACCCATCATTGAGTTTAGTTTTTAGTCTGTCTCTGCTCATTATATACCCTTAAGGATTTATATACAGTGGTGTGAAAAAGTGCTTGCCCCCTTCTGATTTCTCATTTTTTTGTATGTTTGTCACACTTAAATGTTTCAGATCGTCAAACAAATTTAAATATTAGACAGAGATAACACAAGTAAACGCAAAATGCAGTTTTTAAATGAAGGTGTTTATTATTAATGGTAAAAAAAAAATAAATCCAAACCTACATGACCCTGTGTGAAAAAGTGATTGCCCCCCTTGTTAAAACATAAATTAACTGTGGTTTATCATATCTTTGGAAAGCTGAGTTCAATTTCTCTAGCCACACCCAGGCCTGAATACTTTCACACCTGTTCTCAATCAAGAAATCACTTAAATAGGACCTGCCTGACAAAGTGAAGTAGACCAAAAGATCCTCAAAAGCTAGACATCATGTTGCGATCCAAAGAAATTCAGGAACAAATGAGAAACAAAGCAATTGAGATCTATCACTCTGGAAAAGGTTGTAAAGCCATTTCTAAAGCTTTGGGACTCCAGCAAACCACAGTGAGAGCCATTATCCACAAAAGGCAAAAACATGGAACAGTGGTGAACCTTCCCAGGAGTTGCCGGCCAACCAAAATTACCCCAAGATCGCAGCGATGACTCATCCAAGAGGTCACAAAAGACCCCACAACAACATCCAAAGAACTGCAGGCCTCACTTACTTCAGTTAAGGTCAGTGTTCATGACTCCACCATAAGAAAGAGACTGGGCAAAAATGGCCTGCATGGCAGAGTTCCAAGATGAAAACCATTGCTGAGCAAAAAGAACATAAAGGCTTATCTCAGTTTTTCCAGAAAGCATCTTGATGACCCCCAAGACTTTTGGGAAAATACTCGGTGGACTGACGAGACAAAAGTTGAACTTTCTGGAAGGTGTGTGTCCCATTACATCTGGCGTACAAGTAACACAGCATTTCAGAAAAGGAACATCATACCAACAGTAAACTATGGTGGTGGTAGTATGCTGGTCTGGGGCTGTTTTGCTGCTTCAGGACCTCGAAGACTTGCTGTGGTAAATGGAACCATGAATTCTGCTGTCTACCAAAAAATCCTGAAGGAGAATGTCTAGCCATCTGTTCGTGACCTCAAGCTGAAGCGCACTTGGGTTCTGCAGCAGGACAATGATCCAAAACAGACCAGCAAGTCTACCTCTGAATGGCTTAAGAAAAACAAAATGAAGACTTTGGAGTGGCTTAGTCATAGTCTTGACCTGAATCCAATTGAGATGCTGTGGCATGACCTTAAAAAGGCAGTTCATGCTCAGAAACCCTCCAATGTGGCTGAATTACAGCAATTCTGCAAAGATAAGTGGGCCAAAATTCCTCCACAGCGCTGTAAAAGACTTATTGCCAGTTATCGCAAATGGTTGATTGCAGTTGTTGCTGCTAAGGGTGGCCCAACCAGTTATTAAGTTTAGGAGGCAATCACTTTTTCACACAGGGCCCATGTAGGTTTGAATTTTTTTTTCCCTTAATAATAAACACCTTCATTTGAAAACTGCATTTTGTGTTTACTTGTGTTATCTTTATCTAATATTTAAATCTGTTTGATGATCTGAAACATTTAAGTGTGACAAACATACCAAAAAAAGAGAAATCAGGAAGGGGGCAAACACTTTTTCACACCACTGTATGTCATTCAGACAATGTCTGCAGTGTTGTAATGATCTGGTCATTTATCACTATTAATGAGGACGATTTCATCAAAGGTGGTTGTCATTCAGTATGTCTGATGCCATGTAAAGTATTTCCTGTAGTGGCAGGTGTAAACTAACATGGTGAGGGCCGCTGTTGCTGGTGCCATGACCAAGTGTGTAGTGGAGACCATCTCCAGCGCCGTGGCCAACAATAAGCAGGTTGGTAGTCAAAGGAAAATCACCTTTATTAGGGCTGGAGAGAGGCCCCAACCATAGCTTAGACACAGGGTGTCCAATCATGTGCCATGGAGGGCCAAGACCCTGCATGTTTTGTCTTCTACCCAGTCTCTTCAGCAGGTGTTTTCACTTATCAGCAATCAGTGGGAAGAAATTCAGTGAAATCTGCTGTTGAAGACACTGGTTGGAGGTAAAACCTGCAGGGTCTTGGCCCTCCATGGCACATGATTGGACACCCCTGGCTTAGACCATCAGCCAGCCTGCTCTCTTCAGCTTCAGACTGGGACCTGCAAAGAGACTTGGGCAAGCAGCTTAAGTTTCCTGACTACGTAACACCAACATTTCTTAGGCCAGATGTGGTACTTACATCTTCCTGTTCCAGGCAGGTCCTATTAGTGGAGCTCACAGTTCCCTGGGAGGAGCACATGGAAGAGGCCAATGAATGCAAACGGCTCAAATACCAAGAGCTGGTAGAACAGTGCCAGACAAATGGTTGGAGAGCATACTGTGAGCTCATAGAGGTGGGATGTCGAGGCTTTGCTGCCCGCTCCCTGTGCAAATTTGCACTTTCCTTGGCATCAAAGGAGCTGCTTAAAGGAAGGCCATCAAATCTGCCACCGAGGCTGCAGAAAGAGCCTCTTGGTGGCTATGGATTAAGAGGTCGGAATTGTGGGCCAGTGCTGCTGGGACACAAGCCAGGGTCTGATCAACCCTGGCTGGGTTGCTTGATTGAGGGTGTTTGATGCTGTGAGACCCAAAACACCCGAAGACATGAGGAAACATCACTGATGATGTATCCCAGTGCATCCATAGATGCATCTGTTCACTATCTATTCACTCACATTTTAACAAAGCTGTTTAATTTGACCTAGCATAATATACTAATGACTGATACTGTTGAGCAGACAAAATGAGCAAAATTCATGGATTTCAATGTTTTCTGATTTGTGATAAATGAGAGACAAACAGGTTAAGCTATGAAATGACATTTTATTATATCTGTCTTGACAGGAACTTAATACCTAAGGTAAATTACAATCAGACCACATTCTTCTTGCACTGGGATGCCTGTGCCACCAGCATTGTTTGTTAATGGGAAGCCATCTGTAGTCAGTAGTATTTGCTGTAACACTGTCTGCTTTTACTTTATGTATTTAACATCGCATCCATCATTTATTCTCATTTGTTGATTCAGTGTCATCAGTCCAATTGATGGGAAGTCTATGGAGTCAGTAACCAGCGTCAAGATTTTCCATGGCTCAGAGTTCAAAGCAAACGGCAAAGTCATCCGCTGGACTGAGGTACAACATGTTCAACACTTGTGCTTTTACTGAACATCAGAAGGAAAATCAGGCTACCACAAGATCACACGGGACAGCCTTTTTTTCCGAGATGAAATTTAATAGAATGCGCAACAATACTGTGCAGGATTAACAGCATATTTCGGTGTTCCGCACAGGTGTTCTTCCTCCAGAGCGAAGACCAATCAAACAGCCTGAGTGACCCGGCCGATCACAGCCGGCTGACGGAGCATGTGGCGAGGGCTTTCTGTATGGCCCTGAGTCCACACCTGAAGCTGCTGAAGGAGGACGGCATGGCCAAGCTGGGACTGAGGGTCACATTGGATTCTGACCAGGTAAATCATAGAGCAGGAGTCACCAACTAAAGCTGCAAAAGGTCCAATAAGTCGGTCCTCCTCCCCAGCCGAGGTCCGAACTAGGTGTAGAAATCTTTAGGCACCTCATGATTTGATTATGATTCAGAACTCTGATTTAATTGTAAAACCATTCTCAATACATCTTGACACATTTTTTTTTATTCAAAGTTTTTCCCTCCCACTGTGTGACAACTTGGCCCTTTTAAAGCAAAGTATTTGCAATGACCCATGAATTTACTTCCAATATCTTTTACTAAAACAAATGGAAGAGAAATCTGGCACATGGACAAATATATTGCAAAATGTGCTTTTAAAAGTTTGATACAAACTCCTGCTCAGGTGTAAATGAACATCCTTCATCGGGAACCAGATTGGCAGGCACTTCAACAATGTCACCCAGACCCACGTGACTGTCAGAGATAACAGCCGGACAAATAGATTGTTCTACCGGACAGTCTGACACAGAATCCAGCTTCTCAGACACATCAACTGGTGTTGCTAACGGGTCACAGTCAGAAAACACATGTGTAGGCTCCACACACAGGTTTTCAGAGTCAGCATAATTAATTGACGCAGCCAATACCACAGGTGTCACTGTGCATGCTAGAACCAATTCACTAATTAGCTGATCGTTCATCTGACACAGAAGGAACTGGGCACCAATCAGAGAAAACACCACCTGAGTGCACACAGTTAGAGGTACCTTTTGAACCCAAATCAGCACCACCGGCTGCACTCACATTCCGTCTCAGTTTCTCCAATTGTATCCATTCCCATTTTTCCCTGCTCTTCTCCCATATTTCATGCAGCAACCCATATTTCACGCTTTCCATTGCTTAAACAACAACATGGCAGCATTACGAGCCAAACTCATTCCAGCCATTATAACAGGTGCCACGCACACGGACACACACAAACAAAACCAGACTGATGTGTGCCAAATTAACACAAGGGCCGCACTCTGCCTACAACTCAAACAATTCACTCACGCTCCAACACAAAACACCACAAACAGATTAACAAATAAACAGACACTCACCTCCGTGTCTCCCCAACAGGTGTGCACCTCCCGGCAAACGCTGCACACTGAGTGCTGACGTCACCCGAATACCATAGCTGCTCACTCATTTTAAAAAAAAAAAAAACATTACGCCTCTACTCACACACGTGAGCAGATTGTGCAGCTGGAGCAAACCAAATTGGGTCACAAACAGTGAGAAGTGTTTCCACACAAACTCGACACACTGGCAATTCTTCCCCCTGACTAACTGGTCAACAAGATCCTATCTAACTAATCTGGACCCGAGTCTTCGGGCAGCTACTTGCAGGAGGTTCTTTAATCACTAACCCACTGGGGTGTCAAGCAACCACTATGCGGCGACTTGCTCCCGTGGATGTCACCCCAGGATCGCGTTCAAGCCACACTAAACCAAAAGCAGACAGTGAACCCCCTAGATGAACTTACTGTTAAGCATACCAGGAGAAATTACCAGTGATATCAAACTGAATGAATGGAGAACACTTACCTGCTTTAACCCAGTTAACATACAAAAAAAATGAATCTGTCAAACAAACAGTTTGAGCTCCCATTTCTCTCACAAATGGATTCAAGCTCAAACAGATAACCAGACGAGCCCCCCACTTTGTCCTTTTACAAACAGGTGTACGGCTCAAACAGACAGACGAGCCCCTCATTCTGTCTCAAATGGGCCAAAGACTCAAACAAACCAGGTTCAGACAAACATAAGCCCTCATTTGTCCTATTACGAATGATTTTAAAAAGGCTAAACAGACAGACCAAATTCAGACAGACAGATGGATTCAAACAAGCACACAAGCCCTTATTTGTCACACCACAAATAGCTAACAGGCTCAAACAGAATGACCAGATTCAGTCAAGCGGACAAACTCCCAAATGTCACATACAGACCAAAACCGAAACTAATTGTCCCAGGCTCAAATGGGACGAGCCCCCATTATGTTAGATACGGACCAAACCAGAAACAGATGGTTCTGAGTCCAAAACGGCCGGGCGAGCCCCCATTATGTTACAAACCACCATCCCAAACAAGGTCCCATATGTCACAAGCTCGGCTCCAGGCTCTGATAAAGAAGGGGATGGCTTGACCATAAAAGGGAGACCACACGGAGGTGCCAATTTAAACACAAGTTTATTTATTAAAGTAAAACAATAAAAGAAAGTGTCTGTAAGAATCGTGTGTGTGTGTGTGTGTGTGTGTGTGTGTGAGTGAATGGATGCGTGAAACAAACAAAAGAAAACTAATCACTGGCCAACCCAGCGATCATACGCCTCTGTTAGGGGTTGCGTTCATGCCCAGCAGCAAACCCAAACCAGAAAGCCCACAGGCTACAGACCACAACCAGGGGGCCGCCAGCACAACCTTGACCACACGACAAAAACAGGCAGTAGGCGGAGCACAAGCACAAAAAGGTGACCAGCCTCCAGCAGGAGCAGAACACGATTGACAGATGCGCAGAGATGGCTTTTTATAGAGCATCTCTCAGCCAGGGTCGGCCCTTTGCAGCTCCACCTACAGCACAAGGGAAAAAAAAACACGGAGAGGTCCGACTCCAAAAAGGAGCAGGCCATAACAGTCTGTTACCAACATAACTCAAAAAGTTATGAACGGATTTTGATGAAATTTTCAGGAAAGGTGTGCAATGGCATGGGGAACAGATGATTAGATTTTGGTGATGGTCTAGAGTGCATACCTCCACCAAGGGCTTTGTTTGTATTTGTGCAGCAGGATTACACAAAAACTGGAATTTAGATGAAATTTTCACCAGAGGTGGTTCTTGGGCTAGAGGTTCAGGTTACTTCATTTGTACCCGTAGGTAGATTTGTTTTGCAGTCAGGTGACATCCATATTTACAAACCATCCAAATTTACATTCAACATGAACACAAACACAGGCACACATGTAGCTGACTATAAACATGATAAAAGTGCTCAAGGCTCCACCAATCAGGACATAGGACAAAGAGATAACAGAAAAAACAAAGAGATAAGAGAGAAGGGTCATATTAAAAAGTTAAAGCTGGTCAAGGAGGTTAAAAACTCAAAAGTCTAAACCCAATAAAAGATTTAGAACCCAAATAAAAAACCTACAAAAATAAGTAAATATAAAATAAAATTAATAAATGGGTAACTAAATTATGTGCAATATATTGTTGCATCTTGTTCAATTCTTTAACAGCAGCAGGAACAAAGCTGCTTTTGTAGCGCTGGGTTTTACTTTTTGGGACAGCAAACCTCTGTCTGCAGGGAAGAAGCTGAAAGTGGCAGTGCAAAGGGTGGGAGTCATCATTTAAAATGGAGGTAGCAATCCTCTGTACCTGTCTGGTGTACAGGGATGTCAGGCTCAGCTGTGACTCACCAAGCAAACGACTGGACCATCTAACTACCTGATCCAAGGATTTCCTCTGTTTCAGTTTTATCTGAACAAACCATGACACTAAAGAAAAGGATAACACAGATTCAATAAAAGCCCGATTAAACATTGTCATTATGGTTCGGTCAGTTTGGAAGCGTGCAAGTTTCCTTAAACAATGCAAATGTTGCTGACCCTTTTTGCACACCCTTTCACAGTTCTCTTCAAAGTTTAAATTAGTATCAATAATTGTCCCAAGATATTTGTTGGATTGTACACATTCAGTGGTCTGGCCTTTTAGTACAGTGACTTGGTGCCTGGGAGTTTTCCTCCTAAAGTCAATAATCATATCTTTAGTTTTTGTCGTATTCAGCTGCAGGTAGGAATCCTCACACCAGTGAACAAAATCATCGACTACTGGGCCGTGGCCACTCTCAACATCCTGGAGGAGACTGACAACAACTGAATCATCAGCATACTTTATAATGTGTCTGTTGTCATGCCTGCTCCAACACATGTTTGTGTTCAGGATGAAGAGTAGTGGTGACAACACACACCCCTGCGGAGAGCCAGTAGAACACTACTTTTGGTCAGACGATGTACCATTGACCCTTTTTCTCTATGTCCTGTTGGTTAAAAAAAATCCAGAATCCAACCCACCAGATTATTACTCAAATCAAATTGTTGCAGGAGCCTTTCAACTAAAATATGAGGTTGGATTGTATTAAAAGGCGGAAGAAAAGTTCACAAATAAAAGCCTGGCGTGTGTCCCATTTAAAATCCAGATGTTTAACATAGTGACAGTGGCATCCTCCACTCCTCTGTGAGGCCTCTAGGCAAACTGCAAAGGATCCAATGCATGCTCAGTCTGCTTTAGGACCTCAAATCTGACCAGTTTTTCAAAAATTTTCATTAAAATTGAAGTCAAAGCAACTGGTCTAAAATCATTTACCATTTTAGGACAGCTGGATTTTGGAATGGGGACAACCACAGCATCTTTGCAGATCTTAGGCACATGTTGTGTCTGTAAGGACTTATTGAAAATGTAGTGAAATACAGGACTCAGCTCATGTGCACAGGACTTTACCAAGCGCCCACATATATTATCAGGGCCCTGACTTTTGTTCACTTTTACAGCACAGAACGCCCTTTTAACATCCTGCACCTCAATATTAAGGTGCTGATTGTCTTTGAGTTTCTGTTTCAAACCTTGGGTTTCTGTGCTAAAATCAAAGGAGTCAAAACAATCATAAAAACAATTAAGAGCATTAGCCAGCTCTGTGTCTGAACTAAAACCATCTAAAAACACACGATTACTGCACTCTGTGCTCTGAAGGCCTGCAGTAGTTTTCATACTTGCCCAGGCTGAACCAAGTTTCTTTGTTGCCATCTTGCTTTCCAACTCCGATTTATAATTCTGTTTTGCTCTTAAAATTTCTGACTTCAGCTCTTTTGTGGCAACCTGCAGCTCAGAAACAACCCCCTGTTTAAAGGCAAGTGCTTTCCTCTGTAAGCTGGATTTAACTGATTTTGTAACCCATGGCTTGTTGGTGGGATATATTTTGACACGTTTACGTGGAACGATCATCTCTTTACAGAAAGCCATGTATGAGCATGTCATGTCCACTAAAGAGTCCAAATCTTCTCCGCAGGCCAGTGTGAACACCTCCCAGTCCGTACAGTTAAAGCATTCCTGGAGGCAGTGCACTGAATCCTCTGTCCACACGTTTATGCCTCTGGTCTTCGCCTTGTCTCTTCTTTCTCTGAGAGCAGTTTTATATGTGGGCAGCAAATGTACACAGTTGTGATCTGAGGATCCTAAAGGAGGAAGGGGAATAGATTTATAGGCCCTCTCGATGGATCCATAGCAAAGGTCCAATGTCTTTTTTCGCCTGGTTGGGCAGGAGACGTACTGATAAAAGTTTTTAAGTGTCTTCTTTAAAGAAACATGGTTAAAATCCCCTAGGATAAAATTTGGAGCCTCTGGGGAAATCGACTGCAGCCGCTGTACCACATCAAAGACGGTGCTGGAGGCGGAGTCAGCATCCGCTCTCGGGTGAATGTACACAGTCGTTATGAAAAGTTGGGGGAACTCGCGGGGCAGATAAAAGGGGCGTAGCGATACGGACAGAAGCTCCACATCAGGTGTACAGATGCACTCTCTGACCATGACAGATGTCTGTCCGTTGGCCTCCGTCGGTCTATGATGACCATGGAAGAGAATCCTAAACATCTACTCTGCTGGAACAGCAACCTTCCAGCATTGGGCGTTGGTAGGATTCAAGCCTGGGCAGGAAGATATGGAGGACAAGATGTTGCCCATGCAGCATGACCCCCCTCTCCACGTCACTGATGAATCCAAAGGAACAGCAGGGCTGCTACAGTTTGGCACCAGCGCCGTTGCAGGAGCTGTCAGAACGATGTTGAGCACAACAGAGAACTGCCTTAGGGACTCCGACTCCGGATTTTTCCTCAGGGTTGACTCCCAAAGCCTTTCCCGTGACTGGGTGTGCCGCAAGGCAGCAGAGGTTTGAAATCAGGGTTTACCTTCCCCTAGATGGGCTACCTTCCCAGGTTGACGAGCCACCATCTACCCGAAGTATCTGGTTTTAAGGCGCCAGCGATCCGCCCTCACCCCTTCTCCTATTAGTAAAAGCAGTTCCGCTGGGCTTAGAGACTAAACCACACGGGCAGGCTAGGAGTTGGACTTAGTTGTCAGAGGCTTTTCGAGACGCACGCCATAAGGAGCATTTTATAAGCACTGGGAGCTTAACCCCAGTGCCGCTCCTGGCTATGACAACCTTGGAACCATGTGACAGATGTACAGTACTGTTTATTAATGTATAAACGTACGCTGCCCCCTTGACGTTTCCCCGTTACCTCTTCCTGCCGATCCGAGAGAAGTGGGGCTCCAAAGCAGTCAATACACAGGTCCGCATCCCGGTCATGCACCGTAAGCCACGTCTCCATGTAAGCCATGACACAGCAGTTCTTGAAATCCTTCTGATATCGTACATTCCCTTGAATTTCATCCTCTTTATTTCTCAGGGATTGTACGTTCCCCATAATAATGGAAGGAAGAGGAATGCGGTTAAGCTGACGCCTCCTCAGGTTTAATCTTACGCCTCCACGCTTTCCGCGTTTCCTCCTCTCGTCTCTCTTTTCATCGCTGTGTCCATGAAAATCTCTTAAAATAAAGTCCAGCAGTTGCGGCACGGACTCAAACACAGATGCTGCATTATCCATGTTTAAATGCAGTAACATGTCTCTGGAATACTGTATTCTACCCGGCATGATCGCGATTGCGCTTACCTCCAAGAAAAGAGCCGGTAGGAAAAGAACGACAGTGCAAAAACAAGGAGGAAATCCATACTGATGGAACCAGGGAGCTCTTCGTTATATAGTCCACAAACATTCAAGGACAAAAACGACACAGAGAATTACGTTGAAACACATTAAAATGCATAAAAACAAAGACACAGATGTCGAACTTTTTTCACCCACTGCCAGTCGCTGCGTGCGCGACCCAGAGAGGAACCCATTACATTTTGGTGATGATCTGAGAATGCATACCTCAGCCACGGCTCTTATTATCTCACATTGTGTTAGCAACAATACTCCAAAACTAATGGACAGTCTTTGACGCAGTTTTCACCACAAGTGGCTCTAGGCCTACACACAAACCCATTATATTTTTGGAGGTGATCCATGAGAGATGGTAGGAGCCTTGGCGGCAGTATACGCTCTTGAGTGCTTTTCTAGTTATCAATGATATGCAACTTTTTCATTGAAGTAAAACCTCTAATTATGTATTTTTAATGTGCTGGTCCAGGGGTGTCAAACATGTGGCCCGTGGGCCAAAAACGGCCGGCCAGAGGGTCCAAGTTTTTCTCTGAATTTACAGCTTTCTTTCTAGTAGATTTTTGACTTTTTCTACTGATTAGAATTGTTCATGTAAATTTGAGACATTTTTCTCCTTAACATGAGACTTTTTTTCCTCATCAGTTTTTTTTTTCTTCTTTTTTCTGGTGAAAACAGGTAGTGTCAATTTAGATTAAATCCATCAGCAGCTACTCATGATGTCATGCAGAACTGAATGGGTGTTCCAATTCATAGGGGTCATTTTCAACACCTGCCCAAGGGTCAAGGGGTTGGAGTAGGCAAAGTAGGAAGAAGGCAAAGGGGAAGGGGTAGGGATACAAATGAAAATTGGAACGGACCTCAAATCTGTCTGTACTTGACTCTCATATTGCCAATATTTTTCTCTACTGTTTTTCAGCATTTACTGCTGTTAAATAATTAAACATATTTTTTGTCTGTATAAGGGTCATTTACATTTAAAATGATTGTAAATTTAGTTGAAGTAAATTTTAGCATGCAATACTCAAATTTGATCATATTAAACAATTTTACTACCACAGAATTGTGGCTAGTGAAAAGGCTAAGTGGCTAGGAACTTTGGAAAATCACTAATCATAGTTTCAGGTGAGCAAAAAAGTTAATGTCAAGACACACACACACACACACACACACACACACACACACACACACACATAGTGGTGTGAAAAAGTGTTTGCCCCTTCCTGATTTCAAATTTAAATATTAGACAAAGATAACACAATAGCTGAAGTAGGTTTCATTTTGTCTTCTTTTAATTATTTACCTTTTGTTCTTATTAAAGACAAAAATAGAGAGGAGATGTTTTTTACCTTTTCCACCGAGCCGGCCCCGCTTTCCACTGTCTGATGGTCTCTGGAGAATGTAGTTCCAGATGTGGGAATGCATAAAGGCCCCCTCATCCCAGTTCATGCTATCTTTTCCCCGCTTCCTGATTCCAAGGAGGCCATAGAAATCAGGAAGCGGGGAAAAGATAGCATGAACCAGGGTGAGGGGGGCCGGCTCGGTGGATCTGACAGGTCTGCTGTGCTGGCCCCGCTTATGAAAGTCAGCTGATAAAATGACGCCTTGCAGCAATCAGCTGACACTTCTGACGAAGGCTGCAGTGAACAGTTGAAACATGTAAAGAAATTAAAAACATCTCCTTTCTATTTTTGTCTTTAATAAGAACAAAAGGTAAATAAATAAAAAAGATAACACAAGTAAACACAAAATGCAGTTTTTAAATGAAGGTGTTTGTTATTAAGGCTAAAAAAAACCTCAAACGTACATGGCCCTGGATGAAAAAGTGACCCCCCCCCCCCCCCCGTTAAAACATAAATTAACTGTGGTTTGTCACATCTTTGGAAAGCTGAGTTCAATTTCTCTAGCCACATCCAGGCCTCATTACTGCCACACCTGTTCTTAATCAAAAAAATCACTTAAATAGGACCTGCCTGACAAAGTGAAGTAGCCCAAAAGATCCTTAAAAACTAGACATCATGCTGTGATCCAAAGAAATTCAGGAACAAATGAGAAACAAAGTAATTGAGATCTGTCAATCTGGAAAAGGTTATAAAGCCATTTCTAAAGCTTTGGGACTCCAGCAAACCACAGTGAGAGCCATTATCCACAAAAGGCAAAAACATGGAACAGTGGTGAACCTTCCCAGGAGTGGCCAGCCGACCACAATTACCCCAACAGCACAGTGATGACTCATCCAAGAGGTCACAAAAACCCCCACAACAATATCCAAAGAACTGCAGGCCTCACTTGCCTTACTTAGGGTTGGTGTTCATGACTCCTCCATAAAGAAGAGACTGGGCAAAAATGGCCTGCATGGCAGAGTTCCAAGAAGAAAACCACTGCTGAGCAAAAAGAACATAAAGGCTAGTCTCAGTTTTGCCAGAAAACATCTTGATGATCTCCAAGACTTTTGGAAAAATACTCTGTGGACTGGCGAGACGAAAGTTGAACTTTTTTGGAAGGTGTGTGTCCCATTTCATCTGGTGTAAAAGTAACACAGCATTTCAGAAAAGGATCATTATACCAGCAGTAAAATATGGTGGTGGTAGTGTGCTGGTCTGGGGCTGTTTTGCTGCTTCAGGACTTGGAAGACTTGCTGTAGTAAATGGAACCATGAATTCTGCTGTGTACCAAAAAATCCTGAAGGAGAATGTCCGGCCATCTGTTTGTGACCTCAAGTTGAAGTGCACTTGGGTTCTGCAGAAGGACAGTGATCCAAAACACACCAGCAAGTCTACCTCTGAATGGCTTAAGAAAAACAAAATGAAGACTTTGGAGTGGCCTTGTCATAGTCTTGACCTGAATCCAATTGAGATGCTGTGGCATGACCTTAAAAAGGCAGTTCATGCTCGAAAACCCTCCAGTGTGGCTGAATTACAACAATTCTGCAAAGATGAGTGAGCCAAAATTCCTCCACAGCGCTGTAAAAGACTCATTGCCGGTTATGGCAAACGCTAGATTGCAGTTGTTGCTGCTAAGGGTGGCCCAGCCAGTTATTAGGCTTAGGGGGCAATCACTTTTTCACACAGGGCCATCCATGTAGGTTTGAATTTTTTTCCCCTTTAATAATAAACACCTTCATTTAAAAACTGCACTTTGTGTTTACTTGTGTTATCTTTGTCTAATATTTAAATCTGTTTGATGATCTGAAACATTTAAGTGTGACAAACACACAAAAAAATGAGAAATCAGGAAGGGGTCAAACACTTTTTCACAGCACTGTATATGATTATGAGGAATAAACCCAATAGTGAGACCAAGCAGTAGAAAGAAGCACAACAGGATACTCTTACCAATAAAGGAGGGAAGCTGACCTTAAAGGGATAATGAGTGAAAGCTGTTTTAGTTTGTGGATGAACTAAGGGTACAAACTAAGGGGGAAAGCTGCAAGTTTACCAGCAGTATACACTACTCACAAAAAGTTAGGGATATTTGAGTTTTGGGTGAAATTTCACGATGCACCTAAAATGCATTATAACTTTTTCAGGTGAACTTAATTTGACCTTCCTCACAGGGTCAGGTCCTCTTTGGTCCTTAAGACGTGAAGCTTCCGGAATATGCACCGTTATTCCTACTAGGTGAATGCGGGGGATATGAATACAATACATGCGCCTTAAATATGCGCCATATAACCCCCCCTAAACGTCTAAATAAGGACAAAGTGCACCCTAATATGCATAGCATCATAACATAATACACAGAACAGCAAAAAAGGGCACAACACATCACACTTC
This sequence comes from Pholidichthys leucotaenia, assembly GCA_020510985.1. Classification (NCBI taxonomy): domain Eukaryota; kingdom Metazoa; phylum Chordata; class Actinopteri; order Cichliformes; family Pholidichthyidae; genus Pholidichthys; species Pholidichthys leucotaenia. Next base: position 209,570,998 of record CM035846.1, read on the forward strand.
CGGCTGCTTGGGCTTCAATCGCCTGCCATATCTGCTGTAAGCCGGTTTCAGAATCAGAATCAGAATCAGAATCAGGTTTATTGCCATTGTTCATGTAGTACACAAACTAGGAATTTGTCTCGGTACAATGCTGCAACATTAAACATGATAGGATAAGAGAAATAAACTATACATGTAATAAAGTGTAGGATAAGATTAAGTGATACTGGTCAACAGTTAAAATATATATTAGCCAGCAGCAGATACTGTGGAGAACTATATAGTGCAGTCGGTAATGCAGGAAGAAAAACAGTGATGATTGACATGAGTCTGGTTGAGCTGCTGTACATGGTGCACGAGAGTCAATAAGTCACTTAGTGTTCAGCAGTCTAATGGCAGAGGGGAAGAAGCTGTTCATGTGACGGGAGGTTTTAGTCTGGATGGACCGAAGTCTTCTACCAGAGGGGAGGGGGGCAAACAGTACGTGACCAGGGTGTGAGGGCTCGGCTATGATCCGGCCAGCACGCCTCCGGGTCCTGGAGATGTACAGATCCTGGAGAGATGGGAGCTTGCAGCCGATCACCTTCTCAGCAGTGCGCACGACGCGCTGCAGCCTTAGTCTGTCCCTGGCAGTGGCTCCTGCGTACCACACGGTTATGGAGGTGGTGAGGATGGACTCGATGATGGCTGTGTAGAACTGCACTAACATCTTGGTGGGTAGCTTGAGCTTCCTCAGCTGCCGCAGGAAGAACATCCTCTGCTGGGCTTTTTTGATGAGTGAGCTGATGGTCAGCTCCCATTTGAGGTCCCTGGTGATGGTAGTGCCTAGGAAGCGGAAGGAATCAGCAGTGGTGATGGGAGAGCCTGAGAGGGTGAGGGGGGGCAGAGGAGTAGTGACTTTCCTGAAGTCTACAATCATCTCCACTGTTTCGACCTTCCAGTAGCCGCTTCTTGCATCTGTGAATTAGAGTCGTTAGCACATCCTTGTGAAAGCTTAGCAGAGTGTCTCCCCGGTGGCCTGCTGCGGCGGGGGGCCCTGGCCAACTGCACTTGTTCATCAGCTAACACAAAAGCGGGTTTGAGTCTGTTAATGCAGACTAATTCCTTCCTGTCTCCCAAATCGAGTAAAAAATGCTTTTCCCCGGTTTCTAACACTCTGAACGGTCCATCATAAGGTGGTCTTAAACCTAACCTCTGTGCGTCGTGTCTAACAAAGATGAATTCTGCATTCTTTAAGGCTTTAGGCACGAAAACACGTGGAAAACTGTGATGAATTGGGCCGGGGAGGGTGTTTGATCCCGTGTCGCTCTGCAGCAGCTGAGCGGGGGGGGGGCGATCTGGTGCGGGGTTCTCAGGAAGGAATTCTCCCGGTAACCGGAGAGGTTGGGTGAAGACTAGCTCGGCCGGAGAGGCTTGCAAATCTTCCTTAGGTGCTGAACGCAACCCTAATAAAACCCATGGAAGTTTATCAACCCAATTTGTGTCCGTGAGAGCCGCTCTGAGGGCTGCTTTCAATGACCGGTGAAAGCGTTCGCACAAACCGTTGGCCTGGGGGTTATACGCAGTTGTGCGATGAATTTTCACCCCCAGGCTGAGTGCCATGGATGACCAGAGCTCGGAAACAAATTGGGGTCCTCTGTCAGACGTTATGTCCGACGGGACTCCAAAGCGCGCGACCCAAGCCGTTAAAAAAGCGCGCGCAATGTCTGCTGCTGTGGTTGACGCCAGGGGGACCGCCTCTGGCCAGCGCGTAGTGCGATCCACCATAGTTAGAAGGGGTGTGAACCCCTGTGACAGCGGGAGGGGTCCCACCAAGTTGATTTGCACGTGGTCGAAGCGTTTGGCTGGGATGTGAAAAGGTTCTAGAGGGGCCCGCGTGTGCTTGTGTACCTTTGCTCTTTGACACGCTGCGCAGGCTGCGGCCCATTCTTTAACCTGTTTACGCAGCCCCGGCCAAGCAAATTTCTCTCCCACCATTTTGATCGATGCGCGGACGCCCGGATGTGCCAGCGAATGTATTAAGTCAAAAACGCGGCGATGCCATGCAGCTGGGACCACGGGGCGCCCCCGCCCCGTGGAGATATCGCAGATTAGAGGGGGCATACCTCTTTGATGCACCCTATGCTCCAGCCTTAGCCCTGTTGGCCCAGACTGGAGCGCGCGCACATCCGCATCATTAACCTGCTCGGCGGCCATGGCTGCATAATCTAACCCAACGCAGACCGGGGCTGCGAGCGCTTCCGCGCCGCGAGCCTGGCCCGTGTCTACAGCCGCCGAGCCTGCCCCCTGGGGGCCTGGCATTGGAACTGCGCGCGAGAGACAATCTGCCACTACATTGTGTTTGCCCGCCCCGTGTTGAATGTCGGTGGTAAACTCCGAAATCGTGGCCAGCTGTCTCTGTTGTTGGCCCGACCAAGGCTCTGAAATTTTAGCCATTGCAAATGTTAATGGTTTGTGGTCTACAAACGCGGTGAAACGGCGCCCTTCCAACCAGAACTGGAAGTGGCGGATGGCCAAATGCAGGGCTAAAAGCTCCCTATCAAACGCGCTGTATTTACGCTCGTTATCGCGCAATGTTTTGCTGAAAAACGCAAGTGGTTGCCAGCTCCCTGCTACCAGTTGCTCGACAACCGCCCCCACTGCCACGTCGGAAGCGTCCGTGGTTAGCGCCATGCGAGCTGCTGGCACCGGGTGTGCCAATAATGCAGCGTTCACGAGGGCCGATTTGACCTGGGAGAAAGCGTGCTCCTGGTCTGGGGACCACTCGACTTTAGTTGCAGGTTTTTGCTTCTTTAGTGCTGCGTACAATGGGTGCATGAGCTGTGCCGCGTTGGGGAGGAAGCGGTTATAAAAATTGACCATCCCCAAAAATTCTTGCAGTGCTTTAACTGTCTGCGGTTGGGGGAAATCCGTTATCGCGCGCACTTTATCAGGCAGCGGGACCGCGCCTTCTGGAGACACGCGGTGCCCCAAAAAATCGATTTGCGCTACCCCGAATTGGCATTTCACTGGGTTAATTATCAGCCCGTGTTCTGTCAGTCTCTGAAAAACGGCTGTGAGGTGGCGTTCGTGTTTGACTTCGGATGCACTGGCTACCAAAATATCATCCAAATAGGCGAACACAAAAGGGAGGCCGCGCAACACTGCATCCATCATGCATTGGAACGTCTGAGCGGCGCCTTTGAGGCTGAAAGGCATGCGCAAAAACTCGAAAAGCCCGAACGGGGTTATAACTGCCGTTTTGGGTATGTCTTGCGCGCGGACTGGGACTTGATGATAACCGTGCACCGAATCTATTTTGGAAAAGATGCGCGCCCCCGCCAAATGTGCCAAAAAATCCTGGATGTGCGGAATCGGGTAGCGGTCGTGTGCTGAAGCATTATTTAATCTGCGGAAATCACCGCAAGGGCGCCACGAGCCGTCAGCCTTGGGAACCATATGCAGGGGGTGACGACCAAGGGCTGTTAGAGCGTCTAACAATGCCCAGTTTTTCCAAGTTGGCGAATTCCTCGTGCGCGATGGCCAGTTTAGCTGGGTCCAAGCGCCGAGCTTTTGCAAAAACAGGGGCCAGAGGTAGTTATGAAATGCTCGACCCCGTGTTTGGCAACCGACGCTGAAAATGTTGGGACCGTGAGTGCTGGAAACTGATTGAGTAGTGCATGAAACTTACCACCCGCAGCTGTGACATTGGGATGTGCAGAAGGCAGGGCCACCCGAGCTGTACAGGAGATAGAGTGGAAAGACAGTGCATTTACAATATGTCTATTAGTAAGATCAACCAATAAACTGTTTGAGCATAAAAAGTCAGCACCTAGCATGTTGTTGCTAACTGCAGCTACAACGAAGGTCCACTCGAAGGTGCGGCCGTGGAGGGATAGGAGGAGCGTCTTCTCCCCATAGGTTTTGATCGTGGAGCCATTCGCCGCTAACACCAGGGGTCTGCTGACAGGCGTCAGCAGGTCCGCGTAGGAAGGCTTGACAAAACTTAGCTGGGAGCCTGTGTCCACCAGGAATTCCTTCCCTGAATTTGCGTCTGTCACGAAAAGCAGCTTGTTCTTCGCGCCGAGAGTCGCAGCTGCTACCGGCTCTCGGTCTTGGTGTTTCCCTGGCGCTTGTATCGGCACGGTGGGATGCATCTGCACGCTCTCTCAGCGAAGCGTTGATGGTAGAAACAGAGGGTGTTGTCAGCTCCGCTTCTCCTGGCCTCTGCCGCTGCTGACGTCAGTGGGTCCGGTGCTGCAGCCTCTGGTCTCCCCTCGTCTTGCGGGGGTGCGTTCAGCTCTGCTGCTGCCGTCATGGCTGTGTGCCGTCTATGGGCGTCGACGAGCCGCTGCGCCTCCTGACCCAGCTCGTGGTAGTCACGGTTGTTGAGTAGCTGTGAGCTGGCCAGGGTGACTCTCACTGCTGGCGGTAGCGTTCTGAGAAAGAGGTGGGCGAAGATAAAGCTGTCGTCATCTTCGCCTCTCAGGCTCGTCATCTTCGCCATCAGATCTGCCGGCCTGTCCGCTTCCCCTTCTGTCAGCGCCAAGAGCTTCTCTGCTCGCTCTCCCAGCGAGGGAGTGAAGGCTCGAATGAGGGCGGCTTTCAGTGCGCCATACTTGTTGTCTTGGGGCAAGTGGTTGGTCAGGCTCTCCACCCGCTGCACTGTGAGGCTGTCCAGCTTCGCGACGACATGGTAGAACCTCGTTGCATCCGCTGAGATTCCCCGAAGGTGGAACTGCGCCTCCACAGTGGTAAACCAGGAGCGCGGGTTATGTTGCCAGAAATCGGGCAGCTGTAGTGTGGTAGCTGCGTTAACCCGGTTGGCCCCTGAAGAGTCCGGTGCGGAAAAACCGTCGCCACCGGCCATGGTTTGTCGTAGGTCACCAGTGTAGAGGATGACTTTCACAAACGAGACTGAGTTTATTTCTCAGGGTTGGTTTATTGCAAGGTCACATCCTCTAACAAGAACAGGATCTCAGGAAAAGAGACAGAGCAATCATCCAACACAGCTCTTATAGTCTCACCAGACACAAATCCTCCCACATCAAATCACACACCCCCAACCCACAGTCTTAGGTAAACATCCAGCGCCCAAGGCTTCTTGGCGTCTCCATTGTCCTCTGACCCTCTAGCGTCTGGGGCTCCTGCTGGGGCATTCTCTCCAGCTTCACATCTCCTGCAAGGCCAACTTCACACCTCCCGTAGGCCCTCACAGGGTCAGGTCCTCTTTGGTCCTTAAGACGTGAAGCTTCCGGAATATGCACCGTCATTCCTACTAGGTGAATGCGGGGGATATGAATACAATATATGCGCCTTAAATATGCGCCATACCTCCAGGATTTCACGATGTTGTGATTGCACCAATTGATGCGAAATCAGCCAATTAGCACAACTATTGCATGACCTTGCAACTTTGTCCAATCACCACAACTTTCCCGCAATTTTGGCCAATCCTCGTCAACTTCTGCCAATTTCGCCAGTCAAATTTGTCTAACTGGCGCTGAAACGCCCAGTCTAACCAATCAAATGCATCGTTGCACTGCATTCACATCCATGTTTACAGTGAGTAGTGAATTTTTAGTTTACAGTGAGTAACAGAACACATCTGCAAACAGAGTGTGTGATTTAAAAAAAACACACTCACCTGTGAGGTTTTCAACACCGTCCCTTCCTTCGTCTCCCCCAGCCTGCCCCTGGACGCCTCGCCACGTCTCCGTCCTGATTGCGTGTGCGAAGCGCTGGGTTTGTGTTGAAAAATATGCGCCTGCTCCAAAACCACCCCGTCGCGGGAGCGCGCGTGAGGAGAGTACACTACATTACAGGGAGTGTTTGAACATCTTTAGAAGTAAAATCATTACTACATCTGGTCAATGAGCTTTAAAACTGATTCTCCATTGTGGATGGACAAACGCACCCACCCATCCATCCCCCACCCCTCACTATCCCCATTGTAAATGAAAGATGTGTGTGTGAAGCCCAACATGCAGCGGACAGGTAGGCATGGAAAGACAGAGAATGTTCTCTGTATTGACTCCCAATAGCCAATACAGTTCAACAGAATAATTTATTTTTTCCTTTCCTCTCAGTACCAAGTGGAATTGTAGGGAGTTTTCAAATGAAGGTGCTGCCAATAATTTCCAAATCTATACTCTTAAACATGCATGAGTTTTTCTATATGGCAGAAGTTTCTGCTTATTTTACAAATCACAATAATAGGAAATTTTTGACAATCCTGTGCTTTTCTTGTGTTGTTATATAGAATATCACTGCAGTAAACTGGAAAAAAAAACATCTGCTTTAAAATTTGGAATTTTTCCCGCAACTTTTAGTGCAGAAAACACTCTAAAAACATTGCAACTTTTCCCACAACTTTTTAAAAAAGCTCCTGCGAATTCAGGCTTTTTGGCCTGCAACAATCATAAGAACATCCTGCAACATCCTGGAGGGACTGATCTAATATTTAAATTTGTTTGATGATCTGAAACATTTAAGTGTGACAAACATACAAAAAATGAGAAATCAGGAAGGGGCAAACACTTTTTCACACCACTGTATTATGTGAAGTCTTCACATTCACAGACATTTGATCTGGTCAGTGTGAAACCAGGAGAAGAACATCAGGCAAACATCAAGGAAATGCTGAGCTTATTTTTATTGTCATGTTCAACTGTATGATGCAGGGCATTTTTTTGTCTGCTACATTAACTGACATCATACCACTTTAACCTCTCTATCTCTGCAGGTGGGTTACTTGGCAGGAAGTAATGGCCAGCCTCTCCTGCCTCAGTACCTGAGTGACCTCGACAGCGCTCTGATCCCTGTCATCCATGGTGGGGCGTGTCAACTGAGCGAGGGCCCCGTGGTCATGGAGCTGGTCTTCTACATTTTGGAGATCATATCCTAGGACACTCCAAAAAGACAGCGCCAACCTGCATACTTCACCTCAAAACTCTCCTGAGTTTCAACGTCATCTCACAGGCTCACAGTCCTCTCCCTTCAGCCGTCTGCACTTGAGTAGAGCCCGAAAACTGTGCTGTGCCAGGAAGGGTAGCATTCCTCATGTCCAACCTATGCATCCACTCTCAGTGTTTTTGGCTCCAGAGCTTGTCTGGAGGGGTGGAGGTGGGGTGTGAGGTCATCCGTCAGGTGCGCCTCAAATCTCAGCGTCCTCCCTGATGCCCACACTCATGGTAGTTGTATGTATGTGCCTACTGGTGGTCTAATAGTCTACATGAGGATAAGGTGTAGTGGTGCAGTGGTGACAACAGTTGTGGTCATTCTTTACAGGAGAGAGTGAATGAAGAAGCACTTTGAGTGGTCAGTAAGACTTTATCGACAGATGGAGAGAGACCCAAATTTTTATGGTGAGCTCAGACCAAACACAAAGTGAAAATTTGCGCCACTTTAGAGGGGTGGGGTTACCTTCATAACTTCTGTAGCTGCTTTGTACCCAATGTGGGTACCCACAGCCCAGTGTGGGCTGCACAGTGGCGCAGTGGTTAGCACTGTGGCAGCACAGTTTACCCTCGGCCGGGGGATCGCAGGGATCGTGAGATCGTGGGTTCGATCCCTGCCCCCGACCAACAGTGATCTGTGTGGAGTTTGCATGTTCTCCCCGTGTTGCGTGGGTCTACTCCGGGATTTCTCCGGTTTCCTCCCACATACTAAAAACATGCAGGTTAGGGATACGGGGCGCTTGCGCATGCAGCGACCGGCAGCCAGTGGCTTGTCACCAGACTGCAAAACAAATCTACCTACGGGTGCAAAATAAGTAATAAAAAATTTTTTAAAAAAATGTAGAAATCTCAAAAATGTGTTCATGTTTAGGTTTACGACATTATCCAGTGGGGCACACAGCTGGGAAAATACCACTGCCTCCTCCAAAACTGCACATGGATGACAGTTGTTTTCAGCACTAAACTGAAGGTGGTCGGTGTCCAGTTTCAGGCACTGCTAGCCCTCATTACCACATCGGTAGTCGGAGTTCACGGTTGGATACAAACTACAGACACAACGTCTCGGCTGCTGAGTGCCACTCCATCTGTCTCCGGTCAGTGGCAGTCTCATTTTCAAACTAGTTTAATGTCCAGTGTTGATACTCACTCGGGTAACAGCGGAATCTCAACGCTGATTGGCTATTGCGCCCAGCTCACTTGGACATGAATTTGTGTGTATTTGCGTCTGTACATTGATTTTGTATGTAGTCATGCCACACGAAACATTTGCTTCGCGTTTGGTCTGAATGTACCATTGGAATAGAAATACACATTCAGAAACATAGGATTGATAAAGAAAAAAAAAAAATCTTTGAAACACATTCAGTGTTAACTAAATACTCCTTTGGCAATCCTGTAAATATTAAGAGTGTAAGACATTTATTCTTCATATGAACCTGTATGTACTGGAGCAACTTTAAATAACTACTTGTTTAAACTTAGTCTGGGTCTGGGTGCCGACCCTCAGTTCCTCCATGCTCAAGCCAACAGTTTTCACTCATTCTCTTTAAGTTCCGCTCTCTTTTCTTATTGGCTGCACTACATAAACACAAGGTCTGGATGGCAGGTGGACCATTGAAATCAACAACCTTCACTTTCTTTGAGAGTTAAAAAAAAATTCCCAAATAAAGAGACAATCTCACCTGTTACACTGAACATGGAATTTTAAACTTTGTCCATGTCTAATTTTAACATTTGTAATGGAATATATATGTTATTGTTATATATTTCTCAAGTTAATACTTAAGTTAATATACTTAAGTATATTATACAGTATAAATGATAAAAATCACAGTAAATATGATGGAAAATTATGGAAAAAGTGTAATCCTCTTTAATAAGGACTGCCTTTGTTAAAAAAATTAATTTATTTTACTGTGAAAACAATTGACTGAACATAAAAGAAAACTTAAAAAACCTTCAAAAACAAAGTTATTGCCACAGACTCCCCCCCCCCCTAAAAATAGCTGCCAGGTGTTCCCCCTGGTGGCGTTTTCACAAAGCTGCAGTCAAAGTGTCTGAAGCTGGATTCATGCTGCACCTCTGCTGTCCGCAGCCACTTGACTGCGAGGCTTGTGTGATGAAAATTGTCATCATCTCCAGTCCATGGACTTGCAGCCCAAATTTTGTGACTGCATTGACTGTGCATGCCAAGATGAACCTCCCATTCACGAGGTGGCGCTACCAACACAGCATACAAAGTCAAAGTACACGAAGAATAGGAAGAGGAAGATGAGAATAAATATACAGCAGGGAAAATAAGTATTTAACACGTCAACATTTTTCTCATTAAACATATTTCTGATGGAGCCATTGACCTGAGATTTTCACCAGATATCAATAACAATCCAAGTAATCCATACATACAAAGAAATCAAGGCAACGGTGTTCACAAAATAACTTCTATTTAATAAAGTGGAATGACACAGGAAATAAGTATTGAACACATGAAGAAAAAGCGGTGCAAAAAGGCATAGAAAGCCAAGAAACAAGTTGGAATCCATCAGAATTTAAGAAGCCATCCCATCCACTATCAGTGCAAATTAATTTCAGCTGGTTAAGTCCTGACTGATAGCCTTTAAATATCAGATTGTCACACCACAAAGAACTCATGATGGGTAGAAGCAAAGAGCTCTTTTTAGACCTTCACAACCTTATTGTTGCAAAAAATAATGATGGCATTGGTTACAGGTGCATTTCTAAACTAATGAGTGTTCCAGTGAGCACTGTTGGAGCCATCATTTGGAAGTGGAAAGAACATCATTTTACCATAAACCTGCCACGACTAAGAGCTCCTCCCAAGACTCCATTGCTGAAGAAAAAGCATGTTGAAGCTTGTTTAAAGTGTGCTGCACAACATTTGGGTAAGCCAATAAAATACTGGGAGAATATAGTCTGGTCAGATGAGACCAAAATTGAACTTTTTGGATGCCATAACACAGCATGTTTGGAGGAGAACTGGCACTGCACATCAGCCCCAAAACACCATACCGACAGTGAAGTTTGGAGGTGGGAGCATCATGGTGTGGTGGTGTTTTTCAGCACATGGTACAGGCAGACGTCATATAATTGAAGGAAAGATGAATAGATAAATGTACAGAGACATCCTTGATAAGAACCTGTTGCCATCTGCTATGATGCTGAAGATAAAACGAGGGTGGACATTTCAGCAAGACAATGATCCCAAACACACAGCCAAGGAAACTCTCAACTGGCTCCAGAGAAGGACAGTAAAGCTGCTAGAATTGCCCAGTCAGTCACCTGACCTGAATCCAATTGAAAATCTATGGAACGAACTGAAGATCAGAGTTCATAGAAGACACCCATGGAACCTTCAAGATTTGAAGACAGTTTGTGTGGAAGAATGGGCTAAAATCACTCCTGAGCAATGCCTGCGCCTAGTTTGTCCATACAGGAGGTGTCGTCATCGTCGTCTTCTTCTTTCGGCTGCTCCCTTTAGGGTTTGCCACTGTGGATCATCTGCCTCCATCTCACCATATCCCTTACATCTTCCTCTGTAACACCAACCCTCTCCATGTCCTTCTTCACGACATCCATGAATCTTCTGTGTGGTCTTCCTCTTTTCCTCCTGCCTGACAGCTCCATCTTCAACATCCTTTGTTCCATATATTCACTATCCCTCCTCTGCACATGTCCAAACCCTCTCAGCCTTGCCTCTCTTACTTTGTCTCCAGACCACTAGACCTGAGCTGTCCCTCTGATATACCCATTTCTAATCTTGTCCCTCCTAGTCACTCCCAATGAAAATCTTAGCATCTTCAACTATGCCACCTCCAGCTCCATCTCCTGTCTTTTTATCAGCGCCAGCGTCTCCAAACCATACATCATAGTAGGTCTCACTACCGTCTTGTAAATCTTCCCTTTTATTCTTGCTGCTACCCTTCTGTCACAAATCAGTTTTGACACTTGTCTCTACCCACTCCACCCTGTCTGCACTCTCTTCTTCACCTCTTTTGTGCATTTTCCATTGCTTTGGATGGCTGACTCCAGGTATTTAAACTCATCTACCTTCACTGCGTCTGCTCCTTCTATCTTCACCGTTACGCCTGCCTCCCTCATATTCACACTCATGTATTCTGTTTTGCTTCTACTGACTTTCATTCCGCTTCTCTCCAGAGCATCCCTCCACCTCTCCAGGTTCTCTTCCACCTGCTCCCTACTCTCACTATAGCTCACAATGTCGTCTGCAAACATCATGGTCCACGGTGACTCCTGCCTGACCTCGTCTGTCAGCCTGTCCATCACCATGGCAAACAAGAAGGGGCTCAGATGATTCCTGATGTAATCCCACCCCCACCTTGAATCCATCTGTCACTCCTACAGCACACCTCACCACTGTCTCGCTGTCCTCATACATGTCCTGCACCACCCTCACATACTTCTCTGCCACTCCTGCCTTTCTCATACAGTACCAAACTTCCTCTCTTGACACCCTATCATATGCTTTCTCAAGATCTACAAAGAGAGAGTGCAGCTCCTTCTAACCTTCTATATACTTCTCCGTCAGCACTCTTGGAGCAAACATTGTATCTGTAGTACTCTTTCTTGGCATGAAACCGTACTGCTGCTCACTGATTGTCACCTCTCCTCTAAACCTGGCTTCAACAACTCTTTCCCATATCTTCATAGTGTGGGTGATGAGCTTTATACCTCTGTAGTTACTATAGCTCTGAGCATCACCTTTGTTCTTGAAAATTGGTACCACAACACTTCTCCACTCCTTGGGCATCCTCTCACTCTCCAAGATTGTGTTGAACAATCTGGTAAAAAGTCCGCTGCCATCTCTACTAAACATTTCCATACCTTCACAGGTATGTCATCTGGACCAACCGCCTTACCATTCTTCATCCTCTTCAAAGCTGCCCTCACTTATGCCTTGCTAATCCTCGGGATTTCCTTGTTCACTATCTTTCCTTCATCCATCCTCCTCTCTCTCATTTTCTTTATTCATCAGCTCTTCAAAGTACTCCTTCCACCTTCTCAACACACTCTCGTCATTTGTTAGTACCATTTTTGTCCTTAATCACCCTAACCTGCTGCACATCCTTTCCAGCTCGATCTCTGTCTAGCTAATCGATACAAGTCCTTTTTTTTCTTTCCTTCATGTTTAGCTTCTCATACAGTATAACTCACTATATGCCTTTGCCTTTGCCCCCTCTCTTTGTCATGCACCTAGATTCCAAATACTCCTGTCTACTTTCTTCATCTCCCTAACTATCCCACTTTTTTCTTTGCTAACCTCTTCCTTTGGATACTTTCCTGTACCTCCTCATTCCACCACCAAGTCTCCTTGTCTTCCTTCCTCTGTCCACTGGATACACCACATACCTTTCTGTTTCCCTCAATACTTCTACTGTATTTTCCCAGTCATCTAGTAATTCTTACCTACCACCCAGAGCCTGTATCAGCTCTTTCCTGAACTCTGTGTGACCTTCCTTCTGTAACTTCCCCCAGTTAATCTTTGGCTCTGCCTTCACTCTTTTCCTCTTCTTGCTTTGCAAAATCATCCTACAGACTACCATCTGATGCTGTCTAGCTGCATTCTCCCCTACCACCACCTTGCAGTCTCCTATCTCTTTCAGATTTCTCCTTCTGCATAAGATGTAGTCCACTTATGTGCACCTTCCTTCACTCCTGTAAGTCACCCTATGTTCTTCTGTCTTCTCTAAGTATGTGTTCACCACATCCTTTGAGCAAAATCCACAGCCATCTGTCCTTCCACATTTCTCTCCTTAAGACCATACCTACCCAGCACCTCCTCATCACCTCTGTTCCCTTCACCTACATGCCCATTAAAGTCCGCTCCAATCACCACTGTCTCCCCCCTGGGAACACTCTCTACCACTTCATCCAACTTCAGAATTCCTCTTTCTCTTCTACCGGACATCCAACTTGTGGGGCATACACACTAACAACTTTCAACAACACACCTTTGACTTCTTGCTTCAAGCTCAGGATTCTGTCTGATTCCCTCTTTACCTCCTTAGCACTCTTCACATACTCTTCCTTCAAGATTACTCCTACTCCATTTCTCTTCCTATCTACACCATGGTAGAACAGTTTAAATCCCCCTCCAATGCTCCCAGCCTTGCTTCCCTTCCATCTGGTTTCTTGAATACACAGTATATATACACCTTTCTTCTCTCCATCATATCAGCCAACTCTCTGCCTTTACCAGTCATAGTCCCTACATTAAACATCCCTACTCTCACCTCCACCTTGCTTGTTGCGGCCTTACAGTATGTCCCACCTGGGATGAAGAGGATAAGTACATAAGTAACTCTCACCTCCACACTTCTACGTTTCCTTTTCTCTCTGTTCTTCTTAACACGCCTTCCCCGTCTCACAGTAGCCCAGTTGCCACCAGCACTCTGCCGGTTAACGGCACTGGTGGTGGTCGTTGTTAACCTGGGCCTCGACCGATCCGGTATGAAAGTCTCATTCATCATGATCCACATGTTTGATTTAGCAAAGGTTTTACGTTTGATGCCCTTCCTGACACAACCCTCCCCATTTACCCGGGCTTGGGACCGGCACTAGGAGGACACTGGCTTGTACACACCCTGTGGCTGGGTTCCATCCAGGAGGCGTTTGGAAGCTGTTACTACCAACAAAGGCTTTTCTGCTAAATATTAAATGAATTTCACCAAGCGTGTTAAATACTTTTTCCCTGTGTTCCACTTTATTAAGTATAACTTGTTTTGTGAACACAGTTGCCTTGATTTCTTTGTATGTATGGATTACTTGGGTTGTTACTGATATCTGGTGAAAATGTCAGGTCAATGGCTCCATCAGAAATATGTTTAATGAGAAAAGTGTTGACATGTTCAATACTTTTCCCCTGCTGTACATGAATTGTTTTACTGCTTGAGTGGAGCAGAGCATTGCAAAATGGTAATTTCTCCTCTTCTTCAAAACAGTGTCATTGTTGTTGCTTCAAAAAAATGTATGTCGATCTCGTGTTTCTTCACTTTTATATAAAGTGGTGTGAAAAAGTGTTTGCTCCTTCCTGAGTTTTCATTTTTTTTGTATGTCACACTTAAATGTTTCTGACCATTAAAAAAATTTAAATATTAGACAAAGATAACACAAGTAAACACAAAATGCAGTTTTCAAATGAAGGTGTTTATTAAGGGGGAAAAAAAAAATCCAAACCTACATGGCCCTGTGTGAAAAAGTGACTGCCCCCTAAACATAGTAACTGATTGGGCCACCCTTAGTAGCAACAACTGCAATCAAGCATTTGCGATAACTGGCAATGAGTCTTTTACAGCACTATGGAGGAATTTTGGCCCACTCATCTTTGCAGAATTGTTGTAATTTAGCCACATTGGAGGATTTTCCAGCATGAACCACCTTTTTAAGGTCATGCCACAACATTTCAGATTCAGGTCAGGACTTTGACTAGGCCACTCCAAAGTCTTCATTTTGTTTTTCTTAAGCCATTCAGAGGTGGACTTACTGGTGTGTTTTGGATCATTGTCCCGCTGAAGAACCCAAGTGTGCTTCAGCTTGAGGTCACAAACAGATAGCCGGACATTCTCCTTCAGGATTTTTTGGTAAACAGCAGAATTCACGGTTCCATTTACCACAGCAAGTCTTCCAGGTCCTGAAGCAGCAAAACAGCCCCAGACCATCACACTACCACCACCATATTTTACTGTTGGTATGATGTTCCTTTTCTGAAATGCTGTGTTACTTTTATGCTGGATGTAATAGGACACACACCTTCCAGAAAGTTCAACTTTTGTCTCGTCAGTCAACAAAGTATTTTCCCAAAGGTCCTGGGATCATCAAGATGTTTTCTGGCAAAACTGAGATGAGTTTTTATGTTCTTTTTTGCTCAGCAGTGGTTTTCATCTTGGAACGCTGCCATGCAGGCCATTTTTGCCCAGTCTCTTTCTTATGGTGGAGTCATGAACGCTGATCTTAACTGAGGCAAGTGAGACCTGCAGTTCTTTGGATGTTGTTGTGGGGTCTTTTGTGACCTCTTGGATGAGTCGTCGCTGCACTCTTGGGGTAGTTTTGGTCAGCTGGCTGGCCACTCCTGGGAAGGTTCACCTCGATTTCATGTTTCCGCGATTTGTGGACAGTAGCTCTCATTGTGGTTCGCTGGAGTCCCAAAGCTTTAGAAATGGCTAGAAAATTGAACTCAGCTTTCAAAGATGTGATAAACCACAGTTAATTTATGTTTTAACAGGGGGGGAAATCACTTTTTTACACAGGGCCATGTAGGTTTGGAATTGTTTTTACCCTTAATAATAAACACCTTCTACTAAAAACTGCATTTTGTGTTTACTTGTGTTATCTTTGTCTAATATTTAAATTTGTTTGATGATCTGAAACATTTAAGTGTAACAAACATACAAAAAATGAGAAATTAGGAAGGGGGCAAACACCTTTTCACACCAGTGTAGCTGGTAAACAAACTGACATCTTAGCACATTTGCACTACCTGTAGGACTGGGATGAAACTACAAATGACAGTTGTGCGCATGTGTCAACGGCTTGGCAAAAATAAAGTATATACACATCCAAGTGTGCACTGGCCTCGTCCAAAGTGGACATGCATCAGTGGACTTGAGGGGAAAAGTAGCATGAATCCAGCTTGACAGTCAGCCCTTAAGAACACGTCTATATAATGACTGATGATTTTAATGCCTCAGCTTATCATAATCTGCATCAGTAGATGAGTTTTGTATTGATATTACAACTGTCCTATATTTTGCAGATTTTTTTTTTCTCTTAAATCAGTTTTTCTGGAAGTTTTTACTCAAATTTACAACTTTCTTATGAATGTGCTTTTTTTTTCTTGTAAAATAAGTTTTTTTTTTTAAAATGGGGATTTTTTTTAAAATTGAAATTTGCATCTTTTTACTTTTTTTTCAAAGCCGCTTATCTTTTTTCATAAAGGTGAAGGAGCCACATTTTGCAGGCCCATGTGTCACCTTTAAACGGACTTTGGGGTTTTAATCTTTGTCCATGTTTAGTTTTAACATCTAATAAAATAAATATGTAACCTTCATATTTCTTTTTATAATGAATTATAAATATAGTACAATAGATAAAAATAACAGTAAATATAAACAGAATAAATTGTCTCCTTTAAGTAAAAAAATCGTTTTTATTTTACTGCAACAGTCGATTTTATATTGAAGATTTGAGTGTGGATGAATACGAGATTGGCTGTAACTTCTAAATGTGCACATTTTCCATTAAGTATCACTTCTTTTTTCTCTCCATTTTTTCCCTTTTCTCCTGCATTTGCAGGTTTTTATGTGAGTGTCCAAAAAATTAAACTGAATTTGTGAACATTTGTTCTGTGAACAGCCACCAGGTGTTAGTATCTGGGAGACTCCGACTGCAGCTCTGTGTGAATGAACGTTAGATGTGAAGAACATGTCTGTGTAATGACGATTTTAATGTCTTACTCCCTCAGTATTGGTGTCAGTAGGTGAATTGATGCTGCAGCCTGTCACCATAAAGCCTTTCACAAATACAAGTATATGTCACATTTAATAAAGATGCTGTCAAAACATAATGAGTGTGGTTCAGTGTTTTGACAGCATCCCTAATGATGTGAGCCCAGATCAGAGAATGGTTAATGGAGGGGCTGTGAGGGCCCCGCCACTAAAGGCGGCATTAGCCAGCCTCTTCATGTGTTGAGAGCAGCTCAGATGGCTCTGCCAACAGCTGGACCGGCTCTCCAAAGCAGCTGTGACAGATAGTCTTATCATTGAAAGACCTCAGGACAGCATTTTCTTGAGTGCAGCCCAACAGTTGATTTTTTTTTTTTTTTTTTTATAATTATTGCTTTCAGTGCTTCTATTCATTTAATAATTATTGTGAATACAGCTGATGAATTTTTTCATTATGGTGACAAGCTGCAGCATTCATACATCCCAGTTTGGGATCAATGAAGTACATGTATCTATCTATATAAATGCATGTATTGATGGTGTTGGTGAAGGGATTGAGCATTAAAAATAATCAGGATCCTGACATGTTCTTCAGAGATAAGATTTCCATCCACACAAAGGGACTTGTTTCAAACCCCACAGCCTAGTGGTAGACCATGTGGTAGAATATAATATATATCAAACCTCTGGTCTCACTGTCATTTAAAAACCTGTTGTTATGGCAATACAAATAAAGCATTAACTTGTTTTGTGGTCAAACATATGGACCTGAAATTATACATCTCCCAAATCTGTAGAGTGGTAAGAGAAAAATAAAGTGTAATGGGTCCCCTTCCTTAAACAATGGGTGCTTAATGGGTTTTATTTTACTACCACAATAACAGACTGAACATAAGACAGCTTCATAGTAAGACAGTTACTTTCAACATTTGTTCGATTGAGGATTTGCGGAAATGTCACAAAATCACGACATTCTGTTTATTCCCCTTGACGGTAGGCAAGAAACGTATTGCTACCAATGCATTTGTGCTAGATTATAGCACTTTTTTTTATACCGTCACCAACTTTTTACACAGTCTATGGAATAGAGTAGCATTAATTACCTCCGCCAAGGAAGTTATGTTTTCATCGGTGTTGGTTTGTCTGTCTGTCTGTTTGTTTGTTTGTTAGCAAGATAACTCAAAAAGTTATGGACGGATTTTCATGAAATTTTCACAGGTTGTCAGAAATGGGGTATCCTACAGATGATTACATTTTGGTGGTGATCCGGATCACCATCCGCAAGAAAACCGCCATTACGCAAAATGCCATTTTCGTCAATAACTACTGAACCACTAATCCTATCATTGTGAATCCAATTGCTAGTCATATGTTTTCATGGTCAAGGAATCTGAAAACGTACACACAAACACTGTATGGGGGGAACTGTGGCGCTTGGCGGAGGTCTGCGCTCTCCGAGTGCTTTTCTAGTTTCAACTTTGACCATGGTCACTACTACAGGTTGCATTAACTGAAAATTCTCCTTCATGGACAAATTTTTTTTCAGCAATGACTTAAAATTCTGAAAGCTGTCATTTGACAGATTACAGAAGGTGATCTGATTAAAATCAATTAAAATGATAGATAATGGACTATAACAGAATTTTTACAACCCTGTCTGTCAAAATGATAAAGTCTAGTGCAACCTCTGGTCACCACATGCATAGCAGAAGATTGTCATAATAGGCAAAATAAAACCACAGGAACGTCTTTTCATCACTTTCCATCAGATGTAGTTTGGAGAGAAGTGTGCAGGCAGACGGAGGGGTTGTTTCATTGTCTTGGAACTGTGGCAGGGAGTAATTGCTTAAGCCAGAGCAGAAATATTTCCAGCTTGAGACTGGATTGTTTAGATTTACAGCATGTGCCTATATTTTAAATTATCAACTAAAAAAAAAGTTGGCAGGATTTTTTGACTGCTGTCTGCCTCCTGCTGGCCGAGGCTGCTTGTCTGTTCATTAAATTTAGTATATTTTCTTCTTGTGAATAGTTGAAACTGGGCTCCATTGCCGGGAAAGAGGCAGACAAGCTGCAGTACTGGCCAGTAAGGTCCGGCAGCCAGTGTTTATATGATCCATGACCATCTCTGCTGCTCATTTGAAAAAATGTAGCAGTAAAATATAAATACAATATAAACTTAGGAAGGTGAAAAAAATAAAGTGAACAGCACCGGGAGGCAGAATTGTGAGGTCTGTCCCGGAGCCCCATCATTGCAGAGTGTGGGTTAATAGGTTTCAACTATTCATTTATTTTTAAACAGTTTTTATTTAAATGCTTGCAGCCTGCTCAGCTGAATGACTGCTTCCACCTTGCTTCCGCCTCTGTGGAACAAGGCAGTGAGCGCTGGCTCACCTGTTTTTGTTTTTTCTGTAACACTCCAGGTGATTCTTTTGGTAAGAGATTTTGTCACGTGCGACGATAAACCCTTTTCTGTCATCGTTCCTTTCACAAAACTTGCCTACCAATGCTGCAATTCATGTGACCAGTGACATCACTTGCAGATCCTCAGTCGGCAGAAACCATGTGGTATTTAGCTGTAAATGGGTCCCTCTGTGTGGCCGTGACACTGAAGAACAGAGCTTCACACTATTTTTTTTTTTTTTACATCAGTCCTTCAATATCAGTAGATGTACCGATGCTGCAGCCAGTCACTGTAAAATCTCTTCACAAATGAGTACGTGTCAGGTGTAGATGGCTGGAATCTTTACTCTTTTTATTATATTCAAAGTCAGCAGGCATCCACCACAATGTGAAAGACCCTGTGTGGTGTTGGTAGTCAGATGGGACCTTCCTCTCAATTACAGTACATGCAATTAGAGAGATAATAGTTGGAGAGAATTGTTGTAATTATATAGAAACATGACAGGTTAGGGATAAATTATGAATCTGAGAGTGTGGGTACTGGGACTGACCTGCCGTCTGACCTCTGCCTCCAAATTGGACATCAGTTTGACATCACTGTGGCAGAGGTCCTGCAGCATTTAACCTGCCTCTTCGTAGCATGGGTGATTGGTGGGCAGAAGCCTCTCATCCATTGACCATCTATCATCAGGAGGAGTTTTTTTTGTCTTTTCTTTCATCGTGATGCTTGGTGCCTGCAGTAGCGCTTTGTCAAGGGGAAAAGGTAATCTCTCTGCTTCATGTGTTAAGCTTTACCCATCCATCACCGGATGCTTTACTTCACACGGACTGACTTGCTGTACATATTTTTGTAGGTAAAACTGTTACATCTGAAGCCTCCAGATGTCCCAGTATTACTGAAGGCACCCCTCACAGGCTTCTCTGTGAAATTAGGATAAAATGTTACGCAGCTTGAAGATAAATATATTTAAAGGTTCCAATGCTTTACTGATGAACAATCTGTACATAAGTCAGAATCGGATGAGGGAAATCTGTTTTTGAATCTCCACAATCACACAATGGTTGGAAAAAAATGCTTACTTTGGTCTTTTTAATCAAACAAAGAATAACTGTTTAAGATGTAAAGGTATAAATATATATAAATGAATATATAAAAACTGTAATCAATTGCAGACACAGTGCACTGGATTCTAAGCCATTTAAAAGAGGGTTAAATTGACCTGGGGTCCTGGAAGACATTCGTTATTTCAGGAAGTAAGTTTTTTGGGTTCCTGCACGAGAAAAGAGAAATGGAGTGACCCGAAGCTGAATGTATCTCATTTCACGTTTTCTGCATCCTTCCAAAGCCCCGAAATGACTTTTTAAAAATTCTGCAGTTCTGCGTGGAAAGTCTTGTCTTCAAGGTGCATCTTTGAACAGATCTGGTCCACTTGCAGCTCCTGTCTGTCTGCTCTGGACTGTGCTCTCCTTCTGGACCTGGACAAGAAATCTAAGAATGTACTCTTCCCGTTTCTGTTCAGAGCTGCAAATGTGTTTTTGGCCAGACTAATCACAAAAAAAGGTGACTAAACCCACCCTGTCATGTTATAAAGCTCTGTACAGTAACCATCTATGTTATGCCAATTTCCTCAAGTTTAGATGTAAATCAGGAAGGGGCTCTGAACTGAAAAATGAGTGTAATCTTGAGTGAAAATCTGACAATCACGTGTAAATCTGCAGAAGAGCCAACACTTCGTTTTAATTAGACCTGTAGCTGCTGTGTGTTCATCTTAATCTGACGTGTTTTAGGAGCTCCCGTAGCAGTGTTTGTCAAAACTGAGGTCAAAAGTTGCTGCTCCTGGGTTCATTTACTGCAGTCAAACCAGAGAGGGTGTAGCTCAGCCACCACGTCTTCACTGTGTGATATTCCTCAGCCACAGACGGCTTTAGTTTTTCATAAAAATCAGCAAAACAAAGCTCATGCACGAAGATCTATTTTTCCGATTTACTGTTTTCTGTTATGCTATAATTTTGTTGGCATTATTCAATATTGCGTGCAATATGTCAATAAAAAGGGTGCAATTTTTTGGGACTGCAAAAAGTAGCAATCGTTCTGTCTTCATTTTTAAGACCCAAACGTGAAACATCACATGGAAACAAGTCTGAAATGGCAGTGACACAACTTTGCATTTTCACAGCTGTGTATCTTGGCGTTTGTGGGTGGAACTAACATTTGTCATTGACTGTTTCATTATATTTTGGATAAATCTAAAGTGTTTGAAAAGCCAAAAAAAAAGTTTTTTCCCTTTACACTAGATGTAAAAAAAAAAATTAAAAAATTGTAGAATATGTAAAATAAAAACTTATAGAAAACAAATGAGTTTTTCCCTCATCTTCAAAGCCAGGTTTTTACTATTTGGAAAACACTCAGCAACCACACTGAAGCAAGTTTTTTTTTAATTGTTCATTTTTAAGCAGGATCAACACAGCCAGACAAAAACAAAATCTTTGTTGAAAATATATGGTTAGAAAAAGGGCATCATTAAGCTTTGCAAACAGAGATGATTGACACTTAAAAAAGAACCTTAATGTTTATATTTCTGTCAGTTTAGTAGTTTTCTTCAGAGAATGAAAAACAACAGTAGGAACGGAAATGCTGTGACCATGGTAACTGACAGTGTGATGTCGACGGCACCAAGGTAAACCCGTTGAATTCCATACTGTACTTGGCTCAGTTTTTATGGCTTCATTAGTTGGGTCTGTTCACTCAAGACTTTTACAAATATTCAAGGCAAACTACATGTTAAGAGGGTTATTAAAAAAGTGAAAAATTACAATTCACATTCTACATATATGGAGTGTTTCTGGAATATTTGTGTTGCATTATGCTTTAGGGCCATCATGGCTGTTCTTCAGCTGGCCTCTGCTTGCACTGTGGTTTATGTTCTTGCCCCAAGTGCTCTTCACCTTGTGCCTTAATTTACTCCAATGCGCTTCACTTGGCCCTCCACCTCACACCAATCCCAATATCACATGAACGCCATCTCTGAGTGTTTGCCTTTGCTTTCTATCTTAATTTCTAAGCACTTGTCATACACATTCATAAGGCACATAGAAACAACAAAAGACTTGTGAGGTTGGCTTTAAGGAGGCAGCTATCAGTGACGCCCTTTGATGTTATTGCACCCAATGTGCACCATGGCCGAATCTATCTGAAGAACACTTGACTGCCATCAGGCTTTTTTTTTCAGGGGGGGGGGGGGGAGGAGGTACTATCTAGAATTTAGAAACTACACTTTTAAGACTCTTCCCCATAATACTTTTAAACTGCAAGTTTCTTCCATACAGTTTTTTTTTAACCACGGGTGCATGGACAGGGAGGAAAAACGTTTTATATCAGTTATGAACTGTCCCTTTGTCCCACTGAAATGGTGATTATTTTTACTATTGAGTATCCAGCACATGAGAAGCCTTATGCATAGAATATAAAGTAAAACATTCAAAATTATGACTTGGCTTTGATTCCATCCATCCATCTTCTTCCGCTTAATCCTTTTCGGGTTGCAGGGGGGCTGGAGCCTATCCTAGCATCTTTGGGCGAGAGGCAGGGTACACCCTGGACAGATCGCCAGTCCATCGCAGGGCCAACACAGAGAGACAGACAACCATTCACTCTCACAGTCATACCTAAGGACAATTTAGAATCCCCAGTTTGATGCCAATTAACCTAACTTACATGTTTTTACTGATTAAATTCATCACACCACTGATGCTGTAACAACTTCCCGTTGATAAAATTAGACCTTAGATTTGGTGTCAAAACTTTGTGATCAGCTGTAAACGAGTGATGACCTGCTTGACATTAAAGTGCGGGTTCCTCAACGGCTAATGTTTTCCTCAATCTGGGTTCATTTTAAAGGTTTATTTTTATGAAGCACATTTACTACTCAATTTTTGTTGCCGTCATAATGTCATTTCATTTTTTAAACCAGAATGGCCCCTCACTTGCAGTCACAAGAATTACAGATGCTGCTTTTTATCTGTGTGGAAAATATGAAGCTAACTTAGCTTAGCAAAAACAGCTTGGTTGGCTCTGATCAAACTGAACCTGTAATACTCTACAAATATATATAAAATCAAACTGCCATTTATGCCACTTATTTTTTGCAATTCTGAAAAGACTGAGTTGCTATTGTGACGTGTGCCGACAGAACGTTACGATTGTTGTCTAACGTGACTGCAAGAAAAACTGGGCTACCGCATTACTCTGACTAAACAATGTGTATTTTGTAGTTTTGTGCTATTCGGTGTAAACAAGCCAACTCTGAGGAAACAGCTAAAACCAGAGGTGCGACAGCACAGCTTAGTTACCACAGTTAGACAACTTGTTCTCCACAACAAAAGTAGCCGTGGTCTTTAAAATTGTTCCTTTTATCGACTATCCTGTCTTGGCTGACTACTCTGTAATGTGAATACGAGTTGTGTTGAAAACTTATTAAAAATAGCATAAATGTGTGTTGTGTGTATTGTAACACGATTTGGCAGCTAAAGGCAATTTCAAATATGCAGGATTTTACAGCAACCATGATTACTTTGGTATTAATGCATAGATGCAGTTCTATATCATATGAAGAGCATGTACACACTCTGATATATTAAGTCAAACTTATGTCAGGCAGCAGGATCAGGTTTACTCCACATTGAGCCCCTTCATCAGCAGCAGCAGCCATCCTCCAGGAGAATCCATCTTTTTCTCAGCGGTCTTAAATCTTAAGCTAGCTTATGCCAGCTCCTCAGGCTGAAGACAAACACAAGTTCACATCTCTGAGCTGCTGGTCTGTTGGTAATATCTCCATGTCTCCTCTTGACCAGTGGGGTCACGGTGATGAAGGAAGCTCATGCGTCGAGGAAATGTGCAAAAGTTTTACAAAGTCGAAGACCCGTGTAGGTCCGAGTTCAACTGGAACAATGGACCTTTCTTGATAGATTTCAAACCTCTTCCTCCTCTGAGTGTATCTACACCCCAAAGATAAACAAGGTAATCATGGCGAGGTAATCGGGTGGATTTTGAGATTGTTGCAAAGGAAAAAAAAAATATTATACCTTCATTTTGTGATAGTATAGCAGCAGCCTTTAAATAAGGACCTTGGAGACAAAAGATGATTTTTAATTTAACCTCTGATGCTTCTTCCAGATTAAAAACACATCTGAGTAGTAAAAATTCTTGGACAATTAAAGGAGAGAGAAATTATTAAAACAAAAAAACAAAAACAAAACTCAATTGTTAACCTGTGACTGGTTGATCACCAGCCATTGCTCTGAGCTTGTCTGCACATCCTGACCACTCAGAGGCTCACGCAGTCGGATCTTCACCTCAACACGGCCTCCTGTGGCCTTTCGCCCATCAATCACCTGATACAATGGAAAAAAAGCACCTTACGAATGAAACTGCACTGTGATACACATTAATCCATCCACTTAAAAAAAATTATTTGGTTATATCCTGGTCTCAAAACAGACTGATGGGACACTCACCTCTACGATCTCCCTAATTTCACTCTGAGTCTCCAGTTTGTCCAGCTTGACCGTGGCCGTGCCAATTGGCTTGTCGCTCCGCAGGAAACCACTGAGGGACGATATGGCAACATTGTTTAACCAGCCCAAGCCAACAGTGGTTTAAACAAAGAAACTTCCTTAACTCTTTTGGTTATATGACATCTTTAGATTGCATGACACAGACATGTTCAGGTGTTGTATTTCAGGTTTTCTCTAACGAATCAGATGCTAAACCACAAGCATGAAGTCTACATGAAGTTAAAGTTGTAACAAGAAAACAAAACTTAAGTGGAAAAATAACAACCAAGAGGGGAATACCTCAACACAGCTTTTTTCAGCATTTCTAAGCAGTGTCCCCATTAGCAAAAAAAAAAAAAAAAAAATTATAATAAAAAGTAGACAGGTGGGACATCTCGGTAGCCTATTTGTTACATGACCACAAGACAATCATCCTGAGACGCAGTGATCCCTGGTGTGATGCCTATGCAGAGGCATCTTTCCTACATGTCTCCCCCATGTTTTACTTCGTTTCCTGTCTCTTATATTTTAACAAAGGCAAAAATATAGAGTAGATATATGTGTGAAGCTATGTGGACCCAACACCCAAATATGCACAAGCCAACAGAACAGAATAGTGTGAAGGCGAAGAGATCACCAGCCCATTGTAGAGTTCTCTCCATATACGACTACTGTTACAGGCCTATAGGAACGCCATTGCTAAGGGTGGGCAATATGGCCTAAAAATGATATGCTATTTTTGCAAATTTTCCCAATGATATTCTTCACAATATCACAAACTTTTGGTTTTTTCTTTTTTAAAAAAAAAAATCACCCTTATTGTCATTCAACCGTACAACCAATCATGTACAGCAGAATGAGACTGTGCTTTTCCTATCTACAGTGTCAATCACACACACCCCAAGTGCAGAATCAGAGGGCCGCTGCCATGCAAGGCGCCGCCACAGATTTCCCTCCTCCATTCCATTATTGCTGAGCACCAAGCTGGACGGCAGGAAGTTCCACTTTTATATGGTCTTCGGCACGACCCGGCCGGGATTTGAACCCCTGCCTCCCGGGTGTGGGGCGGATGCTCTACCAACTGAGCCACCACTCCGGTTTTAATTTATAAAGTACAGTTTCACAGGCCAGTGTTATTTTCCTTCAACATATTCAATAACCTCCCCCCCCCCACCACCACCACCTTGGATTGCCACCTTATTGTGGTGGGGGGTTTGCGTGCCCTAGTGATCCCAGGAACTACTGTATGTTGCTTGGGGGAATTTGCCTCTGGTAGAGTCTCCCAAGACAAACTGGTCCTAGGTGAAGGGCCAGACTTGGAGTGATCCAACAGACTCTCATGATAAATAAAAAAAAAAAATTAAAAAAAAAAATCAAGGATTCAGTGTTCCCTGCCTGGTATGGGGTTAGCGGGGCCCCACCCTAGAGCCAGGCCTGGGGAAGGGGCTCGATGGCTAGCGCCTAGTGGCTGGGTTTCTGTCCATGGGACCTGGCTGGGCTCAGCCCAAGGGAGTTACATGGGTCTGCCCTCCAGTGGGCTCACCACCTGCAGGAGGGATCATGGAGATCTGGTGTTATGTGGATCAGGTGGCAGGCAAAGGCAGAGACCTTCACTGTCTGATCCCTGGCTTTTGAAATTGGCTTTTGGGACGTGGAACATCACCTCTCTGGTGGGGAAGGAGCTGGTGCACGAGGTTGAGAGATACCGGCTGGATATAGTTGGGCTCACCTCAACACACAGCTCCGATTCTGGAACTAGTCTCCTGGAGATGAGCTGGAGCTTGGCCTACTCGGGAGTTGCCCCAGGCGACAGGCAGGGGTGGATATTCTTGTATCTCCCCGCTTTGCTGCCTCAACACTGGAGTTCTCCCCGGTGGATGAAAGGGTAGTTTCCCTGCACCTTCGAGTTGGGAAACGGGTCCTGACCATCATTTGTGCCTAAGCACCAAAGAGTACCCACCCTTTTTGGAGTCTCTGACTGGGGTGCTAGAGAGTGCTCCTCTTTGAGACTCCAATGTTCTACTGGGGGACTTCAATACACACATGGGCAACGACAGTGAAACCTGGAGGGGCGTGAAGAACAGCCAGCCTGACCTGAACCCGAGTGGTGTTCAGTTATTGGACTTCTGTGCAAATCACAGTTTGTCCGTACACCTGGCACCAGGACACCCTAGGTTGCAGGTCGATGATCAATTTTGTTATTGTGTCATCAGACCTGCGACCACATGTCTTGGACACTCGGGTCAACAAGAGGTAGAGAGTTGTCAACTGATCACCACCTGGTGGTGAATTGGATCCGATGGCAAGGGTAGAAATCACTCAGACCCGGTAGACCTAAACGTATAGTGAACGTGTGCTGGGAACGTCTGGCTGAGACCTCTGTCCAGGAGGTCTTCAACTCCCACCTCCAGACAAACTCTGACCATATTCCAAGGGAGCCTGGGGACATGGGGTCTGAATGGGCCATGTTCTCCACCTACATTGTTGAAGCAGCTGCCCAGAGCTATGGCCGCAAGGTTGGGGGTACATCTCGTGGTGGCAACCCCCGAACCAAGTGGTGGACACCAGTGGTGAGGCGGGCCATCCAGCTGAAAAAGGAATCCTATCGAGCTTGGTTGGCCTGTGGGACTCCTGAAGCAGCTGAGGTGTACCGGCAGGCCAAGCGGAGCACAGCTCGAGTGGTTGCTGAAGCAAAAACTCGGGTGTAGGAGGTGTTTGGTGAGGCCACGGAACAAGACTTTCAGTCGGCCTCGGAGAGATTCTGGCAAACTGTCCGGCGACTCAGGAGGGGGAAGCAGTTCCCTGTCCACACTGTGCATGGTGCAGATGGGGCGCTGCTAACTTTGACTGGGGACATCATTGGGCGGTGCAAGGAATACTTCCGAGATCTCCTCAATCCCACTGACACACCTTCCACAGAGGAAGCAGGGCTTGAGGACGAAAAACTCTGGTGGCTGGGCCCCGGGGGTGGACGAGATTCACCCTGAGTACCTTAAGGCCCTGGATGTTGTGGGACTGTCATGGTTGACACGCCTCTGCAATGCTGCATGGAAGTCTGGGACAGTGCCTTTGGCTTGGCAAACCGGAGTGATGGTTCCTCTTTTTAAAAAGGGAGACCGGAGGATGTGTTCCAACTTTAGGGGGATCACACTCTAGCCTCCCTGGGAAGGTCTATACCAGGGTACTTGAAAGGAGAGTCTGACTGCTGGTCAAACCTTGGATCCAGGAGGTGCAATGTGATTTTCGTCCTGGCCGTGGCAAATCGGACCAACTCTACCCGCTCAAGAATCCTCGAAGTTTTGTGGGAGTTTACCCAACCAGTCCACGTGTTTTGTGGACTTAGAGAAAGCATTCGACCGTGTCCCTCGTGGTCTCTTGTGGGGGGTGCTGCTGCAGGAGTATGGGGTATCAGGCTCGTTGTTATGAGCTAATCAGTCCCTATACGACCATTGCAAGAGTTTGGTTCATATTGCCAATACCCAGTCAAACTCGTTCTCCACCAGGGCTGCCCTTTGTCACTGATCCTGTTTATAATTTTTTTGGACAGAATATCTAGGCGCAGCCAAGGATTAGAGGGTGTCATGTTCGGTGACCACAGGATCTCATTTCTGCTGTTTGCAGATGATGTTGTTCTGATGGCTTCATTGACCAATGATCTACAGGTCTTGCCGGGACAGTTTGCGACCGAGTGTGAAGCGGCTGGGATGAGAATCAGCACCTCCAAGTCCGAGTCCATGGTCCTCAGCTGGAAAAAGGTGGATTGTCCTCTTTGGGTTGGGGACAAGCTTCTGCCCCAAGTGGAGGAGTTTAAGTATCTCGGGGTCTCATTCACGGGCGAGGGGAGAATGGAGCGAGAGACTGACGGACAGATCGGGGCAGCCTCTGCAGTGATGCGGACGTTGTACTGGTTTGTTGTGGTAAAGAGGGAGCTGAGCTCTAAAGCAAAGCTGTCGATTTACTGGTCAATCTACGCTGCTACCCTCACCTATGTCATGAGCTTTGGGTAATGACCGAAAGAATGAGATCGCAGATACAAGCGGGTGAAATGAAATGAAATCGCTGGACTCACCCTCAGAGATGGGGTGAGGAGCTCAGTCATCTGGGAGAGGCTCAGAGTAGAACCGCTGCTCCTCTATATTGAAGGGAATCAGCTGAGGTGGTTTGGGCATCTGATCAGGATGCCACCTGGACACCTCCCACTTGGAAGTGTTTTGGGCAGATCCAGGACTCGGTGGAGAGACTATGTCTCCCAGCTGGTCTGGGAACGCCTTGGGTATCCTCTCTGAAGAGCTGGAGTAAGTGGCCGGGGAGAAGGACGTCTGGGCTTCTCTGGTTGAACTACTGGCTCCGTAACCCGGACCACCGAAAAGTGGTAGAAAATGGATGGATGGGTATTCACTAAAAACAATAAAACTATTATTTCTCCAGTTTATAACCAGCAGCTCTAATTGAGTTTCAATTTTTTTTATGCTGTATCAAATAGAAAATAAAGATAGAAAATAATATAAACCAAATCATAAGTGCACTTATGTAGTCGGGGCTTTATGCTGAATAACTTTACCTGCATCAGTTGTCTCTGTGGCACAGATATCTGCTGGGACTTTTTGGTGCTTGTCGCACTAAATGGATGTTTTTTTTGTTGTTGTTGTTCGGGTGGTTCAATAAAAATCAAGTTGAGCAGCTGAAACGGAATGAAAATAAAACTTTGGACTGGGGATATTAATGATTAATTACCTTTTGATTAAATGTCGCTAAGAATTTAGTCAACTATAAATTAAACCTGCAAGCAGGTGTAAACGGGCCTTCGCCCCCCGCGCGCACGCGGACCCCGGCGCACGTCGTCCCTTGCTGGCTTGGAAAATGTGCCGTCATCACTGCAAGGGCTGCATGAATAATAAAGTAAACCATTTGGCGCAGATCTTCCTGTGAGCAGTAAGTGGCACTATCCCTTTTGTCAAATATTTTTATGTAGGAGTGCGCGGAATGGGATTAATCTCCATCGTAGCAATTCCGGTGACAGTCATGTTTTGTATGGCGAGAAAGCCACTGAAGCACGCCGGTCGCCATGGAAACAGTTCTGTACTATGTACATGTACTGTCAATGAGCCCTAGTCATTCCTTCATGTTTTTTTTCTGCAGGTGAGAGAAAAAGAAAGAAAAAAGTTTTCAGCAATTCTTCCTTTTAACAATGGGGCGCTAAAACTTTTGTTTGTTATTTTTATGTAGACACGTTTGGTGCAGGACTAATATCGATCGTAGAAAATTTGGTGCAAATTGTACGAAGTTTGTCCAATGTACAAGTGTCAGTTATTGAAAGGCAAGGAGTGGTTTTCCATGGCAACTGTGCTTATCGCAGGACAAAAGTGACATCCACTGAGGGTAGTCCAATGCACTCTGAGAATCCACTGAAAATTTCATGTCATTGTGAGTACTGGTGTTTGAGCAAAATTTGAAACAATTTTTTGCAGTACCTAATGTCAGCAGTAGGTGCAGGTGTTAACAGTTTTTTGAATATTGATATGCAGACATGTTCAGAGTGGGATCGGTATGATTTGTGCAAAGTTTGGCCAAAATCAGACAAGGATTGTCTGAGCTGTAACTGTCATGTTTTGCATGGCGAGAAAGCCATTGAAGAATGCCAGCTGCCATGGAAACAGTTCTGTACTATGTACATGTACTATCAATGAGCCCAAGTAATTCCTTCATGTAATTTTGTTAAGCTGGTGAGAGAAAAATAAAGAAAACAGTCGTCAGTAATTCTTCCTTTAATCATTAGGGGGCGCTATGACTTTTGTTTATTATTTGTATATAGAACACCCAGATGCTCTTCTCCTCATCTCAGGCGATTTCAACCATATTTCACTGTCTCCCATTCTACCCACGTTCACCCAGTATGTCACATGCCACACTAGAGACAATAAAACACTGGACTTATTCTATGCAAACACTAAGGCGGCGTACACCTCATCACCACTCCCCCCACTCGGGAGATCAGATCACAGCTTGGTTCATCTCCTGCCGGTGTACAAACCCCTAGTGCACAGACAACCTCCGGTCATGTGCACAGTGAAGTTATGGTCTGAGGAGGCAATGGACACTCTAAAGGACTGTTTTGAAACCACTGCCTGGGAGCAGCTCTGCGATCCACATGGTGAGGACATCGATGGCCTCGATGGACATCTTGATTCTCAAGATGGCTGACACCGGAGTGAGGAGTGGTTTGATGGGCTCCACTTCTAGCCACTTTTTGCTTATCTACTTCTTCTTATTGTCTTTGTGTGTCTGGACTTGCAACAAGAAGGGTTTTCCGGCCAACTCAAAGGTGAATCTACAAAGTTTTATTTATATGGATATGGACATGGTTATTTCACCCTGTACTCTATCTGGTCTTCAAAAGGCCTGAGAAAAAGTATCCAAAATAAGGCAAACATGGCTGTTAAGCAAATAACACAATATGGCAGAGGCTATACAGTTAAAAGTACTGTTAGTACTGCTACTTCTGGCAGGGGATATTCACCTTAACCCTGGACCTGCCACTATCAAACAGCAGGCCACTGGGTTAGCACAAACATCTGAACCGGCGGATTGGTTGTTGCTATCAATGGCCCGGCTAACACCTGAACCAGCTGATCGGCTGCAGCTGTCAACGGCCCCGCTAACATCTGAACCGGCTGATCGCCCGCTGCTGTCAACGGCCCCGCTAACATCTGAACCGGCTGATCGCCCGCTGCTGGCAACGGCTCCGCTAACATCTGAACCGGCTGATCGCCCGCTGCTGGCAACGGCCCTGCTAACATCTGAACCGGCTGATCGCCCGCTGCTGTCAACGGCCCTGCTAACATCTGAACCGGCTGATCGCCCGCTGCTGTCAACGGCCCTGCTAACATCTGAACCGGCTGATCGCCCGCTGCTGTCAACGGCCCCGCTAACACCTGAACTGGTGGAGCAGCATAATGCTGGTCTTCGCCTCAGTACAGCTGGACATAGCAAGTCGGGTGAGTCGAATTGCACTGGACAGACTCACTTATCTGATCCTGCTGTAAACAGCTGTGCTACGTCCAAACTTTTGGAAGCAGGAGCAGTTAAACAAAATGCAAATGATGCGAGATCCGAAAACCGAGCTGTACAAAAGCAAAAACAACATATATTTTTCCAAACTATTAATCATGCACGAGTTCTTTGGGACGCAAAGGCTAAACCAAAGGGGATCCTCAGCGGACATTTAAACATATGGAGCATAATCCCCGAAAGAGATGAGATTTCGGTGGTGTTGTTGGACTCAAATTTGGACTATCTTTGTCTTTCAGAAAGCTGGCTACACAGGAACATAGACACTAATATGATCGATATTGTGGGTTATCAGTGTTTTAGAAAAGACAGGCAGGTAGGGAGGGGAGGAGGTGTCTTAATTTACATCAAAGAGAAATTTAAATGTCAATTGGTTGATTTGAATACTTCACTTGAATGTTTAGCTGTTAATGTATGTCTCTCACTGGTAATGAATTTCAACATTGCAGTATTGTACAACCCACCGTCATACAATTCTTCTTTTTTATAATGAATTAAGTGATCTGGTTAAACAACTTGAGAGGAGCAGAGAAAAAATATTTTATGGTGACTTTAATATTAACTGGTCTGATAAAAAGGACAAACAGAAATTGAAAAGCCTCATGACTAAATTTAATTACCAACAAATGATCAAAGGACCCACCAGGATAACCAAACAATCTAGAACACTTACCGACATGGTATTTGCTAATAAACCAGAACGAATAACCAGAACCTATAATCTTGTAACCGGTCTCTCAGATCATAACATGGTTCTTGCTGTCAGAAAACTTACTAAAAAGCGACTACAGTATTTTGGGGGAGTTGATATTGACAAAGTAAATTTTATTACTCTTTTTAGTCTATATATGCTCCCACTGGGCAATATCATCAGAAAGCACTGTATACATTTTCATTGTTACGCTGATGACACACAACTATACCTGTCAATGAAGCCCGATGATTGTGATCAGTTGGCCAAGCTAGATGCCTGTCTTAAGGACATCAAAGCTTGGATGACTTGTAATTTTTTACTATTGAACTCTGATAAGACTGAAGTCATTGTTGTTGGCCCAAAACATCTTAGAAATTCCTTTTCAGATTATGCCCTTAATTTAGATGCTGCCACTCTCACTCTGAACAGTTGTGTGAGGAACCTTGGAGTGATTTTTTTTTTTTACCAGGATTTGTCTTTTAATTCACATATTAAAACTGTTTCTAGGACCGCCTTATATCATCTGCGCAATATTGCTAAGATCAGGAGCATCTTGTCTCTGGGTGATGCTGAGAAACTGATTCACGCCTTTGGCAGTTCGCGATTAGATTATTGTAATTCGCTATTATCTGGTTGTCCTAGAGCAGGGGTGTCAAACTCATTCCATGGAGGGCCAAGACCCTGCAGGTTTTACTTCCACCCAGTCTCTTCAGCAGGTGTTTTCACTGATCAGCAATCAGTGGGAAGAAATTCAGAGAAAACACCTGTTGAAGCCACTGGGTGGAGGTAAAACCTGCAGGGTCTTGGCCCTCCATGGAATGAGTTTGACACCTGTGTCCTAGAGTATCTTTAAAAAGTCTTCAGTTGATTCAAAATGCTGCTGCTAGAGTTTTAACTGGTTCTAGAAAAAGAGATCATATTTCCCCGGTTCTGTCCTCCCTCCATTGGCTACCCATTGAATTCAGAATCAAGTTTAAAATCCTTCTTCTTACTTTCAGAGATCTTAACAATCTGGCCCCCCAATATATAAAAGATCTGATATTACCTTACCATCCTAACAGAGCATTATGCTCCCAAAATGCTGGCTTACTTGTGGTGCCCAGAATCTCCAAAAGTACGGTGGGAGGCAGAGCCTTCTGCTACCAAGCCCCTTCTCTCTGGAACCAGTTACCGCTCTGGGTCCGGGAGTTAGACTCGGTCTCTGTCTTTAAGAACAGGGTAAAATCCTTCCTTTTTAATATAGCCTTTGTTTAAGGAGGGTATTTGTGTCTTTTAACCCCACCCTTGTTCTATTGTTATCTGATCCATACTGCTGGTTGACCTCCAATATTGTACTTGGCATCTTACTGCTATGTTCTTTATGTCTGTCCTTCCATCCTCCCTATCCCCTCATCCCCAGCCAGTCGCAGCAGACGACTGCCCCTCCCTGAGCCTGGTTCTGCTAGAGGTTTCTTCCTTCCAAATGGGAGTTTTTCCTCTCCACTGTCGCCTAGTGCTTGCTCATAGGGGATCGTCTGATTGCTGGGTTTTTCTGTGACTGTGTGATTTTATCTGCACTGTGGCGCCACGAGACGGCTTTTGTTGTGATGTGGCGCATTATAAATAAAGCTGAATTGAATTGAATTATTATTCCCAAATCAAAAACTGCGGAGTTTGAACATTACTTAGAGAATCAAAATTGGGAGCAGCTCATGTCAATATATGAAGTAGATGATTGTTGTAATTTTATAACTGCAACAATTACAAAGTCTATAGAAAAATTTACAAAGCAAATTAAAAGTAGACAACAGGACTTCCGGTTATGGCGGCCACGTAGGAAGACATGTTTCACTCTGCTCTCCTCCTAAAAATAAAAAGTAGGCTAAAACTCTCTCAATTGGAACAAAAACCTATCCAAGCGTTTAGGCGCGGATATGGTAAAAACCAAGGCTGGGAAATTAGGCGGAGGAAAAAGTGATTCGTCAAAACAATCCAAGCTAACAGACTTCCACGCTCGTGACGAAGCAGAAAAATCTCCAAGGACAATGGCGGAGGAGGGAGCTAGCGGTGGAGCGGTGACTGCCGAGGAGGGCACAAATGCGGTACTTGCTGCCATCAGCTCCATGAGAGCAGACTTTTCGTCTAAATTTGATGGGATTATAGCAGTGATAGAAGGAATGAGAAAAGAAATAAGCGACTGTATGGAACGAGTATCACAGGCGGAGCTCCGAATCGCCAGCGTTGAAGATGACGTCACCAGCCTACAATTAAAGGTGCAAACATTGCAATTAAAAAATAAACGTCTGGAAGATAACGTCCTGGACTTAGAATCCCGGTCGCGACGGAATAATTTAAGGCTGGTGGGCCTCCCGGATGGAACGGAGGGACGGGACACATGTTCCTTTTTGGAAAAGTGGATTCCAGAAGCGCTGAACAACGCGGATCTGCAGTCATCGGTCGTCTTAGAGAGCGCTCACCAAATCGGCCCACCGAGAGATAATAAGACACCACCGAGGACGCTGATTATGAAGTTCCTCAACTACAGAGACAAGATGACGGTCACCAACGTGGCACGAGCTAAAGGAGAAATTAAATACCAGGATCAACAGGTGCGGTTCTACCTAGATTTGGCCACAGGAATTCAACAATTAAGGAAACAGTTTGACCCCGCCCGTAAAGAGCTGCGCAACCTTGGGATTCGTCACGGAGTGATCCATCCGGCAAGACTGCTGGTCACATATAAAGGGAGAACCCATATCTTCAAGACCCCTCAGGAGGCGCAGGAGCTTATCAAGCAGATCCAAGGAGAGACTGGTGGGAGCTAAGCATGAAGCATGAACAAGATATAAAGGTAGAATATTTAAGCATTTGCACAGACATCAGACTGATCTGAAACATATAGCATGTCTACAAAATATAGATTGTATTAAAAAAAAAAAAAAAAAAAAGCTATGATGTACAAAGTTGCTATAAAATTTTGGAGTTAAGTTGGAAAAACTACAGAAGAGAGTTAACCTCTTGCGCTCCGTTGTACCGCGGACGGGCAAGTCTCTGCGTCCTAGTCTATGCGCTCTCGACGCATGATCCTGATGGTGGAGATGGTGATGGCGTCCAAGCGCGCACTGAAAATAAAAGCTGCAGACACAGCCGCGAACAGATTAGTTCATCTGATTGACCTGTCATTCGACTAATAAGAGCCTTGAATTGGGTTTCTGAAACCATGAAGAGCCAATGAATGAAAACCTAGCCAGAAGGACCCGCCTCCCAACGGCTGCGAGCCAACTGAAGCACAGAAGTTCGCTGAGCTGTTGTCTAAAGCTGGGTGAAGAGAGACTGCTTCAGCAGCCACAGGCAGTGCTTTATTTATTTATTTTTTTTTAATTCCAGCAGAATGCTTAGGATTCTCTTATATGGTCATCATAGACCGATGGAGGCCGACGACGAAGGTCGTAAATCATTCGCCAAAACCGCAATCATGGAATTATGTTTTGACCGGGTCGCGAGACCAGAACCAGAGCGGACCAGCATTGGTTCGTCTGACAATGAGGAAGAGAAGTTGGCCAGGACAATGTGGCTGTGAAGAGGTAAGGTGTTATAAGCCAAATTATTTTCTATCCCTGAAAATTGTAATCAAAAATGACTTTTGAACGATCGGTAAATTACAACTGTGCGGCGCACGATGTCCGAAGTGCGTGCGCCGCGTTACACAGTTCGTTCGTCGCCTCCGGACCGTGAACGCCCCCCCCCCTCCCCGCCACTACGATTCTGTCGCGGGGGGGGGGGCGTGGTGACAGCGGTGCTGTGGAAACATCACCACATCAGAGTGTAATCCGTTATGTAGCGAGGGCGGATCTCCGTCCTCCCCCCCCCCCCCCCCCCCGAAACACACACACACACAGACACAGCCCTGAATGTAACCTTTCATTTGAGAACAAGATGAAGCTTCTATGTTGAATCATTCAAAAGTTACAGATGTTTTTCCAAACTGTGCCATTTGGCACAGTTCCAAAACGCCTGGGAACAGCCTGAGAACAAAGCTGTGTAATATATTCATTTTTTGTGGTATTGTTACAAAATTTGGACCTCAGCTGGATAACACTTGGTTCTACATTTCTATTGCATTTTCCAGCCCGGATCTGAAGCTATGTGTTATTTGCAAGCATTTGTATCCAAAAAAACACCCAGGCCAAATTTATTTTCTTCAAGTTCACTATGTTTAGATGACTGTAACTCAGTGGCCGGAGCACTGAGAGAGATCATGTTTTTTTTTGCCAAAAAAGTTCAAAGTGTTTTCTTTTAAATGAAGATGCTGCAAAGGGTTGAATAACAGCTTTCGATTTACTTTGGGCACATTATTTTTTGGCGTTTTTAGGAAAATTGCCCGGACTGCAAGGGGTTAATGTCATGTCATTAAAAGCAGCAGAGTCAGGGTAATTGAGAGGAGAAAAAAGTGAGTGGTTTGACTGATCCTCGCGGGTGTGGAGCAGTCACTGGCTATAGCGGGAGACAGAATTTTTTTTTGATTTTGGGGGGAGATTACCACGAATGTGGGGAGGGGGAATTTGTTTTTGTGTAGTTTGTGGGATGAATGTTCAACCATCCATGTTTTTGCTTCTCTGTATGAGCATGTTTATTTTGCAAGGTAATCTCAAACTCTTTATTGATCATAGACCAAAGCGTTAATCTTAATTTAACTTCATGGAATTGCAGAGGTCTACAAAATCTAAAAAAACTTAAACAAGTTATGAATAAAATAAAAGACATAGGTTCAAAAATTGTGTTTTTACAAGAAACTCATCTAATAGAGGAGGATGTAAAAAGAATTAGGAGAAGATGGCAGGGAAATGTGTTCACCTCATCATTTTCATCCCGAGCCAGGGGAGTTATGACTCTCATACATAAAACAGTCCCATTTCAAGTGAAAAATGTAATTGGAGATAAATTAGGAAGATATCTAATCATCCAAGGATCTTTGCTATTAGAAAATATAAATCTGGTGAACTTATACGGTCCCAATATAGATGATCAAAACTTCTTCGTTAATTTATTTCTTACTTTAGCATCACTCACAGGGCAACATATAATAGCAGGGGATTTTAATTGTACATTGAATCCCAGTATAGATAGATCAACAGGACTGGACTGTACGCACAATGGATGCAGGATGTTAATTTATTTCTTACTTTAGCATCACTCACAGGGCAACATATAATAGCAGGGGATTTTAATTGTACATTGAATCCCAGTATAGATAGATCAACAGGACTGGACTGTACGCACAATGGATGCAGGATGATCATTAATCATTTTATGAAAGAATTGAGATTGCTAGATATATGAAGAGAAATGAAACCACAAGTCAAAGTCTATTCTTGTTATTATAATACCTACAAGACATTCTCACGTATTGACTATTTTTTGATCTCCACAGAATTAAGGTCCAAGATTCAAAACTGTTTCTATGATAACATCGTGATATCTGATCATGCACCCTGCTGTCTAATATATGTAGATAAGAAATTGACAAAGGTTCCAGGTAGGTGGCAATTTCAGCATAAATGGCTTCAGGATGAGGAATTTGTTAAGTACATAGAAAAACAGAGAGATGAGTTCTTTGATATCAATACTACACAAACATCAAAGTGGGAGGCTTTCAAAGCTTTTATTAGGGGGCATATTATTAGTTATACAGGTTCAAAATCTAAGAAGACTCGAGAGGAGTGAGTCCAATTGGAACGTAAAATAAAAATTCTTCAAGAAAAAGTGTATGCAGGAAGTAATCCAAAGTTAGAGAACAAATTACTGATTCTGAGGGCTGAATATGACAAAAAAATCAGCGAATAGAGCTGCCTCGAGTCTTCTAAGATTGAAGCAAACTTTTTATGAACAAGGTGAAAAATCAGGGAAATTATTGGCATGGCAGATTAAACAATTAGAATTTAAACCACCAATTACCAGTATTATAAGTAACGGACAGGCAGTTGTAGATCCTTTAAAAATTAATAGTGCCTTTAGAGAATATTATGAAAAACTATATGATACAAAAAATGAAACTGACTTAATAAAACTAAATGGGTTTTTGGACAGATTATCTATACCGTGTATTCCAAATGAAAATAGGGAGATACTGGAGTCAAAAATTAGTCAATTAGAAGTTGGGCTAGCTATTGATAATATGAAATCAGGAAAAAGTGCAGGACCAGATGGTCTTCCAGTTGACCTCTATAAAAAATTTAAGAATAAATTAATAAAACCATTTTTGGAAATGGTTTTAGAAGCATTTCAAAATAGTAATTTACCACCATACATGAATAATGCCTTAATTATACTGTTGCCAAAACCAGGCAAACCCTCTAATAAATGTGAAAACATGAGACCAAAAAGCCTATTAAATGCTGACCTTAAGATAATCTGTAAAATTTTAGCAAGACGACTACAAGAAATATTACCAAATATTATTAACTGAGATCAGAATGGCTTTATAATGGGAAGACAAGGCTTCCATAATGTAAGAAGACTATTTAATATTATTTATTCTAATAAAGAAGCACCGGATACAGCTCTCCTATCATTGGACGCTGAAAAGGCCTTTGATAGGGTCGAATGGCCCTTTCTTTTTGAAGTCCTACAAAGGTTTGGACTTGGAAATAATTTCATAAAATGGGTTCAGATAATATACAATAATGCTACAGCAGAAATCCTAACAAACAGCAATATCTCAAAATCAATAAAAATCAATAGAGGATGTCGACAAGGCTGTCCACTTTCACCCTTATTGTTTACTATGGCAATTGAACCTTTAGCGATGGCAGTACGTTTACATCCACAAATATATGGAATTAAAGTAGGACCAACAGAACATAAAATCTCCCTGTACGCCGATGACATAATTTTGTTTATGTCGAATCTTAAAAAATCAATTCCGACCTTGTTAAATTTAATAAAGAACTTTGGGGAAATATCAGGATATAAAATAAATAAAACTAAATCGTCAATATTAATGCTAAATGAGACCCAGAGAAATCTCCCAGCTCCTGAGGTAAATCAATTCAATGTTGTAAATCAGTTTAAATATTTAGAAATCCAAATTGTGCCTAAGCTAGAATCAGTCGCCAGTGCCAACTATGAAGCCTTAATGACAGATATTAATGAGTTGCTTCAGAGATGGATGTCACTACCAATGTCAATGATCGGGAGAATTAATATACTTAAAAGTAATATCTTACCCAAAATACTTTATTTATTTCAATACATTCCTTTACCACCACCTTCAGATCTATTCTCAAGAATTAAAAAAAAGTTAGTGGAATTTATATGGAACAATAGGAAGGCTAGATTGCGTCTGTCCTTACTATATTTACCATTTGATCGTGGAGGTCTGAAATGTCCAAACTTTATGTTGTATTACTGGTCAGCACAACTGAGGTCTATGACATATTATTTTTCATCAAATGATCTCCCTCACTGGACTGAAATGGAATCATACAATTTACCTTTACCTCTTCCTTTATTCATATACTCAGACTCGGCTAAAAAATTACAGAAACAAGTTAAAAATCCAATTGTAAAGCATATGATCAAAATATGGTGTGAAACCAAAAAATATTCAAAAGAACCACATTTATTGTCACAATTTAGCCCAATATGGGGTAATCAATATTTTACACCAGGGACAGCGGATGCTGTATTTAAAGTAAGGAATTTAAAAGGGATTCAAAAGATTCAAGACTTATATTTGTCACGTTCAGATAACAATGTGTTTTGAAGAACTGAGGATCAAATTTAATCTTAATAGAACACATTTTTTTTAAATATCTTCAGCTTAGGAATTTTATTCGATCAAATCAAAATAATGCTCTCACCCGACTGACTTATTCATCCTTGGAAAAAATTTTGACGAAAGATAGTAAGAGAAAGGGTATTATTTCAGAGTTTTATAACTCATTGACACTATCCTCAAGTGAAAACTCACAGAAAAGAATGAATTATTGGAAAGAAGACCTGCAAACTGAAATTTCAGAGGAACAATGGGAATTGGCTTGTACAGAAGCTCAAACCAAATTAATAAATGTACGTCTTAAATTGATACATTTTTTTTTTTTTTTTTTATTTAAGTTTTTGTAAAGGGTATACAGGTCGTTACAGCAATGCAGTGTTTACATTTTCATCACATGTTCCCTTATTTTCTGATATCTGACAACATTGGAAGATTAATTCTTACAACACCCCTTATTTTTTTTTTTTTTTAAAGTGAAAGAAAAAGTGAAATTAAAGAGAAAAAAAAACAAAACAAAAAACAAAAAAAAAAAAACCAAACAAACCAGTAAAAAACAAACAAAAAGAAAAAGTAAGTAAATAAAGATAAAAGAGCATCTGAGTAGCATTGGAACAAAGAGCAGAACCATTATTGAAATGGTATTTGTCAAAGATTAGATCTAATGGAAGACACATATGCGGTCCAGGGTTGCCAAAAGTTCATGAACCCATCCATGTCCTGTCTCAGTGCGAATGTCAACTTTTCCATCGAGTAAATGTCTTGGATCACGTTAGTCCAATCTTCAGGTGTAGGACAGTCCTTCAACATCCATTTTTTAGTTAGAGCTTTTTTGCTTGCCAATATTAAAACATTGAATAAGTATTTTTCTCCTCGTCTTTCCAGTGAGTCCGGTAGTAAACCCAAATACAAAGTTACAAAAGAAAAGGGAACTGTAATTTTGAATATTTTCCCCAATATTGTCTGTACATTGGACCAATATTGGTGGATAACTGGGCATGACCAAAACACATGAAAATGATTTGCAGTCTTTTCACCACACAAGCGCCAACAGTTCAATCCCTTATGGGTAAATTTGATTTGTGCAGGTGTTCTGAAAAATCTTGCCAAGTTTTTCCATCCAAATTCTCTCCACTGCAGGGATGAGGTACTTTTCCATTGCTGTTTATTTAGCTTTTCCCATATTTCCAGATGTAAAGTGAAATTCCCCTCTTTTTCCCATCTCTCTTTTATATAAGATGTGTTGTCTCCTTTTAAGTCTTGAAGACCTTGGTATATTTTAGAAATGTATCTGATCCCTGGGATCCCTTTATATGCCATTAAGAAGACCTTCAGAACACCTGACTGGGCCCTTTCCAAAACCTCCTTTTTAAGTATATTGTTTATGTGGTGTCTAAGCTGGAAGAACCTGTAAAGGTCTTGATTTATTAGGCCTTGTTTTTTCAAATCTTCAAAACTTCTTAAGATTTGCCCTTTAAAAAAATCGTAATATTTTATCAGCCCCTTCTCCTTCCACTTTTTAAATCTGGTGTCTGTTTTATTAGGAGTAAAGTCCTGATCATAGGCGATCCATTGCAGAAGTCGATAGGGCTCTTTAGTTTGATTCTCTCTGACTATCTTAAACCAAATTTTTAGCGGGGTCTCTATCCACGGGTTAGTGTTATTCAAAAGCTTAGGTAAGACATTGTTCCCTATTATCGCCTGTAGGGGGATGTCACTTGTTATTTGGCATTCGATCTCCTTCCATTGTGCAGAGTAGACTGGGTTACATATCTCTACTAAAGTTTTAATTTGTGCGGCTTTAAAGTAGTCCCTGATATTTGGCAGCGCGAGCCCACCTTTGTCTTTGTTTAGCTGTAGGGTTCTATATCTGATTCTAGGTCTCTTGCCCTGCCATATGAATCTTGAGATCCTTCTGTCCAGCTCCTGCCATGTTTTTTTGGGAGGTTCTACCGGTATTGTTTGGAAAAGGTATAGAAGACGTGGAAGTATATTCATTTTGACTGCTTCAATTCTTTGTGCAATACCCAAGAATGGTATCATATTCCATCTTGCTAGGTCAGATTTTATTTTTGTCACCAGTGGATCATAGTTTAGTGATATAATTTTGTTGAGTTGTTTCGGGATATTGACCCCCAGATATTTCATAGATTCCGACTCCCAGTTAGTTTTGAGTTTGCTTAGTGAATAATGATTTGGGTCATAGTTGAATGTTAAAACTTGGGTTTTATGCATATTTAATTTGTACCCCGATAAATCTCCATACTCTGAAAAAACTGAGGTTAGTTCTGGTAAAGAAGTGTCCGGCTGCCCTAGGTATATTAAAATGTCATCAGCAAAGAGTGCTATTTTATGTTCCTTCTGACCAAGTGTAATACCTTGAATTTTTTGGTTTTGTCTTATCCATTGGCTCAGAGGTTCTATGAAGATTGCAAAGAGCAGTGGAGACAGGGGGCAGCCCTGACGACATCCTCTTTCCAGTTCAAAAGATGATGATAAATTACCGTTAATCCTTATTTTAGCTGTTGGTTTTTTATATAATGCCTGTATAGTTCTAATGAAGTTGTTATGAAAATTGAAACTGGATAAGATTCTGTATAGAAAAGACCAGTCAACCGAATCGAATGCTTTTTCAGCATCTAATCCTAATATGACTGCATTTAAGTTATATTTTTTTATATGATGAATTATGTGTAAAGTGCGTCGAATGTTGTCTTGTGTCTGTCTTTGTCTTATAAAACCTGTTTGGTCTAAATGAATTAGGTCTGTCAGTATATTCTCTAACCTTTTGGCAAGGATAATGGTAAAAAGCTTATAGTCCTGATTTAGTACACTGATTGGTCTGTAGTTGGAGCACTCTAGTTTATCCTTTTCAGGTTTAGGTATAACTGCAATGACCCCTTCTCTCCAGGAGGGGGGGATTTCCCCTGTGTGGAGGACATAATTAAATGTTTTCAGGAGGAGAGGAGATAGTTGCTGTTTAAAGGTTTTGTACCACTCTGCTGTATAGCCATCAGCTCCTGGGGATTTGTTAGCTTTAAGTTTCATAATTGCTTTTTCCAATTCTTTAGAATGTATTTCTGACAGTAGTGTTTTATTTTGTGACTCCGTAAGTTGGGGAAGGTTTAATGTGTTTAGGAATGCCTCGGATGCGTTTTTATGTTTTTTGTGGGAGTATAAGTTCTTATAGTAATTCTCGAAGTTTTTAAGAATATCCTGAATTCTGAATTTTATTTCCTTTGATACTGGGTCTCTGATTTTGTAGATTGCTCTTTCTGTTTGATGTTTCCTCAATTTATAGGCTAGCAATTTTGCCGATTTACTGCCTGCTTCATAGTATTTTTGTTTCAGAAATGTAAGTTTCTTCTGGATTTCTATTGTGTAGATCTCATTTATTTGGTTTTTAATTTCCTTAATCTTGAGCGAGTCAGTAGAATGAGTGTTGCCTTTGTGTTCTTTTTCTAGGTTCCTAAGTTCTGACTCTAATGTGGATAGTTTTTCTTGTCTTAGTTTCTTTTGGGTTGCCAGTTTTGCAATAATCTTTCCTCTTATTACAGCTTTACATGCATCCCACAGTATTAAAGGGGATACTTCTCCATTATCGTTATCTTCCAAATATCTGAGAATATCTGACTCCAATTCATCTTTCAATGGTCCTTTCAGGACATTTGAATTTAACCTCCAAGAAAATGTATTATTTGTGTATTTTTGGATATTTAAGTCCATGTAGATCGGACTGTGGTCGGAGAGATCCATCAGTCCTATTTTACATGTTTTTACTCTACCAATGTCTCTATTAAACATAAAAAAATAGTCAATCCTTGAGTAAGATGAATGTGGAGTTGAGTAAAATGTATAGTCTTTTACACTGGGGTTGAGTTCCCTCCACACATCACAGATTCCCATTTCTTTTAGTAGCATCCGAGTCTTCCTGTTTTGGGTGTTATTTTGATGTGGGGAATTACCAGAAGCATCCCAGTATGGATTCAGTCTAAGATTGAAGTCCCCACCACATATCACTAAACCTTGAGCTTTAGTTATCATTAGGTCGAATACATTTTTATAAAATTTCCAGTTAGCCCCTGGGGGAGCATACACATTCAGCAGGGTGATATCTTCTCCCTCTAGCCGCCCAGTTACCAAACTGTATCTCCCTTCTTTATCTTTGTGTTCTGATTTTTTTTCAAATGTAATTTTGGTTGATATCAATGTCGCTACTCCCCTCCTCCTCCCTGATTTATATGAAGATGAAGAGATCATTTTAAACCCTTGTCTACTGAGTTTATTGTGTTCCACGTCTGTTAGGTGGGTTTCTTGTAAAAGTATTATTCCTGCTTTGTCTTTTTTCATTTTGCCTAGAATCTTGGATCTTTTAACTGGATTCAGGATCCCTTTTACATTATATGAAATTATTTTGGTTACACCCTGTTTCTCCATTGTGTTGTTTTGTTTAGTATAACTGTGTGGTGGCCCTCTTTTGTGCTACTCAGAAACTGAAAGAACATTAAAAACAAGAAAAACATTAAGAACATAGTGTAAAAAACTTTAAAACAAAAAACTGTCAAAAGAACTTCCTGAGCTGAGGTCTTTTTAAAGACCCTGTAAGAGCCTTGATGGAGTGAAGGCCCTGAGGGAAATTCCTCAAACTCTGTTACGTGTTGAGGGCCCTCTCGTACCACTGAAAGTAGTCCCATGCTTTTAACGTGAGTTTCAGAACCCAATCCAAACTTGTAATGATTTTTTTTTTTTTTTTCCTTTTATGCCTAAACCCTGTGAAATTGTGTGCACCCTCCCACCCCCATCACATCAAACATTCACGCAAAAACAGTATTTGTTAGTATGAGCAGAACATGTGGATTATTGTCACATTTCTATTTTAACAAGTTTTTTTTTTTTTTTATTACAAAGACTTATTTGTTTCAAATAATATGATTGTTCCATGAAATGTTTTACCACATGCTGAATATGCATCTCCTTTAATGTTTGTTACCTTGTATGAGGGGGGTTGGATGTGCGGATTGATTCAAGAGGAAGGGGAAAAAAAAAAAAAAGGTCGCTATTCCAACCTGAAAACGGATAGTTTATCCGCGACGCTCTGGTGCTGGGTTTCCCGCTGCTGGTCCGTGGATT
Source organism: Pholidichthys leucotaenia (assembly GCA_020510985.1). Classification (NCBI taxonomy): domain Eukaryota; kingdom Metazoa; phylum Chordata; class Actinopteri; order Cichliformes; family Pholidichthyidae; genus Pholidichthys; species Pholidichthys leucotaenia. The sequence goes on from CM035846.1 coordinate 209,615,992, forward strand.
TTGAGGGTCTTTGTGTTGTCCATGTTTGCGCTTTGATCTTCTCACTCGGGTCTGCTGCGGGTTTAAACACCGTTA